>CANSNZ010000648.1:0-490000 GCA_947646795.1 Beta lomatogona
TAAACCTCAATTCACTTAGTTTTTTGCATTTAGCCGCATGTTAGGTCATATATAGTTCCAATAGGTACATATATAACTATAAGAGTCAATTAAACTCCACTTATATGCTTTGAAACACATTTTGGGTAAATGAAGGCCATTTCGGGTCGATTTTGGCCTTTAAACCTCAATTCACTTAGTTTTTTGCATTTAGCCGCATGTTAGGTCATATATAGTTCCAATAGGTACATATATAACTATAAGAGTCAATTAAACTCCACTTATATGCTTTGAAACCCATTTTGGGTAAATGAAGGCCATTTCGGGCCGATTTTGGCCTTTAAACCTCAATTCACTTAGTTTTTTGCATTTAGCCGCATGTTAGGTCATATATAGTTCCAATAGGTACATATATAACTATAAGAGTCAATTAAACTCCACTTATATGCTTTGAAACCCATTTTGGGTAAATGAAGGCCATTTCGGGCCGATTTTGGCCTTTAAACCTCAATTCACTTAGTTTTTTGCATTTAGCCGCATGTTAGGTCATATATAGTTCCAATAGGTACATATATAACTATAAGAGTCAATTAAACTCCACTTATATGCTTTGAAACCCATTTTGGGTAAATGAAGGCCATTTCGGGCCGATTTTGGCCTTTAAACCTCAATTCACTTAGTTTTTTGCATTTAGCCGCATGTTAGGTCATATATAGTTCCAATAGGTACATATATAACTATAAGAGTCAATTAAACTCCACTTATATGCTTTGAAACCCATTTTGGGTAAATGAAGGCCATTTCGGGCCGATTTTGGCCTTTAAACCTCAATTCACTTAGTTTTTTGTATTTAGCGGCATGTTAGGTCATATATAGTTCCAATAGGTACATATATAACTATAAGAGTCAATTAAACTCCACTTATATGCTTTGAAACCCATTTTGGGTAAATGAAGGCCATTTCGGGCCGATTTTGGCCTTTAAACCTCAATTCACTTAGTTTTTTGCATTTAGCCGCATGTTAGGTCATATATAGTTCCAATAGGTACATATATAACTATAAGAGTCAATTAAACTCCACTTATATGCTTTGAAACCCATTTTGGGTAAATGAAGGCCATTTCGGGCCGATTTTGGCCTTTAAACCTCAATTCACTTAGTTTTTTGCATTTAGCCGCATGTTAGGTCATATATAGTTCCAATAGGTACATATATAACTATAAGAGTCAATTAAACTCCACTTATATGCTTTGAAACACATTTTGGGTAAATGAAGGCCATTTCGGGCCGATTTTGGCCTTTAAACCTCAATTCACTTAGTTTTTTGCATTTAGCCGCATGTTAGGTCATATATAGTTCCAATAGGTACATATATAACTATAAGAGTCAATTAAACTCCACTTATATGCTTTGAAACCCATTTTGGGTAAATGAAGGCCATTTCGGGCCGATTTTGGCCTTTAAACCTCAATTCACTTAGTTTTTTGCATTTAGCCGCATGTTAGGTCATATATAGTTCCAATAGGTACATATATAACTATAAGAGTCAATTAAACTCCACTTATATGCTTTGAAACACATTTTGGGTAAATGAAGGCCATTTCGGGCCGATTTTGGCCTTTAAACCTCAATTCACTTAGTTTTTTGCATTTAGCCGCATGTTAGGTCATATATAGTTCCAATAGGTACATATATAACTATAAGAGTCAATTAAACTCCACTTATATGCTTTGAAACCCATTTTGGGTAAATGAAGGCCATTTCGGGCCGATTTTGGCCTTTAAACCTCAATTCACTTAGTTTTTTGCATTTAGGGGCATGTTAGGTCATATATAGTTCCAATAGGTACATATATAACTATAAGAGTCAATTAAACTCCACTTATATGCTTTGAAACCCATTTTGGGTAAATGAAGGCCATTTCGGGCCGATTTTGGCCTTTAAACCTCAATTCACTTAGTTTTTTGCATTTAGCCGCATGTTAGGTCATATATAGTTCCAATAGGTACATATATAACTATAAGAGTCAATTAAACTCCACTTATATGCTTTGAAACCCATTTTGGGTAAATGAAGGCCATTTCGGGCCGATTTTGGCCTTTAAACCTCAATTCACTTAGTTTTTTGCATTTAGGCGCATGTTAGGTCATATATAGTTCCAATAGGTACATATATAACTATAAGAGTCAATTAAACTCCACTTATATGCTTTGAAACCCATTTTGGGTAAATGAAGGCCATTTTGGGCCGATTTTGGCCTTTAAACCTCAATTCACTTAGTTTTTTGCATTTAGCCGCATGTTAGGTCATATATAGTTCCAATAGGTACATATATAACTATAAGAGTCAATTAAACTCCACTTATATGCTTTGAAACACATTTTGGGTAAATGAAGGCCATTTCGGGCCGATTTTGGCCTTTAAACCTCAATTCACTTAGTTTTTTGCATTTAGCCGCATGTTAGGTCATATATAGTTCCAATAGGTACATATATAACTATAAGAGTCAATTAAACTCCACTTATATGCTTTGAAACACATTTTGGGTAAATGAAGGCCATTTCGGGCCGATTTTGGCCTTTAAACCTCAATTCACTTAGTTTTTTGCATTTAGCCGCATGTTAGGTCATATATAGTTCCAATAGGTACATATATAACTATAAGAGTCAATTAAACTCCACTTATATGCTTTGAAACACATTTTGGGTAAATGAAGGCCATTTCGGGCCGATTTTGGCCTTTAAACCTCAATTCACTTAGTTTTTTGCATTTAGGCGCATGTTAGGTCATATATAGTTCCAATAGGTACATATATAACTATAAGAGTCAATTAAACTCCACTTATATGCTTTGAAACACATTTTGGGTAAATGAAGGCCATTTCGGGCCGATTTTGGCCTTTAAACCTCAATTCACTTAGTTTTTTGCATTTAGCCGCATGTTAGGTCATATATAGTTCCAATAGGTACATATATAACTATAAGAGTCAATTAAACTCCACTTATATGCTTTGAAACACATTTTGGGTAAATGAAGGCCATTTCGGGCCGATTTTGGCCTTTAAACCTCAATTCACTTAGTTTTTTGCATTTAGCCGCATGTTAGGTCATATATAGTTCCAATAGGTACATATATAACTATAAGAGTCAATTAAACTCCACTTATATGCTTTGAAACACATTTTGGGTAAATGAAGGCCATTTCGGGCCGATTTTGGCCTTTAAACCTCAATTCACTTAGTTTTTTGCATTTAGCCGCATGTTAGGTCATATATAGTTCCAATAGGTACATATATAACTATAAGAGTCAATTAAACTCCACTTATATGCTTTGAAACACATTTTGGGTAAATGAAGGCCATTTCGGGCCGATTTTGGCCTTTAAACCTCAATTCACTTAGTTTTTTGCATTTAGCCGCATGTTAGGTCATATATAGTTCCAATAGGTACATATATAACTATAAGAGTCAATTAAACTCCACTTATATGCTTTGAAACACATTTTGGGTAAATGAAGGCCATTTCGGGCCGATTTTGGCCTTTAAACCTCAATTCACTTAGTTTTTTGCATTTAGCCGCATGTTAGGTCATATATAGTTCCAATAGGTACATATATAACTATAAGAGTCAATTAAACTCCACTTATATGCTTTGAAACACATTTTGGGTAAATGAAGGCCATTTCGGGCCGATTTTGGCCTTTAAACCTCAATTCACTTAGTTTTTTGCATTTAGCCGCATGTTAGGTCATATATAGTTCCAATAGGTACATATATAACTATAAGAGTCAATTAAACTCCACTTATATGCTTTGAAACACATTTTGGGTAAATGAAGGCCATTTCGGGCCGATTTTGGCCTTTAAACCTCAATTCACTTAGTTTTTTGCATTTAGCCGCATGTTAGGTCATATATAGTTCCAATAGGTACATATATAACTATAAGAGTCAATTAAACTCCACTTATATGCTTTGAAACCCATTTTGGGTAAATGAAGGCCATTTCGGGCCGATTTTGGCCTTTAAACCTCAATTCACTTAGTTTTTTGCATTTAGCCGCATGTTAGGTCATATATAGTTCCAATAGGTACATATATAACTATAAGAGTCAATTAAACTCCACTTATATGCTTTGAAACACATTTTGGGTAAATGAAGGCCATTTCGGGCCGATTTTGGCCTTTAAACCTCAATTCACTTAGTTTTTTGCATTTAGCCGCATGTTAGGTCATATATAGTTCCAATAGGTACATATATAACTATAAGAGTCAATTAAACTCCACTTATATGCTTTGAAACACATTTTGGGTAAATGAAGGCCATTTCGGGCCGATTTTGGCCTTTAAACCTCAATTCACTTAGTTTTTTGCATTTAGCCGCATGTTAGGTCATATATAGTTCCAATAGGTACATATATAACTATAAGAGTCAATTAAACTCCACTTATATGCTTTGAAACACATTTTGGGTAAATGAAGGCCATTTCGGGCCGATTTTGGCCTTTAAACCTCAATTCACTTAGTTTTTTGCATTTAGCCGCATGTTAGGTCATATATAGTTCCAATAGGTACATATATAACTATAAGAGTCAATTAAACTCCACTTATATGCTTTGAAACACATTTTGGGTAAATGAAGGCCATTTTGGGCCGATTTTGGCCTTTAAACCTCAATTCACTTAGTTTTTTGCATTTAGCCGCATGTTAGGTCATATATAGTTCCAATAGGTACATATATAACTATAAGAGTCAATTAAACTCCACTTATATGCTTTGAAACACATTTTGGGTAAATGAAGGCCATTTCGGGCCGATTTTGGCCTTTAAACCTCAATTCACTTAGTTTTTTGCATTTAGCCGCATGTTAGGTCATATATAGTTCCAATAGGTACATATATAACTATAAGAGTCAATTAAACTCCACTTATATGCTTTGAAACACATTTTGGGTAAATGAAGGCCATTTCGGGCCGATTTTGGCCTTTAAACCTCAATTCACTTAGTTTTTTGCATTTAGCCGCATGTTAGGTCATATATAGTTCCAATAGGTACATATATAACTATAAGAGTCAATTAAACTCCACTTATATGCTTTGAAACACATTTTGGGTAAATGAAGGCCATTTCGGGCCGATTTTGGCCTTTAAACCTCAATTCACTTAGTTTTTTGCATTTAGCCGCATGTTAGGTCATATATAGTTCCAATAGGTACATATATAACTATAAGAGTCAATTAAACTCCACTTATATGCTTTGAAACCCATTTTGGGTAAATGAAGGCCATTTCGGGCCGATTTTGGCCTTTAAACCTCAATTCACTTAGTTTTTTGCATTTAGCGGCATGTTAGGTCATATATAGTTCCAATAGGTACATATATAACTATAAGAGTCAATTAAACTCCACTTATATGCTTTGAAACCCATTTTGGGTAAATGAAGGCCATTTCGGGCCGATTTTGGCCTTTAAACCTCAATTCACTTAGTTTTTTGCATTTAGCCGCATGTTAGGTCATATATAGTTCCAATAGGTACATATATAACTATAAGAGTCAATTAAACTCCACTTATATGCTTTGAAACCCATTTTGGGTAAATGAAGGCCATTTCGGGCCGATTTTGGCCTTTAAACCTCAATTCACTTAGTTTTTTGCATTTAGCCGCATGTTAGGTCATATATAGTTCCAATAGGTACATATATAACTATAAGAGTCAATTAAACTCCACTTATATGCTTTGAAACCCATTTTGGGTAAATGAAGGCCATTTCGGGCCGATTTTGGCCTTTAAACCTCAATTCACTTAGTTTTTTGCATTTAGCCGCATGTTAGGTCATATATAGTTCCAATAGGTACATATATAACTATAAGAGTCAATTAAACTCCACTTATATGCTTTGAAACCCATTTTGGGTAAATGAAGGCCATTTCGGGCCGATTTTGGCCTTTAAACCTCAATTCACTTAGTTTTTTGCATTTAGCCGCATGTTAGGTCATATATAGTTCCAATAGGTACATATATAACTATAAGAGTCAATTAAACTCCACTTATATGCTTTGAAACCCATTTTGGGTAAATGAAGGCCATTTCGGGCCGATTTTGGCCTTTAAACCTCAATTCACTTAGTTTTTTGCATTTAGCCGCATGTTAGGTCATATATAGTTCCAATAGGTACATATATAACTATAAGAGTCAATTAAACTCCACTTATATGCTTTGAAACACATTTTGGGTAAATGAAGGCCATTTCGGGCCGATTTTGGCCTTTAAACCTCAATTCACTTAGTTTTTTGCATTTAGCCGCATGTTAGGTCATATATAGTTCCAATAGGTACATATATAACTATAAGAGTCAATTAAACTCCACTTATATGCTTTGAAACACATTTTGGGTAAATGAAGGCCATTTCGGGCCGATTTTGGCCTTTAAACCTCAATTCACTTAGTTTTTTGCATTTAGCCGCATGTTAGGTCATATATAGTTCCAATAGGTACATATATAACTATAAGAGTCAATTAAACTCCACTTATATGCTTTGAAACCCATTTTGGGTAAATGAAGGCCATTTCGGGCCGATTTTGGCCTTTAAACCTCAATTCACTTAGTTTTTTGCATTTAGCCGCATGTTAGGTCATATATAGTTCCAATAGGTACATATATAACTATAAGAGTCAATTAAACTCCACTTATATGCTTTGAAACCCATTTTGGGTAAATGAAGGCCATTTCGGGCCGATTTTGGCCTTTAAACCTCAATTCACTTAGTTTTTTGCATTTAGCCGCATGTTAGGTCATATATAGTTCCAATAGGTACATATATAACTATAAGAGTCAATTAAACTCCACTTATATGCTTTGAAACCCATTTTGGGTAAATGAAGGCCATTTCGGGCCGATTTTGGCCTTTAAACCTCAATTCACTTAGTTTTTTGCATTTAGCCGCATGTTAGGTCATATATAGTTCCAATAGGTACATATATAACTATAAAGAGTCAATTAAACTCCACTTATATGCTTTGAAACCCATTTTGGGTAAATGAAGGCCATTTCGGGCCGATTTTGGCCTTTAAACCTCAATTCACTTAGTTTTTTGCATTTAGCCGCATGTTAGGTCATATATAGTTCCAATAGGTACATATATAACTATAAGAGTCAATTAAACTCCACTTATATGCTTTGAAACACATTTTGGGTAAATGAAGGCCATTTCGGGCCGATTTTGGCCTTTAAACCTCAATTCACTTAGTTTTTTGCATTTAGCCGCATGTTAGGTCATATATAGTTCCAATAGGTACATATATAACTATAAGAGTCAATTAAACTCCACTTATATGCTTTGAAACACATTTTGGGTAAATGAAGGCCATTTCGTGGCGATTTTGGCCTTTAAACCTCAATTCACTTAGTTTTTTGCATTTAGCCGCATGTTAGCTCATATATAGTTCCAATAGGTACATATATAACTATAAGAGTCAATTAAACTCCACTTATATGCTTTGAAACACATTTTGGGTAAATGAAGGCCATTTCGGGCCGATTTTGGCCTTTAAACCTCAATTCACTTAGTTTTTTGCATTTAGCCGCATGTTAGGTCATATATAGTTCCAATAGGTACATATATAACTATAAGAGTCAATTAAACTCCACTTATATGCTTTGAAACCCATTTTGGGTAAATGAAGGCCATTTCGGGCCGATTTTGGCCTTTAAACCTCAATTCACTTAGTTTTTTGCATTTAGCCGCATGTTAGGTCATATATAGTTCCAATAGGTACATATATAACTATAAGAGTCAATTAAACTCCACTTATATGCTTTGAAACCCATTTTGGGTAAATGAAGGCCATTTCGGGCCGATTTTGGCCTTTAAACCTCAATTCACTTAGTTTTTTGCATTTAGCCGCATGTTAGGTCATATATAGTTCCAATAGGTACATATATAACTATAAGAGTCAATTAAACTCCACTTATATGCTTTGAAACCCATTTTGGGTAAATGAAGGCCATTTCGGGCCGATTTTGGCCTTTAAACCTCAATTCACTTAGTTTTTTGCATTTAGCCGCATGTTAGGTCATATATAGTTCCAATAGGTACATATATAACTATAAGAGTCAATTAAACTCCACTTATATGCTTTGAAACACATTTTGGGTAAATGAAGGCCATTTCGGGCCGATTTTGGCCTTTAAACCTCAATTCACTTAGTTTTTTGCATTTAGCCGCATGTTAGGTCATATATAGTTCCAATAGGTACATATATAACTATAAGAGTCAATTAAACTCCACTTATATGCTTTGAAACCCATTTTGGGTAAATGAAGGCCATTTCGGGCCGATTTTGGCCTTTAAACCTCAATTCACTTAGTTTTTTGCATTTAGCCGCATGTTAGGTCATATATAGTTCCAATAGGTACATATATAACTATAAGAGTCAATTAAACTCCACTTATATGCTTTGAAACCCATTTTGGGTAAATGAAGGCCATTTCGGGCCGATTTTGGCCTTTAAACCTCAATTCACTTAGTTTTTTGCATTTAGCGGCATGTTAGGTCATATATAGTTCCAATAGGTACATATATAACTATAAGAGTCAATTAAACTCCACTTATATGCTTTGAAACCCATTTTGGGTAAATGAAGGCCATTTCGGGCCGATTTTGGCCTTTAAACCTCAATTCACTTAGTTTTTTGCATTTAGCCGCATGTTAGGTCATATATAGTTCCAATAGGTACATATATAACTATAAGAGTCAATTAAACTCCACTTATATGCTTTGAAACCCATTTTGGGTAAATGAAGGCCATTTCGGGCCGATTTTGGCCTTTAAACCTCAATTCACTTAGTTTTTTGCATTTAGCCGCATGTTAGGTCATATATAGTTCCAATAGGTACATATATAACTATAAGAGTCAATTAAACTCCACTTATATGCTTTGAAACCCATTTTGGGTAAATGAAGGCCATTTCGGGCCGATTTTGGCCTTTAAACCTCAATTCACTTAGTTTTTTGCATTTAGCCGCATGTTAGGTCATATATAGTTCCAATAGGTACATATATAACTATAAGAGTCAATTAAACTCCACTTATATGCTTTGAAACCCATTTTGGGTAAATGAAGGCCATTTCGGGCCGATTTTGGCCTTTAAACCTCAATTCACTTAGTTTTTTGCATTTAGCCGCATGTTAGGTCATATATAGTTCCAATAGGTACATATATAACTATAAGAGTCAATTAAACTCCACTTATATGCTTTGAAACCCATTTTGGGTAAATGAAGGCCATTTCGGGCCGATTTTGGCCTTTAAACCTCAATTCACTTAGTTTTTTGCATTTAGCCGCATGTTAGGTCATATATAGTTCCAATAGGTACATATATAACTATAAGAGTCAATTAAACTCCACTTATATGCTTTGAAACCCATTTTGGGTAAATGAAGGCCATTTCGGGCCGATTTTGGCCTTTAAACCTCAATTCACTTAGTTTTTTGCATTTAGCCGCATGTTAGGTCATATATAGTTCCAATAGGTACATATATAACTATAAGAGTCAATTAAACTCCACTTATATGCTTTGAAACCCATTTTGGGTAAATGAAGGCCATTTCGGGCCGATTTTGGCCTTTAAACCTCAATTCACTTAGTTTTTTGCATTTAGCCGCATGTTAGGTCATATATAGTTCCAATAGGTACATATATAACTATAAGAGTCAATTAAACTCCACTTATATGCTTTGAAACCCATTTTGGGTAAATGAAGGCCATTTCGGGCCGATTTTGGCCTTTAAACCTCAATTCACTTAGTTTTTTGCATTTAGCCGCATGTTAGGTCATATATAGTTCCAATAGGTACATATATAACTATAAGAGTCAATTAAACTCCACTTATATGCTTTGAAACCCATTTTGGGTAAATGAAGGCCATTTCGGGCCGATTTTGGCCTTTAAACCTCAATTCACTTAGTTTTTTGCATTTAGCCGCATGTTAGGTCATATATAGTTCCAATAGGTACATATATAACTATAAGAGTCAATTAAACTCCACTTATATGCTTTGAAACCCATTTTGGGTAAATGAAGGCCATTTCGGGCCGATTTTGGCCTTTAAACCTCAATTCACTTAGTTTTTTGCATTTAGGCGCATGTTAGGTCATATATAGTTCCAATAGGTACATATATAACTATAAGAGTCAATTAAACTCCACTTATATGCTTTGAAACCCATTTTGGGTAAATGAAGGCCATTTCGGGCCGATTTTGGCCTTTAAACCTCAATTCACTTAGTTTTTTGCATTTAGCCGCATGTTAGGTCATATATAGTTCCAATAGGTACATATATAACTATAAGAGTCAATTAAACTCCACTTATATGCTTTGAAACCCATTTTGGGTAAATGAAGGCCATTTCGGGCCGATTTTGGCCTTTAAACCTCAATTCACTTAGTTTTTTGCATTTAGCCGCATGTTAGGTCATATATAGTTCCAATAGGTACATATATAACTATAAGAGTCAATTAAACTCCACTTATATGCTTTGAAACCCATTTTGGGTAAATGAAGGCCATTTCGGGCCGATTTTGGCCTTTAAACCTCAATTCACTTAGTTTTTTGCATTTAGCCGCATGTTAGGTCATATATAGTTCCAATAGGTACATATATAACTATAAGAGTCAATTAAACTCCACTTATATGCTTTGAAACACATTTTGGGTAAATGAAGGCCATTTCGGGCCGATTTTGGCCTTTAAACCTCAATTCACTTAGTTTTTTGCATTTAGCCGCATGTTAGGTCATATATAGTTCCAATAGGTACATATATAACTATAAGAGTCAATTAAACTCCACTTATATGCTTTGAAACCCATTTTGGGTAAATGAAGGCCATTTCGGGCCGATTTTGGCCTTTAAACCTCAATTCACTTAGTTTTTTGCATTTAGCGGCATGTTAGGTCATATATAGTTCCAATAGGTACATATATAACTATAAGAGTCAATTAAACTCCACTTATATGCTTTGAAACCCATTTTGGGTAAATGAAGGCCATTTCGGGCCGATTTTGGCCTTTAAACCTCAATTCACTTAGTTTTTTGCATTTAGGCGCATGTTAGGTCATATATAGTTCCAATAGGTACATATATAACTATAAGAGTCAATTAAACTCCACTTATATGCTTTGAAACCCATTTTGGGTAAATGAAGGCCATTTCGGGCCGATTTTGGCCTTTAAACCTCAATTCACTTAGTTTTTTGCATTTAGCCGCATGTTAGGTCATATATAGTTCCAATAGGTACATATATAACTATAAGAGTCAATTAAACTCCACTTATATGCTTTGAAACCCATTTTGGGTAAATGAAGGCCATTTCGGGCCGATTTTGGCCTTTAAACCTCAATTCACTTAGTTTTTTGCATTTAGGCGCATGTTAGGTCATATATAGTTCCAATAGGTACATATATAACTATAAGAGTCAATTAAACTCCACTTATATGCTTTGAAACCCATTTTGGGTAAATGAAGGCCATTTCGGGCCGATTTTGGCCTTTAAACCTCAATTCACTTAGTTTTTTGCATTTAGCCGCATGTTAGGTCATATATAGTTCCAATAGGTACATATATAACTATAAGAGTCAATTAAACTCCACTTATATGCTTTGAAACCCATTTTGGGTAAATGAAGGCCATTTCGGGCCGATTTTGGCCTTTAAACCTCAATTCACTTAGTTTTTTGCATTTAGCCGCATGTTAGGTCATATATAGTTCCAATAGGTACATATATAACTATAAGAGTCAATTAAACTCCACTTATATGCTTTGAAACACATTTTGGGTAAATGAAGGCCATTTCGGGCCGATTTTGGCCTTTAAACCTCAATTCACTTAGTTTTTTGCATTTAGCCGCATGTTAGGTCATATATAGTTCCAATAGGTACATATATAACTATAAGAGTCAATTAAACTCCACTTATATGCTTTGAAACCCATTTTGGGTAAATGAAGGCCATTTCGGGCCGATTTTGGCCTTTAAACCTCAATTCACTTAGTTTTTTGCATTTAGCCGCATGTTAGGTCATATATAGTTCCAATAGGTACATATATAACTATAAGAGTCAATTAAACTCCACTTATATGCTTTGAAACCCATTTTGGGTAAATGAAGGCCATTTCGGGCCGATTTTGGCCTTTAAACCTCAATTCACTTAGTTTTTTGCATTTAGGCGCATGTTAGGTCATATATAGTTCCAATAGGTACATATATAACTATAAGAGTCAATTAAACTCCACTTATATGCTTTGAAACCCATTTTGGGTAAATGAAGGCCATTTCGGGCCGATTTTGGCCTTTAAACCTCAATTCACTTAGTTTTTTGCATTTAGGCGCATGTTAGGTCATATATAGTTCCAATAGGTACATATATAACTATAAGAGTCAATTAAACTCCACTTATATGCTTTGAAACCCATTTTGGGTAAATGAAGGCCATTTCGGGCCGATTTTGGCCTTTAAACCTCAATTCACTTAGTTTTTTGCATTTAGGCGCATGTTAGGTCATATATAGTTCCAATAGGTACATATATAACTATAAGAGTCAATTAAACTCCACTTATATGCTTTGAAACCCATTTTGGGTAAATGAAGGCCATTTCGGGCCGATTTTGGCCTTTAAACCTCAATTCACTTAGTTTTTTGCATTTAGGCGCATGTTAGGTCATATATAGTTCCAATAGGTACATATATAACTATAAGAGTCAATTAAACTCCACTTATATGCTTTGAAACCCATTTTGGGTAAATGAAGGCCATTTCGGGCCGATTTTGGCCTTTAAACCTCAATTCACTTAGTTTTTTGCATTTAGCCGCATGTTAGGTCATATATAGTTCCAATAGGTACATATATAACTATAAGAGTCAATTAAACTCCACTTATATGCTTTGAAACCCATTTTGGGTAAATGAAGGCCATTTCGGGCCGATTTTGGCCTTTAAACCTCAATTCACTTAGTTTTTTGCATTTAGCCGCATGTTAGGTCATATATAGTTCCAATAGGTACATATATAACTATAAGAGTCAATTAAACTCCACTTATATGCTTTGAAACCCATTTTGGGTAAATGAAGGCCATTTCGGGCCGATTTTGGCCTTTAAACCTCAATTCACTTAGTTTTTTGCATTTAGCCGCATGTTAGGTCATATATAGTTCCAATAGGTACATATATAACTATAAGAGTCAATTAAACTCCACTTATATGCTTTGAAACCCATTTTGGGTAAATGAAGGCCATTTCGGGCCGATTTTGGCCTTTAAACCTCAATTCACTTAGTTTTTTGCATTTAGCCGCATGTTAGGTCATATATAGTTCCAATAGGTACATATATAACTATAAGAGTCAATTAAACTCCACTTATATGCTTTGAAACCCATTTTGGGTAAATGAAGGCCATTTCGGGCCGATTTTGGCCTTTAAACCTCAATTCACTTAGTTTTTTGCATTTAGCCGCATGTTAGGTCATATATAGTTCCAATAGGTACATATATAACTATAAGAGTCAATTAAACTCCACTTATATGCTTTGAAACCCATTTTGGGTAAATGAAGGCCATTTCGGGCCGATTTTGGCCTTTAAACCTCAATTCACTTAGTTTTTTGCATTTAGCCGCATGTTAGGTCATATATAGTTCCAATAGGTACATATATAACTATAAGAGTCAATTAAACTCCACTTATATGCTTTGAAACACATTTTGGGTAAATGAAGGCCATTTCGGGCCGATTTTGGCCTTTAAACCTCAATTCACTTAGTTTTTTGCATTTAGCCGCATGTTAGGTCATATATAGTTCCAATAGGTACATATATAACTATAAGAGTCAATTAAACTCCACTTATATGCTTTGAAACCCATTTTGGGTAAATGAAGGCCATTTCGGGCCGATTTTGGCCTTTAAACCTCAATTCACTTAGTTTTTTGCATTTAGCCGCATGTTAGGTCATATATAGTTCCAATAGGTACATATATAACTATAAGAGTCAATTAAACTCCACTTATATGCTTTGAAACCCATTTTGGGTAAATGAAGGCCATTTCGGGCCGATTTTGGCCTTTAAACCTCAATTCACTTAGTTTTTTGCATTTAGGGGCATGTTAGGTCATATATAGTTCCAATAGGTACATATATAACTATAAGAGTCAATTAAACTCCACTTATATGCTTTGAAACCCATTTTGGGTAAATGAAGGCCATTTCGGGCCGATTTTGGCCTTTAAACCTCAATTCACTTAGTTTTTTGCATTTAGCCGCATGTTAGGTCATATATAGTTCCAATAGGTACATATATAACTATAAGAGTCAATTAAACTCCACTTATATGCTTTGAAACCCATTTTGGGTAAATGAAGGCCATTTCGGGCCGATTTTGGCCTTTAAACCTCAATTCACTTAGTTTTTTGCATTTAGGCGCATGTTAGGTCATATATAGTTCCAATAGGTACATATATAACTATAAGAGTCAATTAAACTCCACTTATATGCTTTGAAACCCATTTTGGGTAAATGAAGGCCATTTCGGGCCGATTTTGGCCTTTAAACCTCAATTCACTTAGTTTTTTGCATTTAGCGGCATGTTAGGTCATATATAGTTCCAATAGGTACATATATAACTATAAGAGTCAATTAAACTCCACTTATATGCTTTGAAACCCATTTTGGGTAAATGAAGGCCATTTCGGGCCGATTTTGGCCTTTAAACCTCAATTCACTTAGTTTTTTGCATTTAGCCGCATGTTAGGTCATATATAGTTCCAATAGGTACATATATAACTATAAGAGTCAATTAAACTCCACTTATATGCTTTGAAACCCATTTTGGGTAAATGAAGGCCATTTCGGGCCGATTTTGGCCTTTAAACCTCAATTCACTTAGTTTTTTGCATTTAGCCGCATGTTAGGTCATATATAGTTCCAATAGGTACATATATAACTATAAGAGTCAATTAAACTCCACTTATATGCTTTGAAACCCATTTTGGGTAAATGAAGGCCATTTCGGGCCGATTTTGGCCTTTAAACCTCAATTCACTTAGTTTTTTGCATTTAGGCGCATGTTAGGTCATATATAGTTCCAATAGGTACATATATAACTATAAGAGTCAATTAAACTCCACTTATATGCTTTGAAACCCATTTTGGGTAAATGAAGGCCATTTCGGGCCGATTTTGGCCTTTAAACCTCAATTCACTTAGTTTTTTGCATTTAGCCGCATGTTAGGTCATATATAGTTCCAATAGGTACATATATAACTATAAGAGTCAATTAAACTCCACTTATATGCTTTGAAACCCATTTTGGGTAAATGAAGGCCATTTCGGGCCGATTTTGGCCTTTAAACCTCAATTCACTTAGTTTTTTGCATTTAGGCGCATGTTAGGTCATATATAGTTCCAATAGGTACATATATAACTATAAGAGTCAATTAAACTCCACTTATATGCTTTGAAACCCATTTTGGGTAAATGAAGGCCATTTCGGGCCGATTTTGGCCTTTAAACCTCAATTCACTTAGTTTTTTGCATTTAGCCGCATGTTAGGTCATATATAGTTCCAATAGGTACATATATAACTATAAGAGTCAATTAAACTCCACTTATATGCTTTGAAACCCATTTTGGGTAAATGAAGGCCATTTCGGGCCGATTTTGGCCTTTAAACCTCAATTCACTTAGTTTTTTGCATTTAGCCGCATGTTAGGTCATATATAGTTCCAATAGGTACATATATAACTATAAGAGTCAATTAAACTCCACTTATATGCTTTGAAACCCATTTTGGGTAAATGAAGGCCATTTCGGGCCGATTTTGGCCTTTAAACCTCAATTCACTTAGTTTTTTGCATTTAGCCGCATGTTAGGTCATATATAGTTCCAATAGGTACATATATAACTATAAGAGTCAATTAAACTCCACTTATATGCTTTGAAACACATTTTGGGTAAATGAAGGCCATTTCGGGCCGATTTTGGCCTTTAAACCTCAATTCACTTAGTTTTTTGCATTTAGCCGCATGTTAGGTCATATATAGTTCCAATAGGTACATATATAACTATAAGAGTCAATTAAACTCCACTTATATGCTTTGAAACCCATTTTGGGTAAATGAAGGCCATTTCGGGCCGATTTTGGCCTTTAAACCTCAATTCACTTAGTTTTTTGCATTTAGGCGCATGTTAGGTCATATATAGTTCCAATAGGTACATATATAACTATAAGAGTCAATTAAACTCCACTTATATGCTTTGAAACCCATTTTGGGTAAATGAAGGCCATTTCGGGCCGATTTTGGCCTTTAAACCTCAATTCACTTAGTTTTTTGCATTTAGGCGCATGTTAGGTCATATATAGTTCCAATAGGTACATATATAACTATAAGAGTCAATTAAACTCCACTTATATGCTTTGAAACCCATTTTGGGTAAATGAAGGCCATTTCGGGCCGATTTTGGCCTTTAAACCTCAATTCACTTAGTTTTTTGCATTTAGCCGCATGTTAGGTCATATATAGTTCCAATAGGTACATATATAACTATAAGAGTCAATTAAACTCCACTTATATGCTTTGAAACCCATTTTGGGTAAATGAAGGCCATTTCGGGCCGATTTTGGCCTTTAAACCTCAATTCACTTAGTTTTTTGCATTTAGCCGCATGTTAGGTCATATATAGTTCCAATAGGTACATATATAACTATAAGAGTCAATTAAACTCCACTTATATGCTTTGAAACCCATTTTGGGTAAATGAAGGCCATTTCGGGCCGATTTTGGCCTTTAAACCTCAATTCACTTAGTTTTTTGCATTTAGGCGCATGTTAGGTCATATATAGTTCCAATAGGTACATATATAACTATAAGAGTCAATTAAACTCCACTTATATGCTTTGAAACCCATTTTGGGTAAATGAAGGCCATTTCGGGCCGATTTTGGCCTTTAAACCTCAATTCACTTATTTTTTTGCATTTAGCCGCATGTTAGGTCATATATAGTTCCAATAGGTACATATATAACTATAAGAGTCAATTAAACTCCACTTATATGCTTTGAAACCCATTTTGGGTAAATGAAGGCCATTTCGGGCCGATTTTGGCCTTTAAACCTCAATTCACTTAGTTTTTTGCATTTAGGGGCATGTTAGGTCATATATAGTTCCAATAGGTACATATATAACTATAAGAGTCAATTAAACTCCACTTATATGCTTTGAAACCCATTTTGGGTAAATGAAGGCCATTTCGGGCCGATTTTGGCCTTTAAACCTCAATTCACTTAGTTTTTTGCATTTAGGGGCATGTTAGGTCATATATAGTTCCAATAGGTACATATATAACTATAAGAGTCAATTAAACTCCACTTATATGCTTTGAAACCCATTTTGGGTAAATGAAGGCCATTTCGGGCCGATTTTGGCCTTTAAACCTCAATTCACTTAGTTTTTTGCATTTAGGGGCATGTTAGGTCATATATAGTTCCAATAGGTACATATATAACTATAAGAGTCAATTAAACTCCACTTATATGCTTTGAAACCCATTTTGGGTAAATGAAGGCCATTTCGGGCCGATTTTGGCCTTTAAACCTCAATTCACTTAGTTTTTTGCATTTAGCCGCATGTTAGGTCATATATAGTTCCAATAGGTACATATATAACTATAAGAGTCAATTAAACTCCACTTATATGCTTTGAAACCCATTTTGGGTAAATGAAGGCCATTTCGGGCCGATTTTGGCCTTTAAACCTCAATTCACTTAGTTTTTTGCATTTAGCCGCATGTTAGGTCATATATAGTTCCAATAGGTACATATATAACTATAAGAGTCAATTAAACTCCACTTATATGCTTTGAAACCCATTTTGGGTAAATGAAGGCCATTTCGGGCCGATTTTGGCCTTTAAACCTCAATTCACTTAGTTTTTTGCATTTAGGGGCATGTTAGGTCATATATAGTTCCAATAGGTACATATATAACTATAAGAGTCAATTAAACTCCACTTATATGCTTTGAAACCCATTTTGGGTAAATGAAGGCCATTTCGGGCCGATTTTGGCCTTTAAACCTCAATTCACTTAGTTTTTTGCATTTAGCCGCATGTTAGGTCATATATAGTTCCAATAGGTACATATATAACTATAAGAGTCAATTAAACTCCACTTATATGCTTTGAAACCCATTTTGGGTAAATGAAGGCCATTTCGGGCCGATTTTGGCCTTTAAACCTCAATTCACTTAGTTTTTTGCATTTAGCGGCATGTTAGGTCATATATAGTTCCAATAGGTACATATATAACTATAAGAGTCAATTAAACTCCACTTATATGCTTTGAAACCCATTTTGGGTAAATGAAGGCCATTTCGGGCCGATTTTGGCCTTTAAACCTCAATTCACTTAGTTTTTTGCATTTAGCCGCATGTTAGGTCATATATAGTTCCAATAGGTACATATATAACTATAAGAGTCAATTAAACTCCACTTATATGCTTTGAAACCCATTTTGGGTAAATGAAGGCCATTTCGGGCCGATTTTGGCCTTTAAACCTCAATTCACTTAGTTTTTTGCATTTAGGCGCATGTTAGGTCATATATAGTTCCAATAGGTACATATATAACTATAAGAGTCAATTAAACTCCACTTATATGCTTTGAAACCCATTTTGGGTAAATGAAGGCCATTTCGGGCCGATTTTGGCCTTTAAACCTCAATTCACTTAGTTTTTTGCATTTAGGGGCATGTTAGGTCATATATAGTTCCAATAGGTACATATATAACTATAAGAGTCAATTAAACTCCACTTATATGCTTTGAAACCCATTTTGGGTAAATGAAGGCCATTTCGGGCCGATTTTGGCCTTTAAACCTCAATTCACTTAGTTTTTTGCATTTAGGGGCATGTTAGGTCATATATAGTTCCAATAGGTACATATATAACTATAAGAGTCAATTAAACTCCACTTATATGCTTTGAAACCCATTTTGGGTAAATGAAGGCCATTTCGGGCCGATTTTGGCCTTTAAACCTCAATTCACTTAGTTTTTTGCATTTAGCCGCATGTTAGGTCATATATAGTTCCAATAGGTACATATATAACTATAAGAGTCAATTAAACTCCACTTATATGCTTTGAAACCCATTTTGGGTAAATGAAGGCCATTTCGGGCCGATTTTGGCCTTTAAACCTCAATTCACTTAGTTTTTTGCATTTAGGCGCATGTTAGGTCATATATAGTTCCAATAGGTACATATATAACTATAAGAGTCAATTAAACTCCACTTATATGCTTTGAAACCCATTTTGGGTAAATGAAGGCCATTTCGGGCCGATTTTGGCCTTTAAACCTCAATTCACTTAGTTTTTTGCATTTAGGCGCATGTTAGGTCATATATAGTTCCAATAGGTACATATATAACTATAAGAGTCAATTAAACTCCACTTATATGCTTTGAAACCCATTTTGGGTAAATGAAGGCCATTTCGGGCCGATTTTGGCCTTTAAACCTCAATTCACTTAGTTTTTTGCATTTAGCCGCATGTTAGGTCATATATAGTTCCAATAGGTACATATATAACTATAAGAGTCAATTAAACTCCACTTATATGCTTTGAAACCCATTTTGGGTAAATGAAGGCCATTTCGGGCCGATTTTGGCCTTTAAACCTCAATTCACTTAGTTTTTTGCATTTAGGGGCATGTTAGGTCATATATAGTTCCAATAGGTACATATATAACTATAAGAGTCAATTAAACTCCACTTATATGCTTTGAAACCCATTTTGGGTAAATGAAGGCCATTTCGGGCCGATTTTGGCCTTTAAACCTCAATTCACTTAGTTTTTTGCATTTAGGCGCATGTTAGGTCATATATAGTTCCAATAGGTACATATATAACTATAAGAGTCAATTAAACTCCACTTATATGCTTTGAAACCCATTTTGGGTAAATGAAGGCCATTTCGGGCCGATTTTGGCCTTTAAACCTCAATTCACTTAGTTTTTTGCATTTAGGCGCATGTTAGGTCATATATAGTTCCAATAGGTACATATATAACTATAAGAGTCAATTAAACTCCACTTATATGCTTTGAAACCCATTTTGGGTAAATGAAGGCCATTTCGGGCCGATTTTGGCCTTTAAACCTCAATTCACTTAGTTTTTTGCATTTAGGGGCATGTTAGGTCATATATAGTTCCAATAGGTACATATATAACTATAAGAGTCAATTAAACTCCACTTATATGCTTTGAAACCCATTTTGGGTAAATGAAGGCCATTTCGGGCCGATTTTGGCCTTTAAACCTCAATTCACTTAGTTTTTTGCATTTAGGGGCATGTTAGGTCATATATAGTTCCAATAGGTACATATATAACTATAAGAGTCAATTAAACTCCACTTATATGCTTTGAAACCCATTTTGGGTAAATGAAGGCCATTTCGGGCCGATTTTGGCCTTTAAACCTCAATTCACTTAGTTTTTTGCATTTAGCCGCATGTTAGGTCATATATAGTTCCAATAGGTACATATATAACTATAAGAGTCAATTAAACTCCACTTATATGCTTTGAAACCCATTTTGGGTAAATGAAGGCCATTTCGGGCCGATTTTGGCCTTTAAACCTCAATTCACTTAGTTTTTTGCATTTAGCCGCATGTTAGGTCATATATAGTTCCAATAGGTACATATATAACTATAAGAGTCAATTAAACTCCACTTATATGCTTTGAAACCCATTTTGGGTAAATGAAGGCCATTTCGGGCCGATTTTGGCCTTTAAACCTCAATTCACTTAGTTTTTTGCATTTAGCCGCATGTTAGGTCATATATAGTTCCAATAGGTACATATATAACTATAAGAGTCAATTAAACTCCACTTATATGCTTTGAAACCCATTTTGGGTAAATGAAGGCCATTTCGGGCCGATTTTGGCCTTTAAACCTCAATTCACTTAGTTTTTTGCATTTAGGCGCATGTTAGGTCATATATAGTTCCAATAGGTACATATATAACTATAAGAGTCAATTAAACTCCACTTATATGCTTTGAAACCCATTTTGGGTAAATGAAGGCCATTTCGGGCCGATTTTGGCCTTTAAACCTCAATTCACTTAGTTTTTTGCATTTAGGGGCATGTTAGGTCATATATAGTTCCAATAGGTACATATATAACTATAAGAGTCAATTAAACTCCACTTATATGCTTTGAAACCCATTTTGGGTAAATGAAGGCCATTTTGGGCCGATTTTGGCCTTTAAACCTCAATTCACTTAGTTTTTTGCATTTAGCCGCATGTTAGGTCATATATAGTTCCAATAGGTACATATATAACTATAAGAGTCAATTAAACTCCACTTATATGCTTTGAAACCCATTTTGGGTAAATGAAGGCCATTTCGGGCCGATTTTGGCCTTTAAACCTCAATTCACTTAGTTTTTTGCATTTAGGGGCATGTTAGGTCATATATAGTTCCAATAGGTACATATATAACTATAAGAGTCAATTAAACTCCACTTATATGCTTTGAAACCCATTTTGGGTAAATGAAGGCCATTTCGGGCCGATTTTGGCCTTTAAACCTCAATTCACTTAGTTTTTTGCATTTAGGGGCATGTTAGGTCATATATAGTTCCAATAGGTACATATATAACTATAAGAGTCAATTAAACTCCACTTATATGCTTTGAAACCCATTTTGGGTAAATGAAGGCCATTTCGGGCCGATTTTGGCCTTTAAACCTCAATTCACTTAGTTTTTTGCATTTAGGGGCATGTTAGGTCATATATAGTTCCAATAGGTACATATATAACTATAAGAGTCAATTAAACTCCACTTATATGCTTTGAAACCCATTTTGGGTAAATGAAGGCCATTTCGGGCCGATTTTGGCCTTTAAACCTCAATTCACTTAGTTTTTTGCATTTAGGGGCATGTTAGGTCATATATAGTTCCAATAGGTACATATATAACTATAAGAGTCAATTAAACTCCACTTATATGCTTTGAAACCCATTTTGGGTAAATGAAGGCCATTTCGGGCCGATTTTGGCCTTTAAACCTCAATTCACTTAGTTTTTTGCATTTAGGGGCATGTTAGGTCATATATAGTTCCAATAGGTACATATATAACTATAAGAGTCAATTAAACTCCACTTATATGCTTTGAAACCCATTTTGGGTAAATGAAGGCCATTTCGGGCCGATTTTGGCCTTTAAACCTCAATTCACTTAGTTTTTTGCATTTAGGGGCATGTTAGGTCATATATAGTTCCAATAGGTACATATATAACTATAAGAGTCAATTAAACTCCACTTATATGCTTTGAAACCCATTTTGGGTAAATGAAGGCCATTTCGGGCCGATTTTGGCCTTTAAACCTCAATTCACTTAGTTTTTTGCATTTAGGGGCATGTTAGGTCATATATAGTTCCAATAGGTACATATATAACTATAAGAGTCAATTAAACTCCACTTATATGCTTTGAAACCCATTTTGGGTAAATGAAGGCCATTTCGGGCCGATTTTGGCCTTTAAACCTCAATTCACTTAGTTTTTTGCATTTAGGGGCATGTTAGGTCATATATAGTTCCAATAGGTACATATATAACTATAAGAGTCAATTAAACTCCACTTATATGCTTTGAAACCCATTTTGGGTAAATGAAGGCCATTTCGGGCCGATTTTGGCCTTTAAACCTCAATTCACTTAGTTTTTTGCATTTAGGGGCATGTTAGGTCATATATAGTTCCAATAGGTACATATATAACTATAAGAGTCAATTAAACTCCACTTATATGCTTTGAAACCCATTTTGGGTAAATGAAGGCCATTTCGGGCCGATTTTGGCCTTTAAACCTCAATTCACTTAGTTTTTTGCATTTAGGGGCATGTTAGGTCATATATAGTTCCAATAGGTACATATATAACTATAAGAGTCAATTAAACTCCACTTATATGCTTTGAAACCCATTTTGGGTAAATGAAGGCCATTTCGGGCCGATTTTGGCCTTTAAACCTCAATTCACTTAGTTTTTTGCATTTAGGCGCATGTTAGGTCATATATAGTTCCAATAGGTACATATATAACTATAAGAGTCAATTAAACTCCACTTATATGCTTTGAAACCCATTTTGGGTAAATGAAGGCCATTTCGGGCCGATTTTGGCCTTTAAACCTCAATTCACTTAGTTTTTTGCATTTAGGGGCATGTTAGGTCATATATAGTTCCAATAGGTACATATATAACTATAAGAGTCAATTAAACTCCACTTATATGCTTTGAAACCCATTTTGGGTAAATGAAGGCCATTTCGGGCCGATTTTGGCCTTTAAACCTCAATTCACTTAGTTTTTTGCATTTAGCCGCATGTTAGGTCATATATAGTTCCAATAGGTACATATATAACTATAAGAGTCAATTAAACTCCACTTATATGCTTTGAAACCCATTTTGGGTAAATGAAGGCCATTTCGGGCCGATTTTGGCCTTTAAACCTCAATTCACTTAGTTTTTTGCATTTAGGGGCATGTTAGGTCATATATAGTTCCAATAGGTACATATATAACTATAAGAGTCAATTAAACTCCACTTATATGCTTTGAAACCCATTTTGGGTAAATGAAGGCCATTTCGGGCCGATTTTGGCCTTTAAACCTCAATTCACTTAGTTTTTTGCATTTAGGGGCATGTTAGGTCATATATAGTTCCAATAGGTACATATATAACTATAAGAGTCAATTAAACTCCACTTATATGCTTTGAAACCCATTTTGGGTAAATGAAGGCCATTTCGGGCCGATTTTGGCCTTTAAACCTCAATTCACTTAGTTTTTTGCATTTAGGGGCATGTTAGGTCATATATAGTTCCAATAGGTACATATATAACTATAAGAGTCAATTAAACTCCACTTATATGCTTTGAAACCCATTTTGGGTAAATGAAGGCCATTTTGGGCCGATTTTGGCCTTTAAACCTCAATTCACTTAGTTTTTTGCATTTAGGGGCATGTTAGGTCATATATAGTTCCAATAGGTACATATATAACTATAAGAGTCAATTAAACTCCACTTATATTTTGTAAACCCATTTTGGGTAAATGAAGGCCATTTCGGGCCGATTTTGGCCTTTAAACCTCAATTCACTTAGTTTTTTGTATTTAGGGGCATGTTAGGTCATATATAGTTCCAATAGGTACATATATAACTATAAGAGTCAATTAAACTCCACTTATATGCTTTGAAACCCATTTTGGGTAAATGAAGGCCATTTCGGGCCGATTTTGGCCTTTAAACCTCAATTCACTTAGTTTTTTGCATTTAGGGGCATGTTAGGTCATATATAGTTCCAATAGGTACATATATAACTATAAGAGTCAATTAAACTCCACTTATATGCTTTGAAACCCATTTTGGGTAAATGAAGGCCATTTCGGGCCGATTTTGGCATTTAAACCTCAATTCACTTAGTTTTTTGCATTTAGCCGCATGTTATGTCATATATAGTTCCAATAGGTACATATATAACTATAAGAGTCAATTAAACTCCACTTATATGCTTTGAAACCCATTTTGGGTAAATGAAGGCCATTTCGGGCCGATTTTGGCCTTTAAACCTCAATTCACTTAGTTTTTTGCATTTAGGGGCATGTTAGGTCATATATAGTTCCAATAGGTACATATATAACTATAAGAGTCAATTAAACTCCACTTCATATGCTTTGAAACCCATTTTGGGTAAATGAAGGCCATTTCGGGCCGATTTTGGCCTTTAAACCTCAATTCACTTAGTTTTTTGCATTTAGGGGCATGTTAGGTCATATATAGTTCCAATAGGTACATATATAACTATAAGAGTCAATTAAACTCCACTTATATGCTTTGAAACCCATTTTGGGTAAATGAAGGCCATTTCGGGCCGATTTTGGCCTTTAAACCTCAATTCACTTAGTTTTTTGCATTTAGGGGCATGTTAGGTCATATATAGTTCCAATAGGTACATATATAACTATAAGAGTCAATTAAACTCCACTTATATGCTTTGAAACCCATTTTGGGTAAATGAAGGCCATTTCGGGCCGATTTTGGCCTTTAAACCTCAATTCACTTAGTTTTTTGCATTTAGGGGCATGTTAGGTCATATATAGTTCCAATAGGTACATATATAACTATAAGAGTCAATTAAACTCCACTTATATGCTTTGAAACCCATTTTGGGTAAATGAAGGCCATTTCGGGCCGATTTTGGCCTTTAAACCTCAATTCACTTAGTTTTTTGCATTTAGGGGCATGTTAGGTCATATATAGTTCCAATAGGTACATATATAACTATAAGAGTCAATTAAACTCCACTTATATGCTTTGAAACCCATTTTGGGTAAATGAAGGCCATTTCGGGCCGATTTTGGCCTTTAAACCTCAATTCACTTAGTTTTTTGCATTTAGGGGCATGTTAGGTCATATATAGTTCCAATAGGTACATATATAACTATAAGAGTCAATTAAACTCCACTTATATGCTTTGAAACCCATTTTGGGTAAATGAAGGCCATTTCGGGCCGATTTTGGCCTTTAAACCTCAATTCACTTAGTTTTTTGCATTTAGGGGCATGTTAGGTCATATATAGTTCCAATAGGTACATATATAACTATAAGAGTCAATTAAACTCCACTTATATGCTTTGAAACCCATTTTGGGTAAATGAAGGCCATTTCGGGCCGATTTTGGCCTTTAAACCTCAATTCACTTAGTTTTTTGCATTTAGGCGGCATGTTAGGTCATATATAGTCCCAATAGGTACATATATAACTATAAGAGTCAATTAAACTCCACTTATATGCTTTGAAACCCATTTTGGGTAAATGAAGGCCATTTCGGGCCGATTTTGGCCTTTAAACCTCAATTCACTTAGTTTTTTGCATTTAGGGGCATGTTAGGTCATATATAGTTCCAATAGGTACATATATAACTATAAGAGTCAATTAAACTCCACTTATATGCTTTGAAACCCATTTTGGGTAAATGAAGGCCATTTCGGGCCGATTTTGGCCTTTAAACCTCAATTCACTTAGTTTTTTGCATTTAGGGGCATGTTAGGTCATATATAGTTCCAATAGGTACATATATAACTATAAGAGTCAATTAAACTCCACTCATATGCTTTGAAACCCATTTTGGGTAAATGAAGGCCATTTCGGGCCGATTTTGGCCTTTAAACCTCAATTCACTTAGTTTTTTGCATTTAGGGGCATGTTAGGTCATATATAGTTCCAATAGGTACATATATAACTATAAGAGTCAATTAAACTCCACTTACATGCTTTGAAACCCATTTTGGGTAAATGAAGGCCATTTCAAGCCGATTTTGGCCTTTAAGCCTCAATTCACTTAGTTTTTTGTATTTAGGGACATGTTAGGTCATATATAGTTCCAATAGGTACATATATAACTATAAGAGTCAATTAAACTCCACTTATATGCTTTGAAACCCATTTTGGGTAAATGAAGGCCATTTCGGGCCGATTTTGGCCGTTAAACCTCAATTCACTTAGATTTTTGCATTTAAAGGCATGTTAGGTCATATATAGTTCCAATAGGTACATATATAACTATAAGAGTCAATTAAACTCCACTTATATGCTTTGAAACCCATTTTGGGTAAATGAAGGCCATTTCGGGCCGATTTTGGCCTTTAAACCTCAATTCACTTAGTTTTTTGCATTTAGGGGCATGTTAGGTCATATATAGTTCCAATAGGTACATATATAACTATAAGAGTCAATTAAACTCCACTTATATGCTTTGAAACCCATTTTGGGTAAATGAAGGCCATTTCGGGCCGATTTTGGCCTTTAAACCTCAATTCACTTAGTTTTTTGCATTTAGGGGCATGTTAGGTCATATATAGTTCCAATAGGTACATATATAACTATAAGAGTCAATTAAACTCCACTTATATGCTTTGAAACCCATTTTGGGTAAATGAAGGCCATTTCGGGCCGATTTTGGCCTTTAAACCTCAATTCACTTAGTTTTTTGCATTTAGCCGCATGTTAGGTCATATATAGTTCCAATAGGTACATATATAACTATAAGAGTCAATTAAACTCCACTTATATGCTTTGAAACCCATTTTGGGTAAATGAAGGCCATTTCGGGCCGATTTTGGCCTTTAAACCTCAATTCACTTAGTTTTTTGCATTTAGGGCCATGTTAGGTCATATATAGTTCCAATAGGTACATATATAACTATAAGAGTCAATTAAACTCCACTCATATGCTTTGAAACCCATTTTGGGTAAATGAAGGCCATTTCGGGACGATTTTGGCCTTTAAACCTCAACTCACTTAGTTTTTTGCATTTAGGGGCATGTTATGTCATATATAGTACCAATAGGTACATATAGTTCCAATGGATGCAAGAATTTCTAGACATTAAAAAAAAACCCCCCAACAAATAAACAAATATATAATAAAAAAAAAAAAACAAAAAAAAAAAAAAAAAAAAAAAAAAAAAAATTTTTTAAAAAAAAAAAAAAAAAAAAAACCTTCTTTCTCCTAATTTTTTTTTAAAAATTAAAAAAAAATTTTTTTTCTAAAAAAAAAAAAAAAAAAAAAATAAAAAAAAAAAAAAAAAAAAAAAAAAAAATTTTAATAAAATAAACAAAAAAAAAACACAAAAAAAATTTTTTTATATTCCCCCCCCCCAAAAAAAAAAAAACCCCCAAAAAAAAAAAAATCCAATGGATGCAAGAATTTCTAAAAATAAAAAAAAACCCCAAAAAAAACATATATATTTTTAAAAAAAAAAAAACAAAAAAAAAAAAAAAAAAAAAAAAAAAAAAACCCAAAAAAAAAAAAAAAAAAAAAACCCCCCTTCCCCCCTTACTCTAAATTCACAAAATAAAAAAATTTTAAATAAAAAAAAAAAAAAAAAAAAAAAAAAAAAAAAAAAAAAAAAAAAAAAAAAAAAAAAAAAATAAAAAAAAAAAAAAAAAAAAAAAAATTAAATTCCAAAATTATTCCACCCCCCAACCCATTTTAAGGGTGGACACGTAGGCTAAGGGTAAAGGGTGTGAATAAATTTGGATAGTGGTGCTCAATCCTAATATAGTGAAGCCTCAGTATGAGCGAAAGAGCTAAATAACCATGAATCACAAATCATATTCAACCATTTAGGAATAAGTTTCCCCCAAACTTATTCGAAAACAGAACAATAAAAGAATTATTTTGGATTTTCTTTATTTTTCTCCAAACTCTTCTTTATTTTTTTTTTCCCACCTTCTTTGACTTTGGGTGGCTTTTTCTATGAAGTTGCAATTGCATTTATTCAAGAATATACACAAAATTTCCACTATACCACAAGAATCTCATCATTTTCCTTTCCCCTTATTTGTTTCAAATATCACTCAAGACAATCGCTCTAACTTCACTATTCACTACAAGGGTGAAAAATAAAACAAGGAGGCAATTGGCTTGTATTGAGGTAATCAAAGAAAGGATAAGGCTCAAAGGGTTGAGAGGAAGGGCATATGCAAACAAAAATAAAACCAAGAAAAAGTGAAAAACAAGAATAAAAGGCCTAAAACTATAAAAGTGAAAATAGTCACCGAAATGAACGCCTTTATCTTTCCCTAGAGTAGCTCGGTCGTGATCTAAGATAGATTAGAGTCAAGTTCTCGATAAAAGTATGCGATGTCGAGGATCCATGCACTCAAAATAGTTGTTGGGGCTTTTTTTTTGAAAGTCCTCACATGGGATTATCAAGCAAATGCTACCTTTAAGGTTTCAAATCACTAGAGAGAGCAACACCATCATACCACAATCCATGAATTAAGGTCTTGTGCTCTCAAAAAGTTCTAACCGCTACCTTAACATAGCGTATACTAAAATCAACCATAAACATCTCAAAGCATGCAGACTTCTAACATCTAGGAATAAAAGCATTCAAAAGAGTGGAGCTTCAATGATATTGTTCTCAACTCAAGAGCAAAAGAAATAATTAAAAGAAAAATTTGCCTTGATTCATACGTTTTTTTTTTTTCAAGAGATGAAAGTAAGTAGGTAATGGCACATAACCAACACTATCAATCAAATTTTGCACTTAAACCCAGGTGGTGTTCATAACCACCAATGTAAAATTAAAGCCAAGCAACCTAGAACGATCATCATCTTTCCTAAACTATCCTAAAACTAAGCAAACAAGTAACTAAAAGGGAGTTGGAACGATCTCACCCATCATTGAAGCAATAAAGGCCAAATGCAATATCCGAAGCAATGCTCTTCTCACCTTGACTTCATCCCCGGATGCTTGCTATGAAAGGTCATCAACTCAAAAGAAAGATTAGTTCCAACAAAAGTATATACAAAGGGCAAAGAAAAACAAATCTAGCTTAACACATACCTCAACAATTCCTTAAGATTGCAATTCCCCCGAGCCCTGACCCCTAAAATTGCGCCCCTACATAAAAAACAATGCAAAGTACACCCCCCAACATGAATGGAAAACCGACCTCGGTGAGACCAAGGAATAGAGAAAAAGAGGGGAGGAGGGGCGATTCATGGGGCGATCTAAGATCCACTTGGCCCGCCCTCATCGGGGCGGCGCCAATCATAAGCAAGATCGATCGGGGTCCCATCCTCACGCAAGGGGGGACCATGGGGTTCCCAACCGCCGTAAAAGTTAGGAGGGAAACCCGAGTACCCCGTAAAGGATGGGTCATGGCTATGTTCCGGTGGGATGTATCTATAGGCGGGGTCGCCGAAATAGTCACACCCCCCGGGCTGGGTATAGTCATATGGGGGAAAAGTGCGCCGCTCCCTAATTTGGGAGGATGGACCCTGCTAATAGGGGTAGACTAGCTCACGAGGAGTGCCATCAATGTGCTCCTCTCTCCAACTTGGCACTGGCCCTAGCACTGGAGGCCAATAGGGATGGTTAACTGGCGGGGAGATTTGCCCTTGCTCCACAAAATGGTTGAAAAGCAAAGAATTTTGGAGCGCCATCCCCTGGTTGTTGGCCTCCAATTGGCCCACTTGCAAACTTAAGTTATGAAAAGCATGTTCGATGTTAAAACTAGAAAGGTAAGAGTGGCTCATACCTCCCTCCTCATGGGAGGGGTGACGTTCGTGCTCCACTGATATATTTAATCTAAGGAAGATCAAATAATATGCGGAAAACGTGTAATCTCTATGAAAGTGTTCGAACAATGTAACTAGGATAGAACTCAGTTGCTCAATGATAAAGGCAAAGCCACCACAAGGAACAAACTAAGGGTTTTGATGCGTAAAGGCAAGGCCACCAGCAATCAAGGGTTGTTTGTGTTTGCACACTTAAGTTTTAAGAAAACTCACAAACTTTAATTCATTCACTCGTGTAAAAGTAAATGTACGACCTAACTATTTATAAGTAAAATAAAACCAACTCCTACTATGCTTTAGGACAAGCCCCTGAGTCATAATTCTAATCAAACTAGAACTCCTAAACATCACACACTTCTACTCGTTTAGTATGTTGGATATCTCTTAGAGTTCTAAACACACACTACTCCTAACAAACATAGAACTATAAAGCAATAAGGATAGTTTTGAGTCCTAACAGAACTAGAACTCCATCAAGCATGTACCACTATCACACGCCACCTAAGTTGGTTAGCAAACATGCTACCACCTTAGTAGTAAGCCCCATGAAGAGTCCTTTATGCAAGTCAATTGAGCCAAGATCAAAGCTGACATTCTTATGTACAAGAGCTAGTAGATTTGCACCACTTTCTCCCGTATCATCCTCCTCTTCTTCGAAAACAATTGTCCTCAATTGAGCCATATCATCATCATGAATATAAGGAGCCAAATCCCCCACATTGATTGTAGAACTCACGTTATAGTCGCCGGGTAAGTCAAGATGGAAGGCATTATCATTGACCTTCTCAACAATCTTAAAGGGACCATCAGAACGTGGCATGAGCTTGTTTTTTCGAAGGCCAGGAAACCTCTCCTTCCTTAGATGCAACCAAACCAAATCACCAACCTTGAAAGCATGTTGTGTACGATGCTTGTTGGCCAACTGTTGGTATCGTGCATTTACCTTTTCAATCCTAGCTTTCACTTGTGCATGAAGCTTGAGCATTGCTTGCGCCTTCTCCTTAGCATCAATGTGATAGACTTCATCATTAGGGAAAGGAATAAGATCAATAGGCACCCTTGGATTTGCGCCATACACAACCTCGAATGGAGAACACCTCGTGGCATATGTCGGTGACCTATTATAAGCAAATTCAGCATAGGCAAGCTTGACATCCCAATCCTTGGTGCTCCTGCTAACAAGCCCTCTAAGTAAAGCGCCCAAAGTCCGATTGGTGACTTCGGTTTGCCCATCACTTTGAGGGTGATGTGATGTGCTAAAACATAGCTTAGTACCAAGTAGTTTCCACAAAGTCTTCCAAAAGTAGCTCATAAACTTAGTATCCCTATCACTCACAATAGTTTTAGGCACCCCATGGAGACGAATTATCTCCTTACAATATAAATCAGCCACCTTAGAAGCATCATCAGTTTTATGACAAGCAATAAAATGTGCCATTTTAAAAAATCTATCAATGACAACCATTATAGAATCCTTGCCCCTTTGTGTTCTAGGTAATCCCACAATAAAATCCATAGCAACATCATCCCAAGGACAATTTGGAACAGGTAAAGGAGTGTACATACCTTGGTGGAAAGTGCTCTTGGACTTTTGACACGTAGCACATCGTGAGATAACCCCTTGAACATCTCCTTGCATCTTCGGCCAATAAAAATGCTCTTGAAGAATAGCCAAAGTCTTGTTCATACCTAAGTGACCAGCAAGCCCTCCACCATGAGCTTCCCTCACTAGTAACTCCCTAATAGAACATGAAGGTATGCATAAACGATCCCCCTTGAAAAGAAAACCACCATGAACCACATAAGAGCCGTAGGATCCCTTGGAGCACGCCCCTAAAATCTCTCCAAATTTCGCATCCGCCTTATAGTACTCCTTCACCAATTCAAACCCAAGTAGACGTGTACTCAACACCCCAAGTAATGAATGGCGCCTAGACAAAGCATCTGCCACCACATTTGCCTTACCTTCTTTGTATTTTGATGAGAAATTGAAAGATTGCAAAAACTCAACCCATTTAGCATGTCTCGGATTTAGTTTTTGTTGTCCATGTATATACTTCAATGCCTCGTGATCAGAATGAAGCACAAAGTGACTTGGACGAAGGTAATGACTCCAATGATCAAGTGCACGAACGATCGCATAAAATTCTTTGTCATATGTAGAGTAATTGAGTTTAGCACCACCCAATTTCTCACTAAAATATGCAATGGGACGTTTCTTTTGGATGAGGACAGCCCCTATACCAACCCCACTAGCGTCACATTCTATTTCAAAAGGTTGTGAAAAATCCGGCAATGCTAGGATGGGTGTATTACACAACAATTCCTTGATGCTCTCAAATGCACTTTGGGCTGCCTTAGTCCACGTAAATTTTCCTTGCTTGATACATTCAGTCATAGGAGCTACCACACTACTAAAATTGCACACAAATCTTCTATAAAAAGAAGCCAAACCATGAAAAGAACGTACCTCCGAAATTGTAGTGGGAATAGGCCAACTCTTGATTGCCTCAACTTTCGAAGGATCAACTGAAACGCCATCTTTAGAAACAATGTAGCCCAAGAATGTAACACTAGGAACTAGAAAGTAGCACTTTTCTAGCTTCCCATATAGCTTTTGCTTGCGTAACACCTCAAAAACCTCCCTAAGGTGAGTTAGATGCTCCACAATACTTCGGCTATACACAAGGATGTCATTAAGATAAACCACCACACACCTCCCTAAGAATGGTTTCAACACCTCATTCATCAATCTCATGAAAGTACTAGGTGCATTAGTGAGGCCAAATGGCATGACAAGCCACTCATATAATCCCATCTTAGTCTTAAAGGTGGTCTTCCACTCATCTCCCTCTCTCATGCGTATTTGATGATAACCACTCCTCAAATCAATCTTGGAGAAAATAGTAGAACCATGCAACTCATCAAGTAGATCATCCAATCTAGGAATGGGAAATCTATACTTCACAGTGATGTTATTTACAGCCCTACTATCAATGCACATGCGCCACGTACCATCTTTCTTAGGCACCAACAAACCAAGAACGGCACATGGGCTCATACTCTCTCGAACATATCCCCTAGACATTAATTCCTCAATTTGTCGTTGCAACTCTTGTGTCTCTTGAGGATTACATCTATAAGCAGCCTTGTTAGGAAGAGAAGCCCCTGGGACGAGGTCAATCTGATGCTCTATGCCTCGAATTGGGGGTAAGCCTGGAGGTAGGTCTTGAGGGAACACATCATTGTACTCATCAAGTACTTGCTCTAAGTGTTTAGGTATTTTGTACCCCTGCTGCTCCCCCTCGACTTCCTTTGCAATCAATACGTAACCCTTACTTTCCCCTTCTAACTCTTTCTCAATCTCCTTAGCACTCACCAACAATGACCCTTTAGATATAGGAGAGGATGTTAAAGGTTTTAGGGCAGTCTTCTTTCCCCCCACCGTGGCAATACACACATTAGAACGTCCATCATACTTCACAAATCGGTCATATTGCCATGGTCTCCCTAACAAAATATGACAAGCATCCATGTTGCAAACATCACACAAAACATCATCCTTAAACTTACCAATTTCAAACGTGATTAAGGCTTGTTTTGTTACTTTGATGCCATTGTCATCACTAAGCCAATTCAGTTTATATGGGCGTGGATGATTAGATGTAGGCCACTTTAATTTATCAATGAGGGTGGTAGACACTACATTAGCACAACTACCATTATCAATGATTAAATCACATACCCTTTGTTTCACTAAGCAGCGAGTGAAAAAGATTTTGTCCCTTTGAGTATCGTCCAAAGGGGCGGGTTGTGTATGCAACGTACATCGAACAATGAGTTGCATGCCTTCATGGACTGGTTCCTCTTCTGAATCAGCCCCATAATCATCCTCGTCTTCACGCTCCTTATTTTGATCGCCATCAAACTCCTCTTCTTCGATGTTGCCCTTGGCATAGTCTTCTTCAATCTCTTGGATGTCTCTCAAAGTCATGACCCTATTATTGGGGCAATCCTTCAAGATATGGCCATAACCTTTACATTTAAAACAAATGCGTCTCTCCTCATTAGCCATAGGCGTGGAAGTCTTTCCTTTGTCACCCTTGAATTTGTCAAATTTGGGTGTGAGCTTCGAACCACTAGCCTCCTCTTTCTTGCCCCCTACTGTTTTATCAAAGTTCTTCACAAAAGGCTTAAAGTTCGAATTTTTCTTAGCCTTGGCATACTTTTCAGCCCTCATTGCCACTTGAACAACCTCTTCAAAACTCCAATAAGGTTGGAGATCCACTTTCTTGGCAATCTTTTTGTCTAGACCAGTTATAAACCGGGCGATTTTGTGCTCGGCTTTTTCATCCACATCACACAGCATATTGATCCTCTCAAATTCCGCAACATATTCCTCGACACTTAGGTTATTTTGTCGAAAGGCTTGCAATTTTAGGAACATATCTTGTGTGAAATCCGAAGGGAGGAAGCGTTTCTTCATTCGTGCTTGTAACTTCTCCCATGAACGTAGGCTAGGCTTTCCATCTTTTCTCCTCTTAGCCTTTAAGTTCTCATACCATAAACTAGCATATCCCGTTAGTTTAAAGACAGCCACTTTAAACCTTTTGGCATCATCATAGTCCTTGTAATCAAAGACTCGTTCCATCCTTTGCAGCCATTCTAGGAATTTTTCGGGTTTCATGTTCCCATCAAATTCCGGCATATCTAGCCTTAAGCCCCTATCATCGTCCCTTGGCTGCCTCCTTGGCCTAGGGTTGATTTCTTCGTCTTCTGAACTAGACCCGTGGTGATTGTTTCTAGGACTCCTAACAGGACTAGGAGTATTCCCTCGTTGGTTCCCACCTTGGCCTTGTTGGAGCATGCACATCATCTCCCCCATGCGCATGGTGAGATCCTCTATTTGCCTATCCCTACGTATGTTTTGAGCCTGTTCAAATGTAAGGCCCCTAGGGACTCGACCCTCCATGTCTCCTTGTTCATCCCCCATAGAAAAATCCAAACAGAACTTGGATCAACGCCTGAACTTGCGCACTAAGTAAACGGATGAACTAGTGTGTATGATTCAATTCTTGAACGCTTTTATCGATCTTGGACGAATTTTTTTCGCCACTCAACAGATATAATCAATCACCTTTGATGAAACTTTGTGAAAAATCAAAAATCTTGAGAAAATGATTTGATCTTGAAGAGTTTCTTGAAGATCAAACTACTCCTCCTTAGGCAAACAAAAACCGGAAAAAAAATTGAACCATGCGTGGATGAATGTGTTTGAATGGCTGCGTTTTATGATGTGATGATGGTGATGGATGTAACCAAAGCTCTTGATACCAGATGATATATTTAATCTAAGGAAGATCAAATAATATGCGGAAAACGTGTAATCTCTATGAAAGTGTTCGAACAATGTAACTAGGATAGAACTCAGTTGCCCAATGATAAAGGCAAAGCCACCACAAGGAACAAACTAAGGGTTTTGATGCGTAAAGGCAAGGCCACCAGCAATCAAGGGTTGTTTGTGTTTGCACACTTAAGTTTTAAGAAAACTCACAAACTTTAATTCATTCATTCGTGTAAAATTAAATGTACGACCTAACTATTTATAAGTAAAACAAAACCAACTCCTACTATGCTTAGGACAAGTCCCTAAGTCATAATTCTAATCAAACTAGAACTGCTAAACATCACACACTTCTACTCGTTTAGTATGTTGGATATCTCTTAGAGTTCTAAACACACACTACTCCTAACAAACATAGAACTATAAAGCAATAAGGATAGTTTTGAGTCCTAACAGAACTAGAACTCCATCAAGCATGTACCACTATCACACGCCACCTAAGTTGGTTATCAAACATGCTACCACCTTAGTAGTAATCCCCATGAAGAGTCCTTCATGCAAGTCAATTGAGCCAAGACCAAAGCTGACATTCTTATGTACAAGAGCTAGTAGATTTGCACCACTTTCTCCCGTATCATCCACTCCTCGTGGTCTTGGTTGTAGTTGTTGTTGTTGTTGATGTTGCTGCTGATGTTGTTGCCTTGCTTGGTTTCTTCTTTCAATCTCATTCGGATCAAGCTCCGAAGCATCAATCTCCTCAAGTGGGACTCTCCACGGATTTGGGGTGTTTGCTGGGGGTTCGGTCATGAATCTATTTGGGATCTTACACCATATTGCACCCTTGATCAACAAAAAGGTAGCTCTAGATGTCTCTTTGGTGAATTTCATGTTCTTGAGGTGATCAAGGTTTAGAACCGACCCATAGCTTTCCGGCCCCATCTTTACAAGTTGCTCTTTGTACCCGAGATTATAAGCAAGCCATGTCACCATCCCTCCCAATTGGATGGGCCCTTTCATTCTTGTGTCTTGCTTGATGGTGAGCATCCTCGTGGCAAGCAAGAAACCCAAGTTAACTTTGTCTGTCGGGTTATTTTGATCTAGCAACCTTCTTCCTTCACTTGCTCTCCACAGCAAATGAAGTTCTTGGTCGCTCATTTTTCCAAGATCTTGCCGGGAGAAGAAACAATACACCAACATCCGATGGAAATATCTTAATGCGGCATGATGGATTTCTGAGGCCTTGGATGAGTTAGAGAGGAAGTCCCTAGACCCATCAGTTATCCTCTTCCACCAAGCTTGCATGTCATAGCCTTCAATGCCATCCCCAGAACAATCACACACCTCGGCTCTAGGATCCCAACCAAAATACTCATTAAACTGTGTGAGGCTCATGGTGTGTTGGTGGTTGAACAACCTGAATTTAATCTCAAAGGCATTCCCCGCCTCCGTAGATGTCCTCTTGAATTCAAAGCTAGCTAAGAATTCTAGAGTTAGAGTGCGGTAGGTGAGGGGAGGCTGTGCGGGGTGGTTGTAGGTCTTATCTGTGGTAATCCAATCATTTGGGATTTGATTCTTAAGAAACGGGGCAAAACCGAGTGTACGGGCAAGATCGCACACTTTATCCTCAATCCCAAGGTGGAAACAAGTTATAGGATCGTGGAAAAGGGTTTGTTTCACCTCCCTCTTCTCAAGCTCACGAAACCTTGCTTTATGTTCGGGTTTGGTAAGGTTCACACTGTAGGAAGCTGAGGAGCTAGTGCGAGGTCTTTTCGAACCCATTACACCGGTATAAAACACAATAGTCAACAACAATAATCACCAACAACAACAAAGTCAACCAAGAAAAACTAACAACAAAACCCAAAGCTTGTAGAATCCAAGGATTTTCCTCAACAACCACAAAAACTCCACAGTGTCTCCAAAAATTTGCACAAATAATCGACACTAACACCACCACAATCACCAATTAATCAATTTCAAGCACAAACTCAAGCCAAAACACCTAATTTCATCTAAACACAAAAATTCCAAAGGTAACAAAATTAAGCACAAATACTCAAAAATAAGCAAAATGAACTTGATTAGGAGAGATTTTACCACAATTAGAACCAAATCCTTCTTCTTGCTGTGCAAAGGAGAGTAAACCCGAGTGAAATTCGAAGTGGCCCGAGAAAAAACCCCGAATTGATGCTAAGAGTTGAATTTGGAGTGGGAAATTTGGAATAGAAGTGAGAATGGGGAATGTTTTGGGTGTTTTTGAGAGGAATGAGGGTGATTTGTGGAGGGTTTGGGAGGAATGAGGGTGGTTTGAGGAGAGAGAGTGAGGGTTTGAGGGTTTGAGTGAAAGAATACGAGAAAGATGAGGGTTTGTGCGTGCTTATTTTTTTTAGAACAGGCGCTCGAAGCTCCCGCTCCAACCCCAAAGCGGGCGCTCTGACAGGCGCTGAGAAATTTTTTTTTCAAAAAAATCGCTCGAAGCTCCTGCTCCACTATTCAGAGCGGGCGCTTTGACCAGAGCGGGCGCTCCAGTTGTTTGGAGCGGGGGCTCCAAACTTTCGGCATTTGCTTGCAGCATCTGAGCGGGCGCTCCAATGTTTGGAGCGGGAGCTCTGAATGCAACACTTAATCACTTTTTTTTCCTTTCCGATAGGGCGGGCGCTCCATGTTGTTGGAGCGGGGGCTCCAAACTTTCGGCATTTGCTTGCAGCATTTGAGCGGGCGCTCCAATGTTTGGAGCGGGAGCTTTGAATCCAGCACTTAGTCACTTTTTTGCCTTTCCGATAGGGCGGGCGCTCCATGTTGTTGGAGCGGGGGCTCCAAAGTTTCAGCATTCTTCATACTAAGAGGCAGTATTTAGAGCGGGCGCTCCAAGAGATTGGAGCGGGAGCTCTGATCCCAATACTTAGCCGATTTCCTTTTTACAACAAACCATACCCTACGGGGGTTTAATTAGCCCAAAGTGATATGTAAGACTTAGCTTAAAACTCAACTCAACTATTGGTTAGATGAGCCGAGAAGCCGTGCCTCGTATTTCTCAATCAAACTAATATCCACCCCTCCCTTGGGAAAAAATCCTCCGGATTTTACAATCCACCAAAACAAAATCTAAATCAAAGTTCGACAATAACAAATATAAACAATATATACAAAGGGGCTTGATTTATGGTCTTAAGCTAGACCCCTTCATCTTCCTCAAATGGCTTCGGGGGACGAGTCGGTTGGGGCCGACTCGAGCATCAAACAACCAAGTTTTCCAATTTGTTCCTTATCGAAATACTTCTTGATTCTTTGGCCATTTACCATGAACCGAGCTCCATCCTCACCTTCCAATTCAAACGAGCCATAGGGAGTGACCTTGGTGATAGAGAATGGACCGGACCACTTAGACTTCAACTTTCTGGGGAAAAGACGGAGCCGTGAGTTGAATAGGAGAACTTTGTCACCGACCTTGAAGTCACGATCTTTGATTCTTTTGTCATGCCACTACTTGGTTTGCTCTTTGTAAAGCCTAGAGCTCTCATATGCATCGAACCTTAGTTCTTCCAACTCATTGAGTTTAAGCAACCTCTTCTTTCCGGTCAAGTCGGGGTCCATATTGAGTATTTTCACGGCCCACCATGCTTTGTACTCAAGCTCAACCGGTAGATGACACCCCTTTCCATACACAAGCCGATAAGGAGTAGTGCCAATCGGGGTCTTGTAAGCGGTCCTTAAAGCCGAAAGAGTGTCCTCCAAACGAAGAGACCAATCTTTCCTTGATTTATTTACCATCCTTTCGAGAAAATTCTTGATTTCGCGATTTGAGACCTCCACTTGCCCTTGAGTTTGAGGATGGTAGGGCAAACTGACCTTATGGTGCACATCATACTTTTTCAAGAGAGCTTCAAATTGCTTCTTAGCGAAATGAGACCCTCCATCACTAATGAGACATCGTGGCACTCCAAATCGAGGGAAGATGAACTTTTTGAGCAACTTCATCACTACCTTATGGTCATTGGTAGGTGAAGGGATGGCTTATATCCACTTGGTCACATAGTCCACGGCCACCAAAATATATTGGTTTCCACAAGAAGAAACGAAAGGACCCATAAAGTCCACACCCCATACGTCAAAAGGCTCAACTTCAAGAATAAATTGTTGGGGCATTTCATTCCGTTTGGTTATTCCTCCCATTCTTTGGCATCGGTCACAATGAAGGATGAATGTGTGAGCATCTTTATGCAATGTTGGCCACCAAAGGAGACAATCAAGGATCTTTGCCACCGTTTTACCAACACCACCATGGCCTCCACATGCAAGTGGGTGACAATGCTCCAAAACTCTTTCAATCTCGTGAGTAGGCACACATTTTTGAAATACACCATCACTGCACCTCTTGTACAAATGCGGATCATCCCAAAAATACCTCTTGACCTCCTTGAAAAACCTTTTTCTTTGATGAGAATTGTAGTCATGAGGCACTACTTCGCTCGCCAAATAATTAGCAATATCGGCGTACCAAGGGATTGTGTTGGAAATGATTGCCATAAGAGTGTCATCACGAAGCTCATCATTGATTGGTTTCTCCGTCTCACCATAGGAAGGATGGTCTAATGGCAACCGAGAGAGGTGGTCCGCCACTAGATGTTCACTCCCCTTTTTATCAAGAATTGCCATGTCAAATTCTTGAAGGAGGAGAACCCATCGAATTAGTCGTGGCTTGGCATCTTTCTTGCTCATTGAGTACTTGACCGCAGCATGATCGGTGTAGACGATGGCCTTGTTGCAAACGAGATAGGGCCGGAATTTGTCAAATGAAAACACCACCCCAACATCTCCTTCTCCGTGGTCGAGTAATTCTTTTGTGCATCATCTAGCGTTCGGCTTGCATATGAGAGCACATTCAATTTCTTATCCTTCCTTTGTCCAAGCACAACACCAACTGCATAGTCACTCGTATCACACATTAGTTCAAATGGGAGCTCCCAATCCGGAGCTTGCACAATGGGCGCATTCACTAAAGCATTTTTCAACGTCTCAAATGCCTTTGTGAAAGCTTCATCAAATCAGAACTCCACTTCTTTTTGAAGTAGCCTCGTCAAAGGTCTTGCAATTTGTGAAAAATCTTTGATGAAACGGCGATAAAAGCCGGCATGGCCCAAGAAGGCACGCACCCCGGTCACCGAAGTGGGTGGGGGTAGCTTTTCAATCACCGCGACCTTTGCCGGGTCAACGTCAATTCCATTCTTTGAAATCTTATGGCCAAGGACAATGCCCTCCTCAACCATAAAATGACACTATTCCCAATTTAACACAAGGTTCGTCTCTTGACATCTTTTTAAGACTTTCTCGAGATTTTTTAAGCACTTGTCAAAAGACGAACCGCAAACACTAAAATCATCCATGAAAACTTCAATGACATCTTCAAGCATGTCGGAAAAGGTGGAGGTCATGCATAAACCGAAGGGCATTCTTTAGTATGCAAATGTTCCATAAGGGCATGTAAAGGTCGTTTTATGTTGGTTATACGGATGAATAGGAATTTGGAAGAATTCGGAGTAACCATCAAAAAAACAATAATGAGAATGCTTTACCAACCTCTCCAACATTTGGTCAATGAATGGCAAAGGGAAATGATCCTTCCTAGTGGCTTTGTTTAGCCGCCTATAGTCAATGCACATCCTCCACCCTGTCACGGTACGGGTGGAGATGTCATTTCCCTTGTCATCCTTGACAATAGTCATGCCACCTTTCTTGGGCACCACATGAACCGGACTCACCCATTTGCTATCTGAGATAGCATAGATAATGCCCACTTCACGGAGCCTAAGAACCTCTTGTTTCACAACTTCCTTCAAAGTTGGATTCAACTGCCTTTGAGGCTCTATAGAGGTGGCACGATCATCCTCAAGGTGGATGCGATGCATACACAAGCTAGGGCTAATACCCTTGATATCATCAATACTATATCATATGACACCCTTATATTTTTTCAACAACTCAATCAATTTTTGCAAGGAGATGTCATCAAGGTTAGCATTGACAATAAAAGGATATTCGCTATCATTCTCAAGAAAAGCATACTTGAGAGAGGGGGGAAGGGGTTTCAAGTCTACCTTGGGAGGAGGCTTAGAACTCTCCCCCTTGGCCACGGTTTGGATCAATGGGAGCTCATCTTTGCTTTCTTGGGAATCCGTATGAGCTTCATTAAGTTGAGCCTCAATCTCCATGGCCTCTCTTGATTTTTCCATCCCCTCATTATCTTGGAGGGCCTCAAAAAGCGTATCATGTCTCATGCTTTGTACCCTCTCATAAATAGCTATCTCCGACTCCACCAAGTCTACTCGCCACACCTTCTCCACCATAGGTTGATTCAAGGTTTTCGAAAACTTAAACACAACTCTTTCATCGGCCACCTCGCAAGTGATCGTGTTGTTCTTGCAATTAATCACGACTTCCATTGTTTTAAGAGCTTCTCTCCCTAGGATAAGAGGAGTGTGAGGGTCCTCCTCCATATCCATTACAAAAAAATCACAAGGTACAAAGATATTGCCAACTCGAATTGGTATATCTTCGAGCTCTCCACAAGGTAGCTTAATCGAGCGGTCGGCTAATTGAATTGTCTTCCGTGAAGGCACCATCTCAAACTTGAGCAACTTTGCAATGGACAAGGGCATTAAGCTCACACTTGCTCCCAAATCGGCCAATGCTCCTTTGGTCTCAAGATCTCCCAATTTCACTGGGAGAGTGAAACTACCCGGATCTCGTTGCTTGGGTGGCATTTGGTGTTGCACAAGCGCACTCACTTGATGTGGAAGAGTGATGCATTGTTCATTGAGCTTTTTCTTGTTGGAGAGAAGTTCTTTGAGGAACTTTGCATAGGATGGCATTTGTGACATGGCCTCAAGGAAGGGAATGTTGATTTCAAGACCTTTCAACATGCTCATGAACTTGTTGTACTTGTCATTCAACTTTCTCTCAACTATCCTTTCCGGAAATGGTTGGGGAGGATCGAATCTTGATGGTTGGACATTTGTTGATGTTTGCTTTTCTACCTCAACCTCTTTATCCTTCTCAACACCCTCTTCGGTTTCATTTTCTCCTTTTTCAACAACTTGTTCTTCTTTCTCCTTATCATCCTCTTGTTGCACCGCTTTAGGTACTTGGTATGATCTTCCAGATCTTAGGGAGATGGCCTTCACATGGTGGGAATTTGCGGGGTTCGGAGTAGGTTGACCGGGAAACTTCTCATTTGAGAGTTGAGAAACTCTCTCGGCTAGTTGGGCAACTTGATTGTCAAGGATCTTTTGGTGAGAAGTGGTTTCTTGGAATTTTTGGTCAACCTTTCGATCAAGGTTACTCAACTTTTGTTCAAATTGTTGAGAAATGTTTTTGATGTTGTCTAGGATAAGAAGGGTGTCCGGAGATGGACATTGATTTTGTGGGAGGGGCTTGTTGAAGTTGTTTCTAGCATTTGGATGTAAATAGGGAGCTCCTTGGTTCGCTTGATTTTGGAAATTGGTTGGTCCACCATAGTCATTGAACCTCGGATTAAGATTGGAGTTAGGGCCTCTCCAATTATCCCTTTGATCTCTTTGATTATTGAGATAACCCATAGCCGCTACATGCTCGGTGTCCTTACCACCACGTACAATAAGAGGTGTCGTGGTTGGTACCCCCACAAATTTCACATGAGAATGAGTTTACTTGCCGAGATGAGGAAGAAGAAGCTTGTTCTTTCCCTAGCTTCTTGTCAAGAAGTTGTTCCATGAAGGCTTTGAGTGACTCTTGGTCAAGCTCGAATTTCCCATTAGCTTTTCCTTGACTTCTTCTCTTACCACCCCATGAATAGTTGCGAACCACATCCTCAATTGTATGTTTAAGTTGAGCTTGGGGAACTTTCCTTAATTGGCCTCCGGCTCCCGCATCAAGATTGGCTCTACTAATGGGATCAAGAGCATCATAGAAGAATCTAATAAGTAGAGGCTCGCTATACTGATGATGGGGGCAAGCTCTAACGTACTCATTGAATCGTTCCCAAGCTTCACCTAGAGACTCATCCGATTCTTGTTGGAAGTTGGAGATCTTCCTTCTCATTTCCGCGGTCTTCTCCTCCGATATAAACTTCTTTAGGAAGGCTTTAGCCACCGCCCTCCAAGTAGTCAAGGAGTTTGGTTTGAGATTCTTAAGCCACCTATAAGCTTTTCCTGCTAAGGATTGCCGGAAGAGATGCATGCGGATGTATTCTTGAGTGACTTGGTTCGTTTGGACCATGGCACACAACTCAAGGAATCTATCAAGATGCTCAATGGGATTCTCATGTGCGGCTCCAGAAAATTGCTCCCTAAGCACCATTTGTGTATATTGTGGATGAATAGTGAAGTTTGTAGTGGTGGTGGGGAGCAAAATGCCACCGGTGAGCTCATAGTCCTCCGGATTACCAAAGTCTTGAAATAGAGGGTTGTCATCTTCGGCCATGGCTTCACTTGCCTCACTTGAGGAGTCAAAAAATATTTCCTCCTCTTCGATTTGATGTTCAAATAACCTCCGAGCTTGCCTCAAAGTACGGTCAATTTCCGGGTCAAGAGGAGTGGTAGGAATACCTTGAGATCTCCTTATCATTCAACAAAGCTAAGCACACGGTTAGTAATGACAACACAATAACAAAAATGAAAATAAAAAGCAATTGATGGGCAATAAACTAAGTTTAAACAACACGTTGCTTGCCCGGCAACGGCGCCAAAACTTGATCGGTCCCCTAGGTGTCGTTACTTCCTATGGTTCCGGGTCAAGAATAAAATCTCCCTAGTCTAACTAACTAGCCTAATAAGGTAGTATAGCGTAGTAAGGGGTCGTATCCACGAAGAAGCAAGGGGTTTTACACTTAGTTCGAGATGCAATCAATTGACGGGAGTAAAAGAAAAGGGGTTTGAGTTATCAACTTGACTACCTAATGAAGATAAAATAAGAGTGATTAATCAATAAGACAAACACTAGGGAGAGGGGGAATCGTGGAACTCACAACAACGATTTCGACAACATTTGGTGGGCAATGGATCAAATCTATTGAGGGTCTTGGTCCAACATCAAGAGGTCACTCTCGCACACCCCTCAACACCGCCTACCCAACCCCGCCTTTGAGGTCGTGGTCTACCCATCATCAAGTCATTATTAATATCAAGCTTGCTCTCACATAACCCAACATTAGCACAAGATTTAAACATAAAGGTGATCAAGTTTCATGCTTTAACAATAAAATACCTTGATTCGAGCATCAAAAGAACGATCACCAAAACCAACCAAACATCATTCAAAATCATCACAAAGTCCCATTATCCCCCTTCCCTAGGTAGAAATCTAGCCTAGGAAGGAGGAGAACATAGTAAGACTAGTAAAAGCAACAATAAAAGGAGCAAACATACTAAAACTACTAAGCATGATTAGTGAAAACGAGAAAGATTGAACCTTTGAACAATAGACTACTAAGACTAGTCAAGGCAAGTATAAACTAATTTAAACAAGCATAAAACTAAACAAATAACCAAAAATAAGCTAGGAAATAAGGATTAGAGACTAGAAATTACCAAAAGATTGATGCTTTGATTGATAAAAATGAAGAACAAAGGTTGAGTTACAACTTTCTCTCTCCTAAGAATGTGTTTTTCTCTGTCCAATTAACCTAGAATAGTGTGCTCTTGCTTTGAATCCTCTTTTCTGGAATTAAAAGCTTACCCTAAAATCTCTTAAGAGAGGGTATTTATACCTCTCACAAATACAACTTAAAGTAAAGGCAAACAGCGAAAAAAATCGGGAGCCGAACCATTCAGAGCTCCCGCTCCATGCGTGGAGCGCGAACTCTGGGCTTAATGAGAGAGATTTCAGCAGCAGATCGAAGCTCCCGCTCCATGTGTGGAGCGCGAGCTCTGAGCAGTCGAAGCTCCTGTTCCATATGTGGAGCGCTAGCTCTGAGCATGGTGGAAGATAATTCAGCAGCAGGTCGAAGCTCCCGCTCCACGAGGCTGGAGCGCCAGCTTCAAATCCTCGGCAGAATTGGTTGTATGCAGGGGGACTCGGAGCTCTCGCTCCAGAGCTGGAGCGCCAGCTTTGGCTCTGCTTCTACTCTTCTTTGCAATTTGAAGCTCCCTCTCTACATCCAAAGGTTCCCTTTTGCCATTCCAAGCTTCAACAATCTCGATTAGGCCGCTACGGAACGTAAAAGAAGATAAGAGCAAGTCATAGCATAGGGTGTTCACAACATTCAATCTTCGCATGAAGAGAAAACAACCTACATCTCCCAAAAAAGACTCAAAATGCATAAAGCTAGTAGAATCACTTACATTGAACAAAGCTAAGCTAAATAAGCATAAAAATGGACAAAACAAGGGCTTAATTAGGGTAGAAAGAGGCCATAAAAGCGGCCTTAAAAGCCACTTATCAGGCCACTTCTCACATGAAATTAACTTAACTACAGTTCTTTGAAGAAATTTAAGAGCACGGGAAAAATACCTGAATGGAAAGCAATGAAGGTAATACATACTCCCTCCGTCCCAAAATACTATTGACACTTATCAATGCACGTAGTTTTAGATGATAAGTTGTTGTTTGGTTATCAATTATTATTTTATTGAAAAGTAGATGTGATAGGAGTTAGTAGTTAGTAAAAGTAGTATTATTTTATTTTAAGGAGAGAGAGTGTGGGCCATGGTTAGAGTTGGTGTGTAGTAGGAGTGGTATTATTTTATTTGGAGGAGAGAGAGTGTGGGCCAATGCTTAAAGATAGAAGGATTAAAATAATAGTGGGTCATATCCAAAAATAGAAGTGTAAAGAGTATTCTGGGACAGATGAAAAAGGAAAGTGTAAAGAGTATTCTGGGACAAAGGGAGTATTAGTTAAGCTACTTCTTTCTTTAAGCAAAAAACAACCATGTATGTTTCTTAATTACATGATTTTTTTATGTAATTCTATGATTAGTGTGCTCAGCAACCGGAGGGAACCGAGTGTGGCTACTATGTGTTGAGGTTCATGTTCGATATAGCCTCAAGTTGCAAGGAAGTCGTGGATATTAAGAAGGTATATACATATATAACTAAAATATGTAGCTTAATTTAAATTCGATTTTGGCCTCTTAAGCTCAATTTCTTTAGTTTCCCGCATTTAACAACATGTTAGATCATCTACACTTCTAACAAGTACATACATAACTATTAGAATCAATTAAACTCCACTCATATGCGTTGAAACCCATTTTGGGTAAATGTATGTCATTTAGGGCCGATTTTAGCCTTTAAAGCTCAATTCACTTAGTTTTGTTTTCTTTCTGCATTTAGCCGCATGTTAAGTCATATATAGTTATAATAGGTACATATATAACTGTAAGAGGCAATTAAACTCCACTCATATGCTTTGAAACCCATTTTGGGTAAATGAAGGCCATTTCGGGCCCATTTTGGCCTTCGTAGCTCATTTCACTTAGTTTCTCGCATTTCGCCACATGTTAGGTCATATATAGTTCCAATATGCACATATATAACTATATGAGTCAATTAAAGTTCACTCATATGCTTTGAAACCCATTTTGGGTAAATGAAGGCCGTTTCGGGCCCATTTTGGCCTTCGAAGCTCATTTCACTTAGTTTCCCGTATTTAGCCACATGTTAGGTCATATATAGTTCCAATAGGTACATATGTAACTATAAGAGTCAATTAAAGTTCACTCATATGCTTTGAAACCCATTTTGGGTAAATGAAGGCCGTTTCGGGCCCATTTTGGCCTTCGAAGCTCATTTCATATAGTTTCCCTCATTTAGCCACATGTTTGGTCATATATAGTTCCAATAAGTACATATATAACTATAAGAGTCAATTAAAGTTCACTCATATGCTTTGAAACCCATTTTGGGTAAATGAAGGCCGTTTCGGGCCCATTTTGGCGTGCAAAGCTCATTTCACTTAGTTTCCCGCATTTAGCCACATGCTAGGTCATATATAGTTCCAATAGGTACATATATATAAGAGTCAATTAAAGTGCACTCATATGCTTTGAAACCCATTTTGGGTAAATGAAGGTCATTTCGGGCCGATTTTGGCCTTTAAAGTTCAATTCACTTAGTTTTTTGCATTTAGCCGCATGTTAAGTCATAAATAGTTCCAATAGGTACATATATAACTAGAGGAGTCAATTAAACTCCACTTATATGCTTTGAAACATATTTTGGGTAAATGAAGGCCTTTTCGGGCTGATTTTGGCCTTCGAAGCTCATTTCACTTAGTTTCCCGTATTTAGCCACATATTAGGCCATATATAGTTCTAATAGGTACGTATATAACTATAAGAGTCAATTAACGTTCACTGATATGCTTTGAAAACCATTTTGGGTAAATGAAGGCCATGTCGGGCCGATTTTGGCCTTTCGAAGCTTATTTCACTTAGTTTCACGCATTTAGCCACATGTTAAGTCATATATAGGTCCAATAAGTACATATGTAAGTATGTATGTCAACTAAAGTCCACTCACATGCTATGAAACCCATTTTGGGTAGATTATTGTCATTTTTAACCGATTTTGGCTTTTGAAGCTCGATTTCTTTAATCTTTTTAGAGTTATCTAAAGTCTTACTCAAACTAAAAATGATATTATGTGTGTTTCATTATGTTTAAGGTATTCAACCAAAGGGAGAGTTCTGTTACCACAACCGAGATAAAACGAGGTTCGGGATTTGCTAGCACACTACCTTACCGAAGTTTGCATGTGAAGATGATGCCGCGATTTTGAGTTTATTTGTTCTTATTGTGTTACTTGCTAGTTATTTAGGTACAATAATATAATTGATGTTTATTTTGGATTTTAGTACTTAGTACAACTTCATTTGTAGTACATTCTCCAAATTCTATATTTATATATATATTCATTTGACTTATATACGACGCGCTTGTGGGATTTGTGCCAACTATAGCAGGTTAGATATAATAAAATATTATATATATACAAATATAATATATATATATATTAAACATTAACTGATGCGGTTTACTAAGAGAACCGCATCAGTTAATGTTCCAATGCATACAAAAATGTTGGCGGTAAAGCACAAATTGATGCGGTTTTCCCTGCAACGGTTTTTCCTATTAACCGCTGCGGTTTTCCCTTGAAACCGCATCAATTTTTGCTTAACTGATGCGGTTCACAACCGCAGCAGTTTTTTTATTGATACTGCTGCGCCTCCAACCGTTACGGGCCAAAACCGCAGCGGTAAGCCCGGTTTTGACCGCAGCGGTTGGACTTTATTCCACTAGTGTTATTATTTACGCACACAAAATTCTATCGAATACTCCAAAACATATTTCGAACATTCAATATTCAAATACTTTCAATACTCTTCAATACTTTCAATCAATCCATCTTCACTGCGTTTTTGGTTTCACGATTGCTCCGCCTAAAGATCGTTGAGCTCCTCAATCTAAGCCGCATAGGTATAATACTTGAGGATCCTTGAATCAATTCTTTATATTTGTTGCTTTGAGGTTACTAACCATTTATTTGATGATGTAGATCTTTAACTAATAATCGCTCTCCTGTATATTCTAACCACTTCTCTTCTTTCCTTTTATTTATTTTTCATTATTATTATACTTGTCTGATCATTATATGCATGCTACTATGATTATCCTTCATGATTTTTATCACCCACATGTTATTATTGCTAAACAAGACCTAAAGAATTGTTCTAACATTAATCAGATTAATCTGGACAACCTGCTAGGTTTCCTGTAATATTGATTGCCTCATGTCACTAAAAATTAGTCTTTTATGTGTTTCCTGAACCAACTTAGACTAAATATTTTTAGGGTGTTTAAAATATTATTTGATTATTCTTTGGCATAAAATCTGTAACGAATCAATATTTAGTAGAGGCCAACTCTGGGCGAATGTGGTTCATTATGACTATATTCGTACCCTCACCCTCAAACTCAATCTTTGGTTCATTTTGACCATCTATGGAGTCAGGACGGGGAAATCTACATTAGATAATTTGTCCCTATGGTTTTCCCATATCCAATTAGGTTTATGATTCTTCCTAAAAAAATTGTTGGCGACTTCTTTCAAAACAATTTTCAATAAAACCTTAACAGTGGGGTAGTCAAATATAATACGCGCTCATACCGCGTAGGCAAAATAAAAACAAGCCTACAATGGTCCTTTTTAGTGGCCATGTTGAGTCTCCTATATTCTATTCACATACGCCATCCAGTCACAGTTCTAGTAGGAATTAACTCATTCTTTTCATTTTTCACAATAGTCATACCACCCTTTTTTGGTACTACTTGTACATGACTTACCCACTTAGAATCAGCAATAGGGTAGACAATACCTGCATCAAGTAGTTTCATCACTTCTTTCTTAACCACTTCCTGCATGTTTGGATTCAGCCGCCTTTGTGGTTGAATGCACGACTTATGATCATCCTCAAGGTGTATCCTGTGCATACAGAAATCAGGGCTTATACCCTTCAAATCGTCAATACTGTAACCGATAGCATTCTTATAATTTTTCAAAACAGTCAGAAGTTGTGAGAGTTGACTGTCATCAAGTGCAGCACTGCCAATTACAGGATATAACTCATGCTCATCTAAAAACATATACTTTAATTGAGAGGGGAGAGGTTTAAGTTCGGGTTTTTTTACCTCAATATTTCACGCAAATTGAACTAACCTCTTTACCTTTTGGCCTTCACCAAGGTTAAGCTCTTCACTTGCTAGAGCCTTCTCAATGGCATCGACCTCATCACTCCAAATACTGCCATCACATGTGGAAGAATCAAGACAAAGTACCGCCTCCAAGGGGTCTCCATAGAGAGCTTGGGGCACGTTGTCATGGCAAATCACATCAACCACATCAATACTATAACATTTTTCCTCTAGCATAGGACTTTTCAAAGCAGTGCTCAGATTAAAGGTGACCTCATCATCTCCTATAGATAGCGTAAGCTTACCATTTTTCACATCAATTACTGCACCTACAGTATGAAGGAATGCCGTACCCAAAATAATTGGATTTCTTGTCTTCCTCCATGTTATGCACAACAAAATCAACGGGAATAAAAAATTTTCCTACTCTAACAGGCACATCCTCTAGAATACCTAGGGGGTATTTAACAGAACGGTCAGCCATTTGCAGAGTAATATTGGTAACTTTTAGACTTCCCATATTTAATTTTGAGGAAACAAATAATGGCATAACACTCACACTAGCACCCAAGTCACACAATGCTTTATCAATGAATAGTCTACCAATGTGACAGGAAATAGAGAAACTACCAGGATCTTTTAATTTTGGTGGAGACTTATTTTGTAAAAAGGCACTACATTCCTCAGTAAATGCATCTGTCTCCACCTCATTAAAAGCCCTTTTTCTAGTCAAGATATCTTTCATGAATTTTGCATAAGCAGGCACTTGAGTAATTAATTTTGTGAAAGGGACAGTTACCTGAAGATTCTTGACGACTTCCAAAAACTTACCAAATTGTTGGTCCAGCTTACTCTTGAGTTGACGATTTGGGAAAGGAAGTTTGATAGGAGGAACCTCAATAGCAGGCTTCTTGGCTTCATTTGTCACTCCATGCTCAGTCACTTGCTTAGAGTTCTCCTTGTCAGTTTCAGGTTGATCTTGGACCCATTTCCCATCGTTCCTCACACTCCCAGTATCATCAGTAGGCATGGGTGGTCCATCATAATGAGAACCACTGCGGAGAGTAATGGCATTTGCCGAGTCTGTTGGCTGAACAGATTGTGCTGGAAGAGCACCTTGTTGTCGAGTAGAGTTCGAAGTAGCCAACTGTGCCAACTGGTTGTCTAACATCTTGTTGTGAGCTAGAATGGACTCAATATGTGCCTTGTCAGTTTGTCTGTCTTTTTGCAACCGCAGCATCATATTTCTCATCTCAACCATCATGGGATCGGCAGGAGTTGCTTGTTGAGATGGATTGAAAGGTGGTCTAGAGAAACTAGGAGGATGTTGAGAAGGTTGTCGGTAATACCTCTGGTTCAATTGTTGTGCATGTGGTTGTGGTGCAGGAGGATTTAGGACATTCGTGCTCTTGTATGACAGATTCGGATTATTTCTCAATCCTGGATTGTATGTGTTGGAGTGTGGGTTGTTCTGCCGATATGATTGGAAGGCATTAACTTGTTCAAGCGAACTCCGACACTCCTGTGACCAATGTCCAACTATACCACAATTGTCACAAAAGATCTCAGATGTAGTACCTAATGCAGTAACACTCGCGGGAGAGAAGAGTTGCATATTATCAAGCTTATTATTGATGGCGTTCATCTGTGCAACCAATAGGGATATAGAATCAATGTCATGCTTGCCTCCCTTGTTAGCTAATCCTCGAGGGTTACCATATTGAGAGTTGTGGATAGCCATCTCCTCGATTAAGTCATGTGCGGCATCAATTTCTAGTTTCATGAGTCTCCCGTTTGCCGCAGAGTCAAGAATAAGTCTAGAGTTGTTCCCCAAACCATTGTAAAATCCTTGAACTAGAACCATTTTTGTAGACCATGATGGGGACATTCTCTCTGGAGGTCTTTGAATCTTTCCCAAGCCTCATATAAAGATTCGTCATTACCTTGGATGAAATTTGTGATCAGACTACGCAACCTAGCAGTCTTCTCTGGAGGGTAGTACTTCCTGTAGAAAGCTAAGGCCAAGGTATTCCAGTCTGTGATCCCAAGAGTGGTGCGATTAATCCCATTGTACCACATCTTTGCCTTGTCTCGAAGTGAAAATGGGAAAAGAATCTCCCGAATTTGATCTTGTGTTACTCCTTGCTGCTTAATAGTAGAACAATATTGGCAGATGTCCTGATAATGTAGATTAGGGTCTTCATTAGGCCCACCACCAAATTGTTTCCTTTCGATCATATTCAGCAATGCAGGTTTGATCTCAAAATTGACAGCTTCGATTTTGGGCATTTGCTTGCTCTTGGGAAGTTCAGCCAAGGAGGGTTGGGAAAAGTCAGTAAGTCTCCGAGCCATTTGTGATTCTCTTGGAGTAATAGGAACAGTACGTCTAGAATCAGAATCAGAATCAGAATCCAAAGGGTTATCTCCCCATGAATTATCTCGCAACTGACTGAAGAAGTTCTTCTGTCTATGAAAGGATCTTTCAATTTCAGGATCAAATGGGAAGCCACCTGAACTCAAACTCCTGCGCATAGACGAACTAAAGAACAAACAATTAAGAGATTTTGTCCAAAGAACAAGTGTTCTCTGAGACGAGAATGAATAATCTAGACTCTAAAACAATTAATGGAAATGAAACAAAACCGTTTCCCCGGCAACGGCGCCAAATTTTGACAGGCTAAAGTCGTATCACCTAATCAAAAGTAATCATAAAGTCCTCTAACAAATAGTAGTCAATGAAGTAGGGTCGAATCCACAGGGAAAACAGTGTTCTATTCCTAATTGTCGATCAAATCTAGATTATAGGGAACGAGTGTTTGTTGGTAATTATACTAAACTAGTCAATAACTATGCCGAGAATATCAATAATATAAAGTCTAGGACATAGGTTCACCAATGAATAATATTCCAGGATGAAACACAATAATCAATAATGAATAACGCAGTCAAACAGGTTGATTTCCTCTATCGAGTCGAATTAGCCATAGAATGAAATTAACAGGCTCTCGCGATTTATTAATACCAATTCTACCTATTGAAACTAGCCTTAATATCAAGTTTATACCTCTCGGCGCATAACCTAATATTGCAATACTATAACAATCAAATCTGGCCAAATCAGATTGAATAGAGAAAATACATTCAATAGGAATCAACATACATCATCAAAAATCAATACTTTATAAACATCCCTTCATAAATATTCATGGATCCCCTTAACCCTAGAAATAAACTACTCAATCATAATTAAAGAAAACATATTCATGATGAAACAAGTAAACATGGTGAATCAATAATCAAAGATTGAATAAGAATAACAAGAGAAGAGAAGGAATACCAATGTAGAACCAATCTTGCAAAATCCAAACTTCTATTGAAAATCCAATGTAAAAATGGCAAAGAGTAATACTAGGGTTCTTGGGTAATTAAAATGTGTGTAGAAAACTAAAGCTGAAGCTATTATGTAAATAACATCCTTTTTCAACCCTAAAAGGATAAGTATTTATATGAAAATAAGAGTCAGCGCAACACGCGCTTAAAATCCCTTAAAAACCGACCCGCCCGAGCAACTCGGGCGGTCGCCAGGTGCTATATTTGCTCGTCACGTCCGGTCGAGCGTTCTTCAACTGCATCTTTCAAAGTGGACTCGCCTCGCCCGACCAACCCGCGCGGATGTCGCCCGGTCGGGCCCGCAAGGAAGTTATTCTTGTTTTCTTTTCAAACTCAAAATGTGGCTAAGGCAAAGTCGTCCGACCGGCTAGGGCGGATATCGCCCGACCGGGCTGCCTTCAGGTCCTTGACGCCCAAAATTCCCATCTTCAAAGTGTCATAACTTTTGCGTTAATTATCGGAATTAAGCAAGTGACCACTTGTTGGAAAGCTCTTGAATTGTATACTCCAACCCAAATGAAATGCTCGAGCTCTTAAAAGTGCGTCATCTCTTGTAGTGGTATAAATGAGTAGGAAATGCATGAAACATGCTAATTCCTACAATAATCGTCCTGAAACTACAAACACACTACAAGAAACACATTAGTACTAAAAATGGCTCCGAAGAGCGCAATTAAGACCAATAATCAATGAGGGATGGGGGGAAAACTCTATATAAAATAGGCATATCAGATATGCACTACAAATCAATGAGAAGGATCTCACAAGGGGGCTTTCCACTCATTTGTAGAACACTCTCCAAGCAGTTAAAATGACTGCTTTATCCAACCCAAGGTGGTCCATCCTAACTCTCACACTCATGTGTTTGAAAGGTCATCAGCGACACTCAATTTCCAAACTCTAACAAGTTAGTCCATAGGCTTGAGCCATCTCTCTATATTAGGTAACTATACATGCAAACAAATCATATGACTCATTAGAGGTTGTAATGGGGCTAATGGTAGTAGGTGCGGTAAAATTTTTGGTAATGTGGTGCTCACGGAAGTGAAGTATTACTATAACTTTGATGAAACAACTCACACAATATATTAAGCATCACCACAACTACAACCAATTGTCTTTATTTTTCTTTCACATCTCCTCTCTACTTTTGTGGAATCCAAGCAATGCATTTCAACTTTTTTCACCTTTTTTTTTCCTTGAAAATTATTGCTTGTCTCATTTTCAAAAGTTTTATACTTTAGCTACTAGCTAATAAGGATAGAGGAGAACAACAATTAGGTCTCAAAAATAATAATGCAGAGTCCTTTATTTCTCCTCGTACACAATTTTTTTTCTCATTCACACTAATAACCAATTCCATCCAACAAATATCAACCAACACACAATTCCTAAACCAAAGGTAGAGGGATGTATTTTTGGAAAATGAGGAGCTCATACAAGGGTATCAAAAGAAATAGGCTCAGCTGAGAGTGGTTAACCAGGGGAAACAACTGTAGGGAAGACCATTTGGTTTTTTGATGCAATTTCCTACAAGAGTCATAATCATTTTTGTTTAGCCATCATATAGTCAATGCATCAATGGAGAGAAAGCACAAGTTCTAGCATTCCTTAGGGAGTGGGCACACACATGAAAGAAAAAAGAAGTATGGAATATATGCAGTTTAAGGCACAAAAGCTCACAGTTACACCTAATCATGCTTGTAGAACATAGGAGTGGCACAATTGTGATTCTTATCATAGATTAAAGTTCAGAAATGTCATGCTATGTTGATCAATCATTGTTTCATGCACATCAATAATCCAAAGTCAAAACATTGATATGATGATACAAGGCACATGGATACATCTATCCAACTTGACTCTCAATTTCTAGTGAACTCGTATTTTTGATTTAAAAAAAAATAAAACTAACTAACTATGTTAAACTAAACTAGGAAAGCAAAAAACTACCTAAAGAGTGAGAAAGAGATACCATATATACAAGAGACATCCTCCCCCAAGCTGAACTTGGCAATGCCCTCATTGCAACGAAGGGAAGCAAAAGTAGATCATGTTACACATGGTTTATAAGGACAAAGTAGATGTTGTCCTCACTCACAACACCCTTCTCCTCGATCTTAGTACCACCATCACCATCCCATGGGTAGCGCATGCCATGAGTAACTCGTTGGAACTTATCTCCGGCTAACTCCTCAATAAACTCATTAGTACTACTGTCACCTGGCTCCCGTAATTCCACAGGTCTTAGATCGCCCTGTTGGCACTTCAGGAGCCCAAACTCACGAACCATCTTATTTGTGATATCTACTCTGCAATATGTACTATTAAGCATAGGGCTTTGACGAGCCATGTTAAGATTAAAAGCCACATGTTCATCCCCAATATTTAGTGTGATACTTTCCACCCTTAGATCGATTACTCCCCCTACAATGCACAAAAAGAGTTTACCTAAAACAATGGGGATTTTTGGGTCCTCAGTAATGTTAAGCACTACAAAATCAACAGGAATGTTAAACTTACCCACTCAAACAAGGACATCCTCTAAGACACCTAATGGGTGCTTAATGGAAAGGTCAGCCATTTGGAGGGTCATAGTAGTACGCTTAAGTTTCCACATATTGAATTTTAACACAAGGAAAGGAGAAGGACACTGACACTAGCACCTAGATCACACAAAGCCTTATTAATACAAATAGGACCAATAGTGCAGGGGATGGATAAACTACCAGGGTCTTTCTTTTTAGGTGGTGACCTATTCTGAATGACTGCACTACAATGTTCAGTAAAGACTATATATTCCAACTCATCAAACGTTCTTTTTTATTTAGCACATCTTTCAAAAACTTAACATACATAAGCATCAACGAAATCCATTCAGAGAAAGAAATGGTTACCTTAAGGCTTTTCACAATAACCAAGAAATTACCGAACTTCTTCTCAAACTTATAGCATACTATACAGTGTGGAAATAGGAGTTTCAAAATGAAAGGTGGAGATGGAGCAACAACATCCTTCTTTTTCTCACTGTCCTGGGCATCAGGCTTCTTAGAAACGTCTTCGTCGTACCCCATCGTCCCCAACAACCTCATAAGTTGCCAGTTTATCTTCCTCATTTCAAGTAGAGTCATTGATGCTAATCACGACGGGCTCATCATATCTCAAACCACTCCCGAGAGTGATTGCATTAACACTTTCTCTGTGATGGACATACTGGCTAGGCACAAAACCGGGTTATCCAGTAGAGGATGAACTCGCCAACTGAGCTATTTATGACTCTAACGTCTTATTATGTGTCTCTTGCAGCTTGTTTTGAGTATGCAAGTTCTCACACTGAGACCTAGTATCAGCTTGAAATGAAAGGATACCCTTCTGAATCTGCAATATGAGATTTTTGAGCTCAGTCATAGCTGAGTCTGAAGGAGGTGTGCTATATTGCTGCTGAAACAGATTTATCTGAAATCCAGCTGGAGCTTATTGTTGTGAATGATACTGCTAACACAGGGGTTGTGGTAAAATATGTTGTTGTTGCTGAGGTTGTGGATAATGTTGTTGTTGCAGATTCAACACATTATTACTCCTATAGGAAAGGTTTGGATCATCTCGCATCCAAGGATTGTATGTATTGGAGTGAATTAGGGCTTCGGTTGTGACTGTAACGCGTGAACTAACTTGCAGTTACCCCCTACACTAAGCTATAGGAGAATGGGGGACTCTTGAGAGTTGTGCTCAGATATCCCGCATACTTCACATTGAAAAGTATTACCTCTGGAAGCACTAGTCATAGCATTAACACTCATATGGGAGGAAGGTTCATTGTTTCCCATCTTCAAACAATTAATCTTTTGGTTTAGAGCTGCTAATTGTCCAGACAATAGGAATAAGCTTCAACATCATGCTTGCCCCCTTACCTTATAGAAGAGCGAATAGTGGACGCTTGGTCAGTAACAAACTTCTCAAAAAGTTCATACCCTTTGATCAATGCCTTAATACATGAAAACCCACCAGAGCCTCCATCAATTACCCGTCGTGTATCTGCATCAACTCTAGTATAGAAAATCTGACACAAATACCACTTGTGAAAACCATAATGAGGACAAAGGCGCTGCAAATCTTTAAATATCTCCCAAGCTTCATACAAAGACTCTCTAGGATCTTAGTGAAAGTAACTATCTCATGGCACATATCAACAGTCTTTTAATATGGATACCACATGATGAGGAAAATTTTGGATAATTCTACCTAAGTGGTGATGGAGGCAGGCAACTTGTTATGTTAGAAAAAGCTTTGTCTCGCAGAGAAAAGCCAAATAATATAATTTTCATCTCCTCAGCAGAATTAACAGCTTGTTTATATGTAACACAACATTGTGAAAGTCGCTGCAGGTGCTGGTTTGGGTCTGCAGAAGGTAACCCAACAAATTGATTGTTTTGAACCATGTGCAGCACATGAGACATGATTTCAAATTTGCAGCAGTGATAATAGGCATTCGTACCCCAGTAGGTACATTATCATGGGATGGTTGTGCAAAATCCCTGAAGGTTCGGACCTCATTCTCACCTTGTCGCGGTGATGATGGTGGAGTAGGTGTCTTTTGGTAAGGTGACCCTACAGACAATTTTGCTTGCTTAGTATTCTTTTTGAGTCTACGAGTAATATTTTCAATCTCCGGATCAAATGGAGTTAGATTTGGGGATTTTAGTTTCCTGCTCGTACACCAAAAACACTAAAACAAACGAGAAATGCTCCGAAGAACAAGTGTTCTTCAGAGTAAGTAAGTGCAATACTATAATTAGGATAGAATAGAGATAATCTGTCTCCCAGGCAACGACACCAAAATTTCACATGCTAAAGTCGTATCACCAAATCAAAAATAAACCTAAGGTCATTAACTGGTAGTCAGGGAAGTCAGAATCAAATCCACAGGGAGATAACTATACTATGATGTCTGAACTCTAATGTATACTATCTAAATCAAATAAGGGAAATACTAGGAAAATGGTTCCCCATGTATGCAATTCAGGATCTCAAGAATGACAAAAGAAACTCAATTGAACAATCAGACTAGGGCACATGTAATTTGTTTTGACCATTACCTCCCTCGAAGCTCACTAAGCCGCTCTCACATGGTCATATATCGCTAAGCCTACTAATGAGAGCCTATACAAAATCCTACCTCTCGATCTATAACTTTGTATTGCAATAATAATAAACAAAGTTGGCCAAACTACCAGATTAACAAGAATCCTATAAATCAACAAAGTAAATAACCATTCAGTTAATCCCTCATATGAATACATAGATCCCATATTCCATAGAAATTAAACTACTCAATCATAATTAGGGAAAACATGATCATAATAATATAAGCAAACATCAAAAACTAGAAATGAAGAATAGATAAGAAAAGAGAAAAAATACCAATTGAAGAACAAATCTTGAAACCAATTACTTATATTAAGACTTCAATGTATTTGAGAATGAAATTAAGCTAGAAAACTAAGACATAGGTTCTTGAGAGAATAAAAACTACTCGGAAAGCTAACAAACTGAATCAATTCATTAGGCTTGAGCTTAAAAATTAAAATCATATATTTTTTTAAAATAAGAGGTATACTTTCTCGGGCGGAGGTCAGTGCTCCGGTAAGGAGATAGCGCACCGGCGAGGGAGTCACGGCAGGAGTGCAGGAAGGCGACTCCGGTGATGCTCCAACTATAGTACAAAGCAGGCGAGAGAATCAGAGCAACAAGGAACGAGGGAGATGAGAGAGCTTAGGGTTGCAGCGGGTGCAGCGACAATAGGGTGGCGCGCTAGCAGCAGCAGTAGTGACAACTGTGGGTGGCGCCAAGAATGGAGGAAAGCAAGGAGAATAATGAGAGAGAGGAGAAAGAAACAAGGCGTGGCTGCTGCGATAGGTTGCCGGCGAGAGAAAATGAGATCAGGTTTGCATGGAGGAAGGTGGTGCTAGCAGTCGGAGGTGGAGGTGGTGGTGCACAATGATGATGGTGCCGAAAAATGGAGAGTTAATGAAGGAGTATTTTTTTGTTTTGATGAGTTATTTGTTTATCTCCCCTTTTATTGTTGAAGTTATGGGTATTTATAGATGTCTCACACCAAGATACTTTAGGATTAAGCAAACTTAAGGTCTAAGGAAAAGAGAAGAAGCTTAAGCATTAAGGAAGAAGAAAGGAAGGAAGTAGGAAGAAAACTTAAGGACGAAGGGAGGGAAGGAAGGACGGAAAGAAGAAAAGGGCATAGGTTTCGATTTGCAAAAAGTAATCTTCTATCCGAAGTCAAATAGGAAACATATTAAAACTAAAAACTACCCCTGAAAAAATCATTACGTAGCATAATTGGTAATTGATAAATCGAAATTAACACCATTGTCAAGTTGATATTGGCGATCATCTCCAAGACGTATTATATGTATTTGAAACTTTTCTTCTATTCTTTAATTAAAAAAGGGTTCAAAATTTGGTGTCTACGGAATGCCCACATTGGTCGAATTTTGTAAAAAATGATGACCAATGTTAGAAAAGACACAAAATTTTGATAGAGTTTTTTTTTTATTTTTTGCTTTTTTATTTTGCTTTGGAGATAACATATTCCCCATAAGGATATAGTTATAAACAATATACTTTTGAAACCGTGATTTGCAATTTCAAGTGTCGTCTTAGGTAGAAAATCCCAATTAATTTTCTAAAATTAAAAGGGCAACTCTATCGTTGTCTTAGTAGGAAAATCTCCTTTAAAAGAAATGCTACCTTGTTTACTTCTGCATAGAAAATCACAATTAATTTTCTATAATCACGACTTCATCGTCGACTTGGATAGAAAATACCAATTAATTTTCTAAACTTGAAAATTTGACTTTATCTTCGTCTTGGATATAAAATTCCAATTAACTTTCGGAAGTTGCGACTTTGTCTTAGTAGGAAGTACCTTTTAATTTTCTAAAAAAAATGAAAAATGACCTTATTGTCGTTTAGATTTAAAGCTTTAATTTTCCAAAGTTATGACTTTACTGTCGTTGTGGTACAAAATGCCAATTAATTTTCTGAAAAATATGACTTTATTATTGTCTTATGTCTCGGGGTTATCCCGTGATCAACGTGTTCCCTCGATGCAAAATATGAACAACAATGTTTTGCCAAATGGGAAGAGACCAAGAGTCATCATAGAAGATAGAACACCTAAACCTAATGTAAAGGCTTGCAATGGCAAATTGGCAATACTAAAGCAATAAGTGTCCATGAAGAAAACCTGTGCTCCACCGCTGATTCATCATCAGCTAAGAGACAGGCAACAAATAGTTCTTTATTGTGTGTCCCGCATGCTTTTTATGTATCATCAAAAGGCAAGGATCTATTAAATTGTGAATATTCTGATGCGAAGCAACCCTAGAATGAACGCGGATGAGGAGTTGAATTCTTCAAGTTAGAAACTTTTACGATTTGTCTCTCTTAAAGGAAAAAAAAAGACAAACTTAGATAAACTTAAGAAAAATTGTTACTTTATCGTCATCTCGATATAAAACCCCTTTTGATTTTCTAAAATTGTGAACTTACCGTTATCTTGATAGGAAATTTTAATTAATTTCCTAAAATTTTGACTTTATTGTCGTATTGGTAGAAAATCCAAATTAATTTTCTAAAGTTGCGACTATATTGTAATTTGATAAAAAATCCCTTTTAATTTTCCAAAGTTATGACTTCATTGTCATCATGATAATTTTCTAAAAATTGCAACTCTACTGTCGTCTTAGTAGAAAATCTCTTTTAATAAAGTTATGACTTTATAGTCATCTTGATAGGAAATCCCAATTAATTTTTTAAAGTTATGATTTTATTGTCATCATGATAGAAAATCTCTTTTAATTTTCTAAAAAATTGCAACTTTATTATCTTCTTGGTAGATTTTTTCTTAATTTTCTAAAATTATGAATTTATTGTCATCTTGATAGAAAATCCCAATTAATTTTCTAATATTGTGACTTTATTGTCATCATGATAGAAAATCTCTTTTAATTTTCTAAAACTGCGACTCTATTGTCATCTTGGTAGAAAATCTATTTCAAAATTCTCTAAAACTGCGACTTTATTGTCGTCTTGGTGACTCTTTTACTTTTTAGAATTGACCTTGGTGAAATCTTAACATAAATTTTCTTTTAGCTTTCTAGGATTGCAACCTTATTGTCATTTCGGAATGGTTTAGAATAATGTTACCCTATAGTCTTAGAAGAAAATTCATTTTAATTTTCTAAGATTGCAATCGAGCTTGTTGTCTAATGCGGATGCAAAGGCACTTGTACTTGAAGAACCTATTGACTTGGTTATGGAGCAAATGGGATTTCAGTTTAGAGGAAATAAGCAAGTGTTGGCGTGTGTTGTTACTTGGCTTGATGAAGAAGAGGCGTGAAAGATGGAGGAGAGCTCGAAGAGAGGAGTCCTAGTTCTGTTAGGACTTGGTTGGAGGAGTCCTAGTTCTGTTAGGGCTTGGTTGTTGCATAGACTTCTAGTTATGTTAGAAGTACTATGTGTTTTAATTGCTTTTAGTTAGTTATTTTGGTTGTTAGGAGTTATATGCTGGTTAGAACTCTAGTGAACATCAACATGTTAAAAGATATGAAGCGTGTGGTGTTTAGGAGTTTTATCTTGTTTTGTTTTATTCTTATCTTATTAGAGTTCTAGTTATCATAGGAGTGTAGCCTATATAAGGCGATTTTCATTATTAATGAAGGGAGATTACGTTTTATTTGTCAAAGAATTACTCTTGATTACTGTATTGCTTGTAAGCAACATTAATCGAACCATTAAAGACTTTTCAGGAGTGTTAAGTGTTTAGTGTTAAACATCTTAATTTCAGGAGTGATCTTGAGAGTGTTTAGATTCTTGTTTAGAGTTCAGGAGTGATCTTTAAACCAAGAAATATCCGGATACTTGTTAATTTGTTCGAGTTGATTGATTCTTGAATCCAAGAAAGTTCAAGATTCGTGCTTCTAGTTGGTTATTAATTGTTCTTGGCTTAGTAATCATATCAAGTGGTATCAGGTTTCCAGGTGGGTGAGAATAGAAGGGATTCTTCTTTTCTTGATCAAGATCCGTGGTGTGTGCATAAGTAGATTGGTTAAACGTTTCCAAACCTCGACCTTTTACATCCAAGATTTGATCTTTGGAGTACAAGAGGATGGAATCTGAAGTGGAGAAACTAGCTAAACAAATGCAAGACCTTGTCAAAATCCAAGATGATAATAACGCAAGATATAATCGGTTAGAGACGAGGATGGATGCGATTGCATCAATTATGCAGAGGCAATACGATCCAAATAGTGCAACGTTTCTTGGTGCACATTCGGATGAAGAAGGAGATGCATATGAACATAAATCTACTAAAACATCATACAACGACGATCGTGGATTGAAATTGGACGATTACACAGGGGATAGCAGCCCTGAAGATTTGTTGGAATGGATTCGACAATTGGAGAAGGTATGTGATTATAGGGGCTTCGATGATAAGAAACGTTTTAAAATAGCCTCAATTAGACTAACCAAATATGCTGGTATTTGGCTTGAAAGTTTAAAGGCTAAACGTGCCAAGAAAGGGAAAGAAAAGCTTAGTAGTTGGATGAATTGAAGGAGAAGCTTAAAGAGAAGTTCTTGCCAAGTGATTATGAACAAAAGCAATACATAAAGCTAACAACTTTGAGGCAAGAAGCGCTTAGTGTTCATGACTATACCATAGAATTCGACAAACTATGCCTTGTATGTGATTTGGAGGAGAAGGAAACTATGAAAGTGGCGAGGTACATCAAAGGTTTGCATAGGTCGATTGCAAGGAAAATCGAGGTGTCTACTTATCACACGTTTGATGATGTGACGAGGCTAGCCATGAGATTTGAGGCTCATGAGAAGGAAGACAAGCCTAAGACCTTGTACCCTAACAAGTTCGATGCAAGCTCGTCTAAGGCTAAGGCAAAGTGGTTCGAAGGGCCAAAGAGAGATAATCTGGTCAAGGAAGATACCAAGGGCGAGAAAGCAAAAGTCTTTATACCAAAAGACAAGTTTGAAGAGATGAGGAAGTGTTTCAAGTGTCAAGGGCGTGGACACATAGCAAGTAATTGTCCTACGAGGAAGGCCCTCACTATGAGACAATACTTGGAATTGCAAGAGGAAAAGGAACTTTATGAATTTGTTCCAGAGGAGATGCACATAGTAGGAGAAGAGGAAGAGGAGGATGCCTTTGCGGAAGATGATGCGAAGTTGGTTGGTGTGGTGAGGCGTGCCTTACATGTAGACCACACGCCTAGCAAGGAGCAACGAGAGAATCTTTTCCATACTAGGTGCAAGGTAGGAGATCACACGTGCAATGTAATCATAGATAGTGGCTCTTGCACAAATGTCATTGCGGCTGATATAGTGTCGAAGCTTAACTTGACCATGAGGGAACATCCTAAGCCATACAAGTTGAGTTGGTTGGATGATAGTACGGGCATGAGGGTTAAGAAGCAAGCCTTGATCACGTTTTCCATAGGGGGGTACAGAGATGAATTATGGGGCGACGTGTTACCTATGAGTGCGTGCCACCTATTGCTAGGGAGACCTTGGCAATTTGATAGGAAAGTAATTCATGAAGGGGATTCAAATGAATACTCCGTGTTGGTTGGAACTAAGAGGGTCCGTTTGCATCCTTTAGCTCCCAACTCAGTAGCATCTAAGCAAGTTCCAAAGGCGACAAGTTTGTTCCTTTGATCAAGGGAATTTGAGCGTGAAGTCGAGGAGGAAGGGGGTGCTTATGCCTTGGTTGTAAGACACGCTGCTACTAGTACCAAGGGGCCTAGTAATGAGAGATTAGAGGCTTTGATGAAGGAATTTGGGGACGTTTTTCCCGACGAATTGCCGCAAGGTTTACCACCATTGAGAGGTATAGAACATGCCATCGATCTTGTGCCTGGCGCACCATTACCAAACAGACCGGCTTATAGATGTGATCCCTTAGCATCAAGGGAATTGCAAAGACAAATCGAGGATTTGATTGAAAAGGGGTATGTGAGAGAAACCATGGGTCCATGTGCGGTTCCAGCTTTGCTAGTTCCTAAGAAGGATGGAACATGGAGGATGTGCATTGATAGTAGGGTAGTGAACAATATAACGGTGAAATATAGGTTCCCTATGCCTAGATTGGAGGACATGTTGGACGAATTGCATGGAGCTTCGTTGTTTTCTAAGATTGATCTTCGCAGTGGCTACCATCAAATGCGGATTAGAGAAGGTGATGAATGGAAGACTGCCTTCAAAACCAAACAAGGGGTGTACGAGTGGATGGTCATGTCATTTGGCCTATGCAATGCACCTAGTTCTTTCATGAGGTTGATGAATGAGGTACTTCAACCTTTTCTTAATAAGTTTGTTGTTGTTTACTTGGATGACATCCTTATTTATAGTAAGAGCATCGAAGAACATTTGTTGCATTTGCGTAGTTTGTTTGAGAAACTTAGGGAGCAGCAACTATATGGTAAACTAGAGAAGTGTGAGTTTCTTGTATCTAGTGTGGCGTTTTTGGGGTATATTGTTTCCAAAGACGGTGTTCATGTTGATCCTGACAAGGTGAAGGCTATTTCTTCTTGGTTAGCACCTAAGAATGTCTCGGAATGTAGGAGCTTTCATGGTTTGGCTTCGTTCTATAGGAGGTTCATTCGAAACTTTTCTTCTACTATGGCACCAATTACTGAGTTGTTGAAGAAAGGGGAGTTTAGTTGGACATCCACAACACAACAAGCCTTTGAAGAGGTGAAGAGTAAGCTTTGTAGTGCTCCTGTTTTGGCACTACCCGATTTCCACAAGTTGTTTAAAGTGGAGTGTGATGCAAGTGGGGTAGGCATTGGTGCGGTGTTGTTGCAAGAAAAACGGCCAATTTCTTATTTCAGTGAGAAGTTGAACGGTGCTAAATTGAACTACTCTAACTATGATAGGGAGTTTTATGCAATTGTCCGTGCCTTGGATCATTGGTCACACTATCTACGCCAAAAGCCTTTTATACTTCACTCGGATCATGAAGCTTTGAAGTACATCCATGGTCAACAAAAACTCAACCATCGACATGCTAAATGGGTGGAGTTCCTTCAATCATTCACATTTTCATCCAAATATAAGGAAGGTAAGTCTAATGTGATTGCTGATGCTTTGTCGAGGCGATCATATTTGTTGGCAGTGGTGGATGCACAAGTGTTGGGTTTTGCACACATGAAAGAATTGTACAAAGGGGATGCTGATTTTGGGGAGAAGTTCGAAAAACCGGAGGGTTCATTTGTGGTCCAAGAGGGGTTTTTGTTTAAGGGCAACAGGTTGTGTGTGCCTAAGTGTGGAGTGAGGGGCTTGCTTGTTAGAGAGGTGCATAATGGAGGTGTGGCTGGACATTTTGGCGTGCAAAAGACTCTTGATACACTTTAAGAGAACTTCTACTGGCCGCATATGGTGAAGGACGTTCATTTGGTGGTTACTAGGTGTGCTACATGTCAAAAGGCAAAAAGTACCTTCCATAAGGGTCTTTATACACCTTTACTTGTGCCTAGTCATCCTTGGGATAGTGTAAGCATGGACTTCATTGTGGGGTTGCCTCGAACTCAAAGGGGGAAAGATGCTATAATGGTGGTTGTGGATCGATTCTCCAAGATGGCTCATTTTGTTCCTATGCATAAAACCGATGATGCAACTCATGTGGCTGATTTGTACTTTAGGGAGATCATTCGGTTGCATGGTATTCCAAGGAGCATTGTATCTGATACGGACTCTAAGTTCCTAAGTCATTTTTGGAGGTGTCTTTGGCGCATGGTTGGTACGAAGTTGCTCTTTAGTACAAGCCACCATCCCCAAACTGATGGGCAAACCGAGGTCACTAATCGAACTTTGGGGTCTTTGTTGCGAGGATTGGTGAGCAAGACTCAAAAGGATTGGGACATCAAGCTCGCCCATGCCGAATTTGCCTATAATAGAGCACATTCGTCTACACTTCTCGATCTCCATTTGAGGTAGTTTATGGTGTTAATCCTCTATTGCCTATTGATTTTGTTGTGTTGCCTAAGCATGAAATTCACACGGATGCAAAGAAGAGGTTGGAAGCATTCAACAAAACTTGTGAGCAAGTTAAGGCAAGGATCGAAAAGATGAACATTCAATGCAAGACAAGGGCTAACAAAGGGCGCAAACAACCAATTTTCAAGGTTGGTGATCTTGTGTGGGTGCACTTGAGGAACGAACGGTTTTCTAGCAAGAGGAAAAATAAGCTAATGCCTAGGGCAGATGGTCCTTTTGAGGTGGTTGGTGTCGTTAGAAATAGTGTTTATAAGATAGATTTGCCGGATGAATTTGGAAGTGTGAGTGCCACGTTTAATGTGGGTGATTTGTCTCCTTACTATGATGATGAGAATTTGAGGGCAAATTCTTTTGTGGAGGGGGAGAATGATGCGGATGCAAAGGCACTTGTACTTGAAGAACCTATTGACTTGGTTATGGAGCAAATGGGATTTCAGTTTAGAGGAAATAAGCAAGTGTTGGTGTGTGTTGTTACTTGGCTTGATGAAGAAGATGCGTGAATGATGGAGGAGAGCTCGAAGGAAGGAGTCCTAGTTCTGTTAGGACTTGGTTGGAGGAGTCCTAGTTCTGTTAGGGCTTGGTTGTTGCATAGACTTCTAGTTATGTTAGAAGTACTATGTGTTTTAATTGCTTTTAGTTAGTTATTTCGGTTGTTAGGAGTTATATGCTGGTTAGAACTCTAGTGAACATCAACATGTTAAAAGATATGAAGCGTGTGGTGTTTAGGAGTTTTATCTTGTTTTGTTTTATTCTTATCTTATTAGAGTTCTAGTTATCATAGGAGTGTAGCCTATATAAGGCGATTTTCATTATTAATGAAGGGAGATTACGTTTTATTTGTCAAAGAATTACTCTTGATTACTGTTTTGCTTGTAAGCAACATTAATCGAACCATTAAAGACTTTTCAGGAGTGTTAAGTGTTTAGTGTTAAACATCTTAATTTAAGGAGTGATCTTGAGAGTGTTTAGATTCTTGTTTAGAGTTCAGGAGTGATCTTTAAACCAAGAAATATCCGGATACTTGTTAATTTGTTCGAGTTGATTGATTCTTGAATCCAAGAAAGTTCAAGATTCGTGCTTCTAGTTGGTTATTAAGTGTTCTTGGCTTAGTAATCATATCATTGTCTTCTTATAATGGTTTAGCAAAATGTGACCCGACAGTCTTAGGCCCTTTTCTTTTGGACTTATTTTCAATTAATTTCAGTTCAGTTCAGTTCAGTTAATTTTAGTTCATTTAATTTAATTTATGTTCAGTTAATTTAATTTCAGTTTAGTTTAGTTAATTTCAGTTAATTTAATTTCAGTTCAGTTTGTTATTAATATTGTTATTATTATTTTTTATTATTATTGTTATTATTATTATAAATATTATTGTTGTTATTATTAATGTTAGTATTATTATTATTATTGTTTCGTCCACTTGTCCAACAAGTAAGCTGTAGGCTTAGCTTCCTTGTCGAGCAAGTAGAGTAGTATCTTGAGTGTTCTTCAGATGGAGACTTGTGCAACAATGCCTGAATTATAGCTTGATCCTTAGCCTTGGCTTCGCTCCCGAACCTGCACAAAGGGACCCACCCTGGAGGTTTGGGTGGTGGTTCCCCCTCCGATGCTTAAGTCAGTTATCAGGAGTTGTGAGAGAAAGTAGAGATAGAAAGAGAAAGTGAGAGAGAATTTATCAGAGTAACTTTACACTGTTTGCATTGAATGTGTTTTCTCCTGATTTCAGGGGTATTTATAGTGATAGCAAGTTGACAGCTAACCTTAAAAACTGACCTACAATAGTGGCCTCTGATTGGCTGAGGAATCAGATCAAGACACGTGGCAGACCATGACTGGGGGATGTCTATTAACCACTCCCCTTCAGCCTTTTGGCACTGCTGGGCTCTGACTATTGGGCCAGAAATTCAATCCTTTTACCCAACTGAGTATAGCCCAGAGATTAAGCCTCATTTTTATTTTAACTAGGATGACACGTGTACGGCTCTGATGAGCCCATGTGTCGTCAAGGGAGCCGTAGATATTTGGCTACAACATTTGCCCCTAAAAGGGTTTTTCTTTGTTGGCCCATCGACGGTTAATGCCCTTTTACCCAAGGTAGCTTTTTGCTGGCCCGTCTGACGGTTACGGCCCGTTATACAGAAGGTAGTATTTTCAAAATGAAGGAAATGACGCGCCCTTTCTTGTGCTATACCGGTCATATTAGACTAGGGGACTCCCTTTTCGGTCATTCTTGATCGGCTGCGCAGGTTTCTTATTCCTCTATAAATATCCTTGGTGTGAAAACACTCAATCATTTACCACCTCGAACAAATTTTTCTAGGGAGAGAGGCTCTGCAATTTTCTAGAGAGAGAGAGAGGTCGTCCAGCTTCAGCATCCTTCACCGAATTTCCCAGACGTTCTTAGCAGGTATCGTTTCTTTGATCCTTTTATTCTTCTTTATTCTTTATTTTTTCTTAGAAAATCAATAAAATGGAATCATCTTCGTCAAATAATCCTAGCCGACCAAGAGCTTGTCTTGACCCTAGAACCGATACTTCTTCTTCGGCACATTCTAGAGTTGGGCCTCTTTCGGCCGAGTACATATTTTTTCCTAGTTTTGGCCGAGAAAGTCGGACGACCCAGTCTTTACCGTGCGGGGTAATCGCGCGCGCGTCAAGCAAACGGCCCGTCTAAGACGAAAAGCAATAATTCCATCAAACAGCTCGGATATGGAGGAATCGGCGGACGAGTGCCGGATGAGGCAAGAGAGGTCCAAAGTGCTCGGTCTTTGGACAGGCCTCCTTTGACCATGAGGCGAGACTTGAGAAATAAAACCGAGACCCAGATTTCGGCCGGGACGCCGATACGGAGGAGATCGGCGAGGGTAATAATGATAGCGATCCCGAGGCCGCCGAAGAATCGAGACGAGGCCTCTACCACCTCGTCGGAGATCGAAAGCGTTTAGGTCCCCTTTCGACCCCTGGCTTCATTTTAGTTAACCGTAAGTGGTTAGAGAAACTAGGACCGGACCCTAATTTCTTGTCGTCTTTCATGCCCATGCCGGGCTTCTCCTTTGTCATTCCTAATAACGATGCGACGATCCTGAGTGCTCCCAGGAGCCATTTCGCCGTCTATAAACTAGCCTTAGATCTTTGGACCGAGGTTTCCTCTTCACGACTTCATAGAACAAGTCTTTGCGGCACTACCACATCGGCCATAACCCACCTGGCACCGAACGCTTGGCACAACATCCCGACGTTTATTGCCGTCTGCGAGCTACGCGGCCTAGCCCTTTCCCTTCAAGCCTTTACCCATATCCATTATGCGTCCAAGGTACTGGGGCTATGGACGGAGCATGGCTCAAACATCAGCAACCGTCCAGGGCTTCATGACAGCTTGGGGGAAATCGTCAAAGATGCACGATTGGAAAGCCGACTTCATCTTTTTACGGGCGTCCAGCGACTATGTCACAGAGAGCTACAGATATTATAATAGATCCGTCACAAATACCGGACGGAAGCGGTCTTGGCTGGAGCTGGAGGACGAATTTGACGAGGAGGTGGTGGAGTACTTCAGAGTGGAGTACTCCAGACCCGGCCAGCGATCTTTTAAGGGACCGTCTAACTGGATACCCTTTAAGGAAATGTTTTACCAAGACGACTTCTTGGTTCGCCGGCTTACAGTTGGGCGAGGATAAAGGTATATTTAAAATCATCCAAGTAAAACTCTTCGTCCATAACTCATATGACGAACACATATATTTTTTCTTTTGTATTCTCAGACTCGGCCAGACAACGCCTCAAGCCATCTTGGACGGGGGAAATCAGCATGTCCCAATTTACAGATAATCTGTGGAAGGAGTATGCAAAGAGCAGCGCCGAAAAAAGGGCGGAAACTTTGGTAACCATAATTTTTTTTTTTTTTTTTTTTTTATTTTTTTTTTTTTTTTGACGAGGACCATATGAGCTCGTCCGGAATTGGCATCCAATTCTTAGACGTGGGTCACCCCAGGAAGGAGAGCGTCCATACTTGGACGGTCACCTCCTTGGGCCCGCGCTCGTCCAAGAATTGATGCCCAATTCTTGGACGAGAGTTACCCAAAGAAGGAGAACGTCTAGACTTGGACGGTCACCTTTTTGGGACCATGCTCGCCCAAGAATTGGTGTCCAATTCTTGGACGAGAGTCACCCAAAGAAGGAGGACGTCCAGACTTGGACGTTCACCTTCTTGGGGCCATGCTCGTCCAACAAATAGTGCCCAATTTTTGGACGAGAGTCCCCCAAAGAAGGAGGACGTCCAGACTTGGATGTTCACCTTCTTGGGGCCATGCTCCTCCAAGAGTTGGTGTCCAAATCTTGGACGAGAGCCACAAAAAAAGGAGGACGTCCAGACTTGGACGTTCACCTTCTTGGGGCCATGCTCGTCCAAGAGTTTTGCACCAAATCTTGAACGAAGGTCAGCCAAGGAAAGAGATCGTCCAGACTTGGACGGTCACCTCTTAGGGACAGTTCTCGTCTGGATTTTTGCATCCAATTTTGGGGCGAGGTTCAGCCATAGAAGAACGTCCATACTTGGACGATCACCTTCTTGGGGCCATACTCGTCTGGATTTTTGCAATAGTAGCTATTTTTTATTTATGACGATCAATCTGATGCCTTTTCTTTTTGCAGAAAAATGCTCCTACAAACAAACTTCCACCTGGGAAATCGTCTTCGTCCAAGAAGAGGCCCACCGCAGCCGCTGACCAACCTTCAGCGAAGAAGCCTAAGGGCTTTACAAGGAAGAGGGCGGATAAGGCGGCTTCTGCTGCCGAGAGTGGGGAGAAGAGAATGCCTCCCCCACAAGCCAAGGCTCTTAAGAGGGAGCCTTCGACTGCCGGATCGGCCGAGGAGGAAAGGGATGCACACGCAGCTGTGCCGCTCTGTGTTTTGCCGGCCGATTCTGCCGAGGTCAACCCAGGGTCTGCCTTGGCTTTGGTTGCGCCGGGATCTGATGCTGCTGCCGAGAGCTATCCAGGGTTCAGCGGCTCGGTGGCAAAGCTGGTGACACAGATGCCTCTAGCTGTTAGGACGGCATCAATTTCGTCTGGTGAGTCGTATTATCCCAACATAGTTAGGACGATGCGGGTCGGTGGACGGTCCATGAGTCCGTCCAATAGACAAGCCATCGTCTTCCCTATCAAGATAACTGACTCTCCCCCTCTTTCAGATAAGGGCAAAGGCCCAGCTATTCCCCCAACTCCTCCCACTGCTGACTCGGACGAGGAGTCCTCTCCTGCCTTCACCAAAATGTCAAGGCTGGAGAAAGAGCGGCTGAAGCAGGAGCTCTTCAAATGCTTCCCTGAATCCTACATCAAGGGATTAAGGGGGGCGTCCGCCGGGCATGTGGGCTACATGTCTCAGCTTGCTGCCGAGGTAGTGCTTTATGTCTGCTTTGTTTTACACTTGTATAAATTCACTTTGCAAATCGTCTAATATCTTGACTTGTTCTCCTTGCCCCAGCTTCTGGCTCGCAGCATGCAAACTGAAGATTGGGCGAGGGAGCTTAGAAAGGAAAATAAACACCTCGTCCACTTAGCTACCACGGCAGGGGACAAAGCCATTCACGACATCGAGATGGCTAACACCCTTCATCGTCAGTCGCTGGAGGCCTTGGAGAAGAGATCGGCACTCCTGGAGTCTGAGAACAAGAATCACCTTGTTAAAATCAACCAGCTATATTCCGAGCAGGATCGTCTAAGGATGATCATAGACGTCTCTCTGCTGAGTTGAAAGGCGAAAGGGATGTCGCTCTTATTGCTGCCGCCGAGCTAAGAAGAGAGAACATGCACCTAAGGGCAAAGACTGCCCGTCTGGAAAGGGAGGCGGCCCAGTCCTTCAACGATGCCAAAGAAGGGTTGAAACAAGTCGTCAATACGACCAAAGACTGGGCCGTCAAAGCCTTTGGGATGCTGGCTGAGGAAGCTGAGGTCCCCAGCTTCGTTCGTCGTCTGGAGTATCAAGAGAGCGTTCATCGGGCTATGGTATGCGCCGAGGAACCTCCGGAGTTTGAAGAGTCAGACGACGAGGCTGCTGCTGAGGTGGAGACCCCTAAAGACGACCAAGAAACCCGTTCTGAAGACGAAGCCTAAGCTTAGGTTTATTTTCATGTTTCTTAGCTTGCTCGCTGCTGTATCTTTAACTCTTCAGCTCCTACTTTGTAATTCTTTACAAATTATATATGAAAGAGTAATTTTGCCAATTTCTTGCCTTTTATCTTTCTGAATTCTAATTTGTCCTGAAAAATCGGACGATCTGCTTTTCCGGAATAGTACAAAATTCTGTCCGAAGCAAAAATGTGAGTCGTCCTGATATTATTGGACGGTCTACAATATTTAGAGTAAAAATGTGAGTTGTCCTAAGTACCAAAAGAGGCTCGTATGGGGTTGCCATCCTAGTATTGAACGATTTCTATCTTCGTCTATGATTGAACGATTACAAATTTTGGACGAGGGTCACCCACTGAAGGAGAACGTCCATACTTGGACGGTCACCTTCTTGGGGCCATCTTCATCTGGAATTGGCTTCCAATTTTTGGACGAGGGTCACCCAATGAAGGAGAACGTCCATACTTGGACGGTCACCTTCTTGGGGCCATCTTCGTCTGGAATTGGCCTCCATATTTTGGACGAGGGTAAACCAATGGAAGAGAACGTCCATACTTGGACGGTCACTTTCTTGGGGCCATCTTCGTCTGGAATTGGCTTACAATTTTTTGGACGAGGGTCACCCATTGAAGGAGAACGTCCATACTTGGTCCCCCCGCTCTCCTTAGCTCGTCCTATAGACTTCTATTATCCCCCCGCTCTTGGGCTTAGTTCAATCGTATATTGAAGTGGAGCTGAAGTCCAAGAGGGAGAGCGGCCAGCCTTGGCTGAGCCTGCTGAAGTTGATGGGCGAGCGTGAGATACATGTTTTAGCCGGCTTCCTTGAGGGAGCAACACTCGTCATTAAGTAGTGATCCCTTACTAGGGTCTGGACTACCTAGCTGTCCGTATTTTTGAAAGTAAGTATCCTTTACTAAGGGCTTATTTCAGGCCAGCTTTCTCTCAGAGACTTTGAAGTTACTCTAACTAGAGTTTTTGTCAATTTGACGGCCATATATGCATTATGTATTTGGCCGGTCTCTTTGAGGGAGTGATGTTTGGCGTAAATGCGAGCAATTCTGACGCTCTGCTATTGTTTGTATTTTTGTCCAGGTTATTGTCACTTTTGAACGAGTAACTGATTTAATGCCCCAAAGTGAAGTAACTTGGTGAAAATAAACAGTAAGATAAGATAGTAGGAATTGTATTATATGGATTTTGCTTGGCTGAAAGCCAAGATGCATGTATACAATTCTTTTCTTACTAATATGTGCCGTGGCACTTTGGAGTAACTACAAACTACCCTACTTATATCTGACGAAGATCTGAGCTAGACGTGGTACTTCTTTAAGTTGTCTGAATTCCAGGTACGCTGAATAGATCTTCCATCTAGACCTTGCAGACGAAAAGTCCCACTGTGTATTTCCTGGACAATCAGATAAGGTCCTTCCCAATTTGGTGTAAGTTTTCCCAACTCTTTAGCGCGTCCAACTGCTTCCATCTTTCTCAGAACAAGATCCCCCACCTTAAGCGGTCGTCTAACAACTCTTTTGTTAAACTCCCGAGCCATACGCAGTTTGTACAATTGCATTCTTAGCAAGGCATTGCCCCTGACTTCTGGGACTTGGTCCAAGGCCGTACGCAATGCGGCCCAGTTGGCTTCCTCTGTGTATAACATGACTCGTAGGGTGGGCTCCTCGATCTCAATGGGCAAGACGGCTTCAGTACCATAAACTAGCATGAAAGGCGTCTCGCCTGTAGAATTCTTAGCAGTTGTTCTAATGGACCATAACACCAATTGTAGTTCTTCAACCCATTGCCCTTTGGCGTTGTCCAACTTCTTCTTGATTCCATTTGATAGAATCTTGTTGAAGGACTCGACTTGCCCATTAGCTTGTGGGTGGGCGACTGCTGCAAAGTGAGCTTTGATTTCTCTTTCTGACAGCCATTCTTTCAGCTTGGGCGTTTCGAACTGTGGACCATTGTCAAAGACGATTGACTGAGGCATGCCAAATCGAGTTATAATGTTCTTCCAGATGAAGCCCTTGACGTCGTTTGTTGTTATTCCTCGCATGGCTTCAGCTTCTATCCATTTAGTGAAATAGTCCACTGCTACAATCACAAACTTCTTTTGCCCAGCGGCCACAGGGAAAGGTCCTAGGATATCCATGCCCCATTTGGCAAAAGGTAGAGGGAACAAGATGGGGGTCAGATAGTTGGACGGCTTCTGATGCACATTTCCATGCTTCTGACAACTGTCACACTTCTTTGCATAGACTAAAGCATCCTCCTTTAATGTAGGCCAGTAGTACCCCGTCCTTAAAGCCTTCTCGCCTAAGGCTCTTCCCCCAATGTGAGAGGCACAAGCTCCTTCATGGAGTTCTTTCAGGACTTCCAGACCATCTTCTCTGGTGACGCACTTGAGTAGAGGCCGGTTGAACGACTTCTAGTAAAGTGTCTCGTCCCATAGTTCAAACCACTTGTCTCTGGCCTTCACATACTTGGCCTCTACAGGATCCGAAGGCAATCGCCCTGTCTTCTTGTATTCTATGATAGGCTCCATCCAGACATTCCCTCGGCTGAGAAACATAACCTCCTCTTGGTCGATGCTCTTTTTGGGTTTGACTTCCCAAAAGACTGTTCTTGGTACATCACCCTCGGCCGAGCTGGCCAATTTCGAGAGAGCATCGGCTTGATTATTTTCTGACCTTGGTATTTGGTTGAGGACAAATCGTTTTAATGGCTCTATCTCATCCTTGATCAGTCGCATATATTTGCCCATTGATGCTTCTTTGCATTCAAAATCTCCGTTGACCTGGCTGACAACTAGGAGAGAGTCCGATTTTGCCTCAATTTCAACAGCTCCAGCCGCCTTGCACATTTTGATTCCCGCCAAGAGTGCTTCATATTCAGCTTCATTATTGGACGCTTTGAATTGGAATCTTAATGCATATTCAAATTTGTCCCCTTCAGGAGATTGACAAATGATTCCTGCCCCACTCCCATTGACTGTGGACGATCCATCAACCATGAGCGTCCAATGCTTCCTTCCTTCAGCTGGATCATATATTTGCTTTATGGTTGGCCGAGTAAGCTCAACTATAAAATCAGCCAAGGCTTGCCCCTTAATGGCCTTCCTTGGTTCAAATGATATGTCAAACATGTTGAGCTCAACCGCCCATTTTAACATTCGCCCAAGCGACTTCCATCTTACGAGAACTTGCTTCAAAGGTTGATCAGTATAGACGAGTATACTGTGTGCCAAAAAATAGGGCCTTAGCTTTCTGCTGGCCATGACGAGGGCCAATCCAAACTTCTCAACAGGAGTATACCGGTTTTCTGCATCCTTGAGCACGTGACTCACGAAGTATATTGGGATCTGGACGGATTCTCTTTCAGCCAACAGGACGGCGCTCACAGCTTGAGTGGACACTGCCAAGTATACAAACAATTTTTCCCCCTCTGCGGGACTGACCAACCTAGGCAGCTGTTGAAGATGATCTTTGACATGCTGAAGGGCTTTCTCCGCCTCTGCTGTCCATTCAAACTTGACTTTTTTCTTGATCGTGGCAAAGAAGTGATGGCACTTGTCGCCTGACTTAGACAAAAATCGTCCAAGGGCAGCCAAACATCCCGTCAGCCGCTGTACCTCTTTTACCTTCGAAGGAGACTTCATGTCTAGAACAGCTTGGATCTTTTCAGGGTTGGCTTCTATTCCCCTCTGATCCACCAAGAAACCTAAAAACTTGCCCGACAAAACCCCAAAGACACATTTGCTGGGATTCAGCTTCAACTTGTATTTCCTGAGAGTTTCAAAAGTTTCTCTCAAATCATCTACATGACTTTCTTCTTGACGGCTCTTGACTATCATATCGTCAACATATGCCTCCATATTGCGTCCTAACTGCGGCTGAAAAACATTATTTATCAATCTTTGAAAAGTGGCCGGGGCATTGCGCAGGCCGAATGGCATCCTCAGCCAGCCATACAGCCCTTTTTCGGTAATGAAGGACGTTTTGTCCTGATCCTCTGGCCACATTGGGATTTGATGAAAACCCGAATATGCGTCCATGAAGCTCAGCAAAGCATGGCCAGCCGTGGAGTCTACTAGACGATCCAACTTAGGCAAAGGGAAACTGTCCTTAGGATATGCCTTGTTGAGGTCCGTGTAGTCCACACACATTCTCCAGCTGCCATTGGGCTTCGGCACCATAACCACATTTGCTATCCAGTCTGGATAATAGGTTGCTTTGATGAACTTGGATTCCAACAGCTTCTGAACTTCTTGGTCGACCGCCTGGTTTCTAGCCGGTCCCAAATGTCTCTTCTTCTGGCGAACCGGTTTCAAATTTGGATCAACATTCAAACGGTGGACGGCTACTTCCTGATCAATTCCCGGCATTTCCTCGACGCAATAGGCAAACACATCTTGAAACTCTTTCAACAAGTGGACTAGACGACCCTTCAAACCAGGACTGAGCGAAGATCCAACTTTGAGGGTCCTTTCTGGACGAGCTTTATCCAGACAAACTTCTTCAGGGGCCTCCACTGGCTTTGGACGTTCCACTGCTAGCCCCATGATGGCCATAACTTCTTCAGACGGGGAGGGTTCTTCCTTGATGATTTCATATTTCCTCTTCTTGCTGGGGAGATGTTCAGACGCCTTCATTGAGGGAGCAAGTAGCGTCTGAGGGCTCTCAATGGTCAGCTTTAATCCAGACGTTTTCCTCTCGCTAGCCATCTTCGTCTGACCTTTCTCTACCCCAGACGTTTTCCTCTCGCTAGCCATCTTCGTCTGATCTTTCTCTTTTTCAGACGTTTTCCTTTCGCCAGCAACTTGCGTCTGGTCTTGCTTATCAGCCTTCCATGATGATGGTTTCAGAGTAGTTAGGTAACATTCCCTAGCCGCCTGCTGGTCTCCATACAAGGAGCCAATCTTGCCGTCATCACACTGATACTTCATCAACATCAGGTGAGTTACTATTACTGCTTTGACATGATTTAGAGTTGGTCGCCCAAGAATGACATTGTAAGCTGTCAAATCTCGGACCACCAAGAACTTGATAAATAGAGTTCTTGAGGCTTCCTTCTCACCAACTCGGACGGGCAACGTGACCGTTCCCATGGGGTGGATGACTCCTCCCCCAAACCCTATGATGGGATGGTGGACGGGAACCAAGTTTCTTTCGTCAAACCTCAACCTGGACAAACAATCAGCACTAATGATGTCCGTCGAACTTCCGGTGTCGATCAGGATTCTTCTCACTCTCAAGTTTGCTATTTTCATTTCTACGACCAAGGGATCATCATGGGGAGTCCTCAATCTGCCCCGATCTTGCTCACTAACTACCACCCTTGGGAAGGGCTCAGCCTTCGTCTGATCAGCTAATAAAACTTGGCCGAGCTCCCTAAGGTAATTTTTGTGCCCTCTATTAGTTGGTCCCCCAGCAGCAAAACCGCCTGAGATTACGAGAACAACATCTTCGTCTGTGCTTGCACTCTCTTTCTTCTTGTTATGCCAATCATCTCTCCTGGGAAACTTCCTTCCCCCTTGCGGCATATAGGAATTCATCTTTCCTTTTCGGGCTAACTCTTCCAAAGCTCTCTTGAGGTGCTTACATTCATTAGTCTCATGGCCACAATCCTTGTGGAAGTGACAATACTTGCTCTTATCCCTATTTCAATAAGGGGTTTTCATCTCAGCTGGGGCCTTCAACTCATATTGATCCTTGATCTCCATGAGAATGGAGTATTGGTCTTTGTTAAACTCAATAGGATTGGATGAGGATGGCTCGGCCTCCTTTCTCTTGCTCCTTCGGCCGAAGTGGTGGTTGCGGCTATAGCCCGGGTCTCGGCCTTTTTGGGATTGCTCTTCTTTGGTCGAGCAACCTCTTCAGCTTCTTAGACTCGGGATGTTTTGCTTCAAGCACACACTTCGGTAGCGTGGATAAACGCTTCCGCTTCTCTTAAAGCCTCAAGCAAGAGTGGAGATTTTCTTCTTAACAAGATCAAACTTGAAACTTCCTCGGCCTCGGACCCACGATGAAGGCGTCAAAGGCTACTCCAGCATTAAGATCGTGGATCTGAAGTGCTTCTAGGTTAAATCTCTTAACAAAACTTCTAAGAGCCTCCTTAGGTCCCTGGACGACCTTGCCTAGGTGCATGCTTGTCTTTTGCTCTTGCTTGTTGGCAACAAAGTGACTAGTGAATAAGAAACTGAGTTCAGTAAAATTGTTGACTGAATTAGGGGGAAGATTATTGAACCACTTCTGAGCTACTCCCTTCAAGGTAGCTGGGAAATTCTTACACCAAGTAGCATCGTCCACTCCTTGGACGTACATCTGATGTTTATAAGCAGACAGGTGATCATCAGGATCAGTTGTTCCATCAAAAGGATCAATGGTTGGGAGTTTTACCTTTGGGAAGGGGGGCGCCTCCATGATCCTGGCCGAGAATGGGGTAGGCCAGTTGATCCGGAGGGCTCCCAGCTGTCCCTCAATGGGGATGAACTCCTGGCGATACTCTTTCATTACAGGATTGGATGAAGTGTTGGCTGGTTTTGGACGCCTGTAAACCATGGGCTGCGCCACGGTCTTCTCCTGTCGCGGATGGACAAGAGAGTGGCTTAAACTTCGGCCCTCCCCTCTGGACGACAACCTCAAAGGAGGGTCTCTCAGATATGGGGTAGATCCTGTAGCTGATTGTTGCCAAGCCGCAGCCCTCTTTGCCTCTAAATATTCCCTGGCGTCGGTTTCCATTCTGCGCCCACTAGGATGGACATGGTCCTGGGTCCTCACCACCAGGTTCCAGTCCATCTTTCTTCTCTGATCGGTATCTTCTGGCTGCTTTCCTCTCTCTGTCCTTCTAGAGGGTTCCTGACGAACAGGTCGACTAGGACCTGGACGATCTACTTGGGAACGTCCTCTAGGACGAGGTGGATTGTTAGCAGCTGGCTCCGGGTTGTGATGAAAAAACAGCATATTGCTTTTAATCTGTTCCTGGACGACCGCCGCCATCTTAGTCTGAAAGTCATTCAGCACATTCTCCAGGTGGGCGGCAGTCACTGGACGATCTAGATTAACTTGGATGACCGGTTGCTGGCTTGGTCCAGGAACATTGACGATGGATGGAGGTCTATCTCTTCCTCGAGGTGGTCTTTCATGCTCCACCGTATCTTCGACATTAACTTGAAGGCTTCGATTTCTGGCAATGTTGGATGATTGACAATCAGTCATCGTTGCGTCTCCCCACAGACGGCGCCAAATGTTTCGTCCACTTGTCTAACAAGTAAGCTGTAGGCTTAGCTTCCTTGTCGGGCAAGTAGAGTAGTATCTTGAGTGTTCTTCAGATGGAGACTTGTGCAACAATGCCTGAATTATAGCTTGATCCTTAGCCTTGGCTTCGCTCCCGAACCTGCACAAAGGGACCCACCCTGGAGGTTTGGGTGGTGGTTCCCCCTCCGATGCTTAAGTCAGTTATCAGGAGTTGTGAGAGAAAGTAGAGATAGAAAGAGAAAGTGAGAGAGAATTTATCAGAGTAACTTTACATTGTTTGCATTGAATGTGTTTTCTCCTGATTTCAGGGGTATTTATAGTGATAGCAAGTTGACAGCTAACCTTAAAAACTGACCTACAATAGTGGCCTCTGATTGGCTGAGGAATCAGATCATGACACGTGGCAGACCATGACTGGGGGATGTCTATTAACCACTCCCCTTCAGCCTTTTGGCACTGCTGGGCTCTGACTATTGGGCCAGAAATTCAATCCTTTTACCCAACTGAGTATAGCCCAGAGATTAAGCCTCATTTTTATTTTAACTAGGATGACACGTGTACGGCTCTGATGAGCCCATGTGTCGTCAAGGGAGCCGTAGATATTTGGCTACAACAATTATAATAAGAAATATTATTATTATTAATTATTATTACTATAATTATTACTATAATAATAATAATAATAATTATTATTATTATTATTATCATTATTATAAATTGAATTATTATTAATTATTATTATTATAAATCTAATTATTTTCTTTATTATTATTATTGTTCATTATTATTATTAATTATTATTATTATTCTAAACCTAATTATTATTTTACTATTATTATTAATTATTACTATGAATTATTATTATTATAATAATAAATATTATTATATTATAATGAATATTTTATTATTATTATTATAACAATAAATATTATTATTATAACAATAAATATTATTATTATTATAATAGATATGATTATTAATTATTATAATAATAATAATAATAATAATAATAATAATAATAATAATTACTATAAATATAATTATTATTATTATTAATTATTATAATTATTATTATTTTTATAATAATAACTATTATTATTATTATTATTTAAGAATAATAATAATAAGTATTGATAATATTATGTTAATACTTATTGATTATTATCGATTATTGCTATTTTAGAAAATTAAATATACAATTCAATTGAGTTCTCATTTTAGTTAATTTCAGTTAATTTAATTTCAGTTCAGTAAATTTAATTTCAGTTTAGTTTAGTTAATTTAATTTAATTTCAGCCAAAATAAGTTCAAAAGAACAGGGCCTTAGAAGAAATTTCATATTAATTTTCTAGGATTGAATATGGGACCTTATTGTCACAGTCTTAGCAGAAAATTCCTTTGAATTTTCTAAAATTGCGAATTAGTTGTCATCTTGAATTTGTTTAAAATAATGTGACCTTACTGTCACAGTCTTAGCGGAAAATTCCTTTGAATTTTATAAGATTACGACCTTGTTGTCGTCTTGAAATTGTTTAAAGATTGCGACCCTATTGTCGTTTTCATGTCTTCAATGCCATTTTTCAAATTTTACTTTTTAACCATTTTGTATGAGGGGGAATTTCAACTATAATGTCGTGTTAGCTCTAGCTAGATAAAAAAAATCTAATTATTTGATTAGATATTGACTTCAAAAAGTGAATGGGAAAAATCATAGCCATGCTGCTAAAGAGGTATGTTGAAAGGCTTATCGTGAAATGTTTTTACTGGTTTACATTCCAAGTAAAGTTTTTTTCTCTCTAATTTTTTTTCAAATCGAATCAAAAAATGTTATTGGGAGTTTAGACCATGCGAGTGAATAGTGTTATGAATAACCAACCAATTTCGAGGAGCAAGTAATAGAGAATGTCCACATATTACAAGGACAATGGGAAGTTGTGCCTCAGACTATGCATATGCAAGTGCCATACTTTATTTTCCTCTTTTTTTTTTATTTTTTTTTTTTATTTTTTTCTGTTTATTATGCAAATCAATATGAGAATGACAATGCATACTTAATAAAAGCATGCAGGTGCCATGGATTAGGTATTAGGGATTACTTACCTTGACATCAATGTGCAGCATGCTTTGAAAGGATACAACAACATGCTATATGGTCTTTAGCCGACTGTATTTTCACAACATGCCCCTTGAATCATTTAGTGTTCCAATTTTATATTTCATTATTCCTTGCCATGATATTTCAGAATGGATATCATGAGTTTCCATTGCAAATGCGAGCCAAATATCTGAATGACAATTTTGAAAAAATTCTTGAGGTGCTCACCTAGTATGGACTTCAAAAGGTCCCAAGAAAAAATAAATCTTGATTCACGGATTTACACAATATTATTTAGAGGCAATGAATTGTAGGCTTTATTTCATGGAAGAAACTTCGCACTATAATAGAGGTTTGCTCATAAGCAGGTTATTGGACAACTATGCAATTCTTCTTTCTAATTGACAACGTTGGGTCATAATAAATGTTAAAGGTTGAGTGACTGAAAAATGTAATTAACAGACTCACATAATTAATTCAAAAACAATTAACATGCATTTTATAAGTCTTAATAAAAGAGGGTGTTTGGTTGAAAGACCCAAGTAAAGATTATCATTTGTTTTTGTAATAAGTGAACATATCACAAGTTGAATGGTCCAGGTCAGGTAAGAACGAGAAGAATTATACTTCCTTTTGGTTTCCAATATGCGATTAGCGTACTTAAACTCCTTGTCAAGAACTTTTTATTGTCTATATCATCTTAGCCACTTCTGGAAAGAAAGAGATTCATGTAATGTAATGGACTTTCGTAACCTGAATAGTGGATGCCCTCATTCTTCAATCGAAAATTTGCCCCTAGTGCAGTGCGTTGGTGCTCTTCTCAAATCTCAGTATGCTAATATTCATTTTTGATTTTCCACGCCTGATATTTGCATGATTATGAATATATTGTACAATACATGCATTATTATTCATGTCTTCATACAATGAGAGCAATCAATTTTTTTTTCTTTCTTTTTTTTTCTTTTTTTTTTTGTTTCTGAGTCTCTCTATATTCTTTATACTTTTCTTCTGATCCTAACTTTTGCTTAGGCCAATATCTCTCTCCTTTTTTTACCTCTTCTTTTGTTACCCTTTTTCGCCAAACGAATCGTAGGAGGTTAGTGCCATATGTTTAGTTGAGATCTTAGAATACTCAATTTGTGACACATTGGCCTCCTCCTTCATGACTGGGCTAAAGTATTGTCAGTCTTTTTTTTTTATATATATGGGTGAACAATAAGGCGTGTTCACTTTATTTGGACCGAATTCGTGCGGATTTCCTACGTATCGCTTGAGAGGAATCAGGTCATGCGTAGTTCGACCTTTTGTAATGTCTAAGCCAGTCGTCGATGGGCACTCTTTCTGCAAACGTTTATTGGCATTTCTTCATCTTGAAATTTTCTAGCGTTGATGGGACCTTTTGACTATGTCTCTTAGAGCCAACAATCATTGGTGTAATGACACATGACTTAATGAAAACCAATAATGATCAAGGTATTGACACATCGGTTTCACATTTCCTATGAAAAGTCGGGAACACCGGTTTGACCAATTCTTTCGTCACGAGCTCAACTAATTTTGTACATAAAGGTGGGAGTGAATTTTGTCTTTCTGACTTGTTGTCATACTTCTCCAAAGATATTAGTAACACCGATATCTATAGCAACTTCTTGTCTGATTTTTTAGTTTCTCTATTCCATTTTTCGTGATGCTGACCATCTCCATGAAATTTTGAAATACATTTTATTGTAACACATGAGTTAGTGTTATGGCTAATATATTGATGAAAATTACAATATTCCTTCGAGTTATTTCCTTGAGTCGTTTTTGAATCAAATATCCCATAATACTTGAACGATGACTTGCTTGAAGGAAGTGCAGATTTCAACGATACTTATTTGGACCGTGTGACGTCCAAAGTTTGCGTTGAGGAATTCTTGGTTGATGGTGAATTCGTTGGTCTATTTAGTGTATGCATCATATCAAAGTCCTTAATTTGCGTCACACCATCTCCTTGAAACATGATTGGCTTGATTCAATAGACAATAAGCATTAATCGACAAAGGAGTGCAAGTCTTGGAAATCAAATGGAATATTTTTTCTCCTGAAGGAGCATATAAAATAAAAAAGTTGGGAAGATATGCCCCTCAATCGAATAGGAGATTTGGATATGAAGATAAAGAAGCAAGATGATTTTAATGTGTTTATGAAAGGTTATACAAACAGTAGAACAAAATCCACCGTTTTCTTCACACGATTTTTTTTGTTATATATGCTTTGTTGAGGATGAATACTTATGCGAATATGTTAACTATTCCAAAGTGGACGAATTGATTCATATATGTCTTACATTCGAGGACAAGGTTATAGACCAATATAAGGGCCTTAAAATCATATTTTGTGTGATTTCTTGAATAAACGATTATTTCACAAGAGACTTTTCTATTGTCCAAAATTTTGTTTTTGTTTATTTCGAAATATTTGAATATTTTTTGAAGCTCTTGTTTGTATTGGTGATGCAATGATGCTATAATGAATGTCATATTTTTTTTTGTGAGACACCGCAAAACTTATAAATTTATGACTAATCTTGACTCTTGAGCATGTATTCCTATACTTATAATGATATGATCATATGACACATTATTAGGCATGAGACTTTATGCAAATTAATTATGCACATTTTTTTTTAATTAATACAGAAGTGGTCGTATAAAAATACAATGATATGGATCCTTATGAGTGCCTATGTCTTAGGTCAATTTTAGAGGAAAAACGTTTGTGATGCTAGGACATGCATAGTTACAAGTATATTGCATAAGAATCGTCTTTTAGGATAATACCATTATATATAGTAAGTGGAGTAAGTCTAGTATACTAAATGGAAGTTTGAGTTGAGTCTTTGGTTATTAATCAAATTGTATAGATAGATATTGCAACGAGGTGTGGGAAGTCGTAATTCAAAGCAATCACAAATGTGTGACATTGAGTCAAAATTTTGTTTTTTGTATATTTTGGAATTGGAAGCTAATCTCATTTTTTTCCAAAAAACCAAAAAACAATTATCCCTTTGTCAAAAATCATCTTTTAAAATTAAGACGATACTTCTCGTGTTTTAGACTATATACTCAATTCACACTTTGGTTCCTGACAAATTCTAAACCCGTGAATATAACTCTTTATTTTTCATTTTATATTATTATTTTCAGATTATACTTTCAAAACATGATTTTTTAATAAACAAGTTGTAGGCGTGATTTTATTTCGCCTACGCGATGTGAGCGCGTATTTGACTACCCCATTGTTAAGGTTTTATTAATAAACGTTTTCGAAGAGGCCAACAAGTCTTTAAAGGAAGACTCCTAAACCTTAGGGAGAACTTTGGGACTTATCTAATGTAGATTTCCCCATCATAACTCCATAGAAGGTTAAGAACCAAAAATGGAGTTTGGGAGTGAGGGTACGAACACAGTCTGAACCACGTTCGCCCATTGCTGGCCTCTACTTAATACATTTCATAGCATGTTTTATGTAAAAGAACAACCACATAGTATATTTTTGAACACCCTAAAAAAGATTAGTCTAGGTTGGTTCATTAAACAAACAAATGACTACCTTTTTAGTAGCATGTTGTTAAGCAATCAATGTTACTGGGTTTGTTTAATCTCCTTGGCTGGCAAGTAAACTATTATCCCTCAAGATGTTCTTCAATGGAGACTTGTGCAACGATGTCCAAATCTGGTAATTCGAACATGAGCTCCATTCCTAAACCTGCAGAAAAAGGGACCCACCCTAGAGGTTTGGCTGGTGGTTCCCCCTCCGAAGGTTAAGTCCAGTATCAAGAGTGAAAAAGGGAAAAGTAGAGATAGAGAGAGAAAGTCAGAGAGTATTTTTACAGAGTAAGGGCACACTGTTCAAAAAGTTACCTTTCTCCTGATTTCAAGGGGCTATTTATAGTGTTTGGGGTATGAATGCTGCCATTTGAGGTCACCCTAAAATAAGGGCACCGGATTAGTCAGGCAATTATATCTCAACACTTGGCGGCCAATCATTGGGTGCTGAACATCAGCCAATCATGTGCAGCAGTTTTTTGGGATTTGGGCCATGAATATTCCTTCAGGCCAAAAGGTGCGCTATTCTTCCTTTCACAGTAAAACCCCAGGGTTTGAACCTCTTTTTTACTCCTTTTGATGGGACACGTGGATGCTCCTTATGAATCCACGTGTCTCCTGGAGAGCCGTTGATTTGTTTAGGCAACAACATTTGCCCCTAAAAGGGAATTTTACCGTTGCCCTAAGACGGTTAATGCCCTTTTACCTGAGAAAGTTACCTCATTTTCAAAAAACGCAAAGACGCGCTAGTTTTAGGGGATTTACGGGTCGGTTTTAACCGTTCCAAGAATTACCGCTAATTTTTAACCGGTTTAGGAGTTTTTTCACCCCCTATAAATATGTCCTTTTGTCCTTTCTGAAATCATTTCACACCTTGAGAGAATTTTTCTAGAGAGAGAGTCTTTGCATTTTTTTCTGATTTTCTAGAGAGAGTAAGTTTGTCCAGACTTCGTTTTCTTCACCGAACGTCCTAATAAAATGAATTCCTCTTCTACGTCAAATAATCTCGGTCGTTCAAGAATTTGCCTTGACGCTAGAACCGATAGCCTTCCTTCTTCAGCACATTCTAGAGTTGGGCCTATTCTGGCCAGTCATGCTTATCACATTTATGGATTTGGCAGAATAAGTCAGACGACCCAATCTTTACCTGTGTAGGGTACTCTGGCGCGCATCAAGCAAACTGCCCGTCTTAGACGTGGAATCTTACTTCCCGCCTTCAGTTCAGATATGGAGGAGTCAACTGGATGAGTTCCCGAAGAAAGGGAACGTGAGACTCAAAGTGCTCGGTCAGCGGTTAAGTCTTCTTCTTCTGGTAGCGTCAGGGAAGAAGTGATCCAGCAAATAAACCCAGAGGCTAACCCGTCTGGGAAAAAGGTAGAGATGGACGAGGGTGACAATAACGAGGGCGAGTCTAGCTCCCCTGAGGAATCGGACGAGCCGTCTACCACCTCGTTCGAAATTAGGAGACGTTTAGGTCCCCTTTCTGACCCTGGTTTCATCCTGGCCAACTGTAAGAAGGTTGGTCTTGACCCCAGCCATTTATCTTTGGCCATGCCTATGCCGGGTTATACTTTTGTAATACCAGACGAGGAGGCGACCATCTTGGATGAACAACATCCATTCTGGATCTGGAAAGTGTATCGGATGATGGGTTAGTAGATTACTTCAAAACATATGAGTATTCTAAACCAAATCATCTAACCATTAAGGGGTCGTCTAACTGGGTTCCTTTTAAGGAAATGTTTTATGACGACAACTTTCTGGTTGCTGCTGGTTTGCGTTTGGCCGAAGACAGAGGTATAGCACCAAAAACTCTAGGTAAAGTACACCGTCCAATTTATATGCCTTACTAATCTTTTTGTCTCTTTTTTGCAGACACGGCTATAGCAGTGCTTAGAAGATCTTGGATGAGGGACATCAGTATGTCTAAGTTCACAAACAACCTCTGGAAGGAGTTTAACAAGTCAGGCCCTGAGAAAAGGGCTGATACTTTGGTAAGTCTTGACGTGGGCCTGCTCTGGAAGGAAGGCGGCTGGCCTTGGCCGTCCTTCTAAGCAGTACATACGTCTACCTTGATTTAGACGAGAGTTCTTCTCTGAAGGAGAACTTCCGTGTTTGAATGTTCTTGTCGAGGAGACTTTCTAGACGAGGGTCCTTCGTAAAAGGAAAGTTGCTAGTCTTGGCCAGTTTCCTTCTACAAATGGCCTTCGTCCAAGATCCAAAGTTTTTCTTGTCTCTGGACTCCCCTGGTCAATTATGATTTTTGGACGGGGGTTCTTCGTAGAAGGAAAGCGGCTAGAGTTGGCCGGCCTCCCTCTGCAAAGGGTCTCCGTAAAAAATCGAGGGTTCTTCTTGTCTCTAGACGAGAATACATCGCAAAAGGAAGGCGGCTATATCTGGTCGGACTCCTTCCGTAAGTGATCTTCGTTTAGGTCTTGATATCTCTTTTGTCTCTGGACGAGGGCCAATGAAAAAGGGGAACAACTGTACTTGGCCGAATTCCTTCTGCGGATGGTCTGCGTCCGGATCTTGAGATACCTCCAGACGAGTATCCATTGTAAGTTGGTCCTCGTCTAGGGTATGATGTAAAAATCTTGGGCGGCTTCTTTTAGCAAGCAAGGAGTGTTTAGGATAGTAATTTGCTTTATTTCTTCTGGACGTCTATCATTCTCACTTGTGTATTTTTTCTTTTTGCAGAAGAATGCCCCAACGTTTAAGACGTTGGCTGGGAAACCGGCCGCTTCCAAGAAGCAGCCATCCGTTGCTAGGGATCAACCCCCTACCAAAAAATCCAAAGGCTTTACAGCCAAGAAGAAAACGGATCGTTCGTCTGCTCAGAAGGCTACTCCCGTCAGCCAGGGGACGGGAGACAAGTCCCAACCTCTTTCAGTGGGCAAGCCTTTGAAGATGGACGACTCGTCCGCCATTATTCCATTTGTGGGAGAGATCAGCCTAGCCTCTACCCCCTTCTTGTCAATCAGCCGGACGCGGCTGATTATCCTTGGAAGCAGCCTGGAAAGGTTGATGAGATAAAGTCTTAGCAAGACGCGGTTGCTAAGGATGGATCGACCTTCAGCGGGCCGATCGCTCAGCTGGTAGCTCAAATGCCACCCTCTTATAGATCTGCTTCCCTATCCTCGGGAGAGTCGTACTACTTGAATGTAGTTAGGACACTGCGAGTTGGTGGATGATAAGTGCCTAATTTAATATATTCATGCTCCCTTATTTTAGTGTCATATGCATATTTATAATATAATTGTATGCATTTTAGATGTTTTATTGCTTTTAGATATTATATGCTATGTTTTTATTTTCATTACTAATATCATTTAATTATAATGTTTTTATTTAATGAGAAACATTGGTCCAAGAACTACAAGTCAAGCCCATTCTCTTTGTACAATTCTAGCTCAAATTTAAGGGAGACAAAAATAAAAATAAAAAGAAAAAAGAAAGAAAGAAAACAAAGGCAAAGAAACACGCAAGAATAGAAGAAAAGAAAAAAAAAGGGAAAAAAATGAAGAGAAGATGAGAGAAAGAAGAACAGCATGCACAGTTCTTCATCTTCTTTGACGCACCACCAATCGCACACCACATCATCTCCTTCCAGTACCTTCATCTCCTTCCACCGATCACAATAAAGCAACAACTCATACCTGCAACTTGCGCATCTCCACCAATCAGAAGGGGAACCGAATTCGGCGCCGCAAATCACAACAGAAGAGGCGGTTCAAGGGCCGAAAACTTGGAGGCACTTCTCTTCCCTAATTGGTCGAAAAATCACAACTTGGGCGACGAAAATTGGGCATAAATACGCCATTGAGGTTCGAAAATCAGTATGCAAGCAAATTCCACAAAATTTGAGAAAAAAATAGAGAGTTAGCGTGAGACTTCGAGGCTAAATTGGGGTGCTCGAGTTCGACGGGAATACAACCTTGGGTTGGAGTCCTAGCACACAACTGGGGAGGTGAGACTCAAGTTTGGACGAAGGTGCAAAATTCGAAACCCGAAGGCGAATTTCCGCACTAATAATAAGTTCTTCTCTCTTTCTCTTGTACATTCAAATTAGTTTTGAAATTTCCCGATTATACTTTTAAGTTTCATAGTATTTTTGGATTGTATTGGTTGAATTATGTTGGATTATATGGTTTGAATTCAAAATTGGATTGTGATATTTGAATCGAGTTTGAATTGTGAGGTTTGAAGTATATTTGGATTGTAGTGTTGAATTTTGAGTTGAATTCAAGATTGTTTGTAGTTGGATACTCAAGTTATGTTTGGTTGTATTGTTCAAATTCCAATTTTACACTTAATTTGCTATCTTATTAGGTATAAAATTGAGATTATCGCTAGTTATGCGATTTAGCCTAGTCTAAATTGTATGACAACAAGTGGTAACTAGTTTAATTTAGGCCTGCAAAGATGATTTTAAGTTCAAACTAGAATATAACTTGGACTAGTTATTTAAACATAAAGATATGATATGTTTATATTAACTAGGGATTAATGATGTACTTCTAGTTCTATAATGCTTCTAGTTTAATCGTCGGAAGTTGCGAAATACTTGTGGTGATTAGATTAGTTTAGAATCGATAGTCGGCCTAGTTCAATGTTGATTAAAAGTATGGAAGTATAGGGGAGTTTGGCTACTTAAATTCCTATAATTAATCTATCTAATTAATCTTGGATTTATGAAATTGGAAGTATAATCAAGGTTAGAAATTTATAAATCTTTGAAAGTATTATGAGCGTAAAGTGGAATTACTTGTCATCACATGTAAGTATTAGGTTAGATTTATCTTTAGTAGTATTTAGATTTTTAGTATCATCTTGTAAAACCCCCCAAAACCAATGTGAATATGTATATATTAGTCAATGACATGTATATACTAGTTAGATTCTCTTAATTAGTTAAACTTGGATTTTAGGAATATATAAACCTCTCCGTGGGATCGACCCTTATTTATCGCTGTACTAAACTTAAACAATACTAATGTGGATGAAATAAGTTTTTTAATTTGTACGCATAACGACACGTACCAAATTTTGGCGCCGTTGCTGGGGATATTTATGATATTCTATCCTTAAAGTTTAACCGAGATACTAATTTTTATTATAGAATTTAGTTGATAAAATGACAAATAGTACCTATGATCTTTGTATTCTAAAGAAAGCTTGACCAGGTTGAGATTTTTTTTAGCTTATAGTATGTTTCTTAACTTCTTTTTGCATACTATGTGCTTAGTCATTTCCTTCTAGTTAACTCTTATTTGGATTAATCAAGGTGGCACGGATAATTACTAACTCAATCATACCGTCTAACCTAGTCATGGCCATGCTTTGTTTATGCTAAAATTGTGTGCTGATATGTGTCTTGTAACTTGTAAGTCAACTGGCTGTTTGAATTTAAGTTACTGTTGTAAGTTTCTGTTTTAATCTGAACATGTTTATGTACTGCTGAAATTAAGAGCAAAAGCATACATTGGAGAAGGGACATAGATATGTCCAGATATATATGTGATATATCTTAGGAGTTTAATCTAGCTTAATGATACCACAAAAGAATCTGCAAATAACTTGAATTACTTTATCATTTTGAATTTCCTATTTTCAGGTGCATGAACACACGCCTATGAAAGGAACCATTGCTGTTTGATCCTGAAATCGAACGGACAGCAAGGAGAACAAGAAAAGAATTTTTAGAGAAACAACGAGAAGATCGTCTCTATATTGAAAAATTGTTCGAAATCGAAGAAGAAATGGCGAAAAGAACTTTAAAGGAGTTAGCTGCACCGAAGCTAGATGATAAACCTTTAGGTATCGTTTTTCCAACATTGGAAAAACCATTGAAGTTAAATTCAGGTTGAAGACATATCATGAATTCCCGCATGTTATGACTATTGAAGAAATTGAGCTAGAAGAACCTTGATTTGTACACGTCGAGCCAACGACGTAAATAAAGGCGCTACTTGGGAGGCAGTCCAAGACAATCAGACTTGCTTTCTTAAACTTTTATTTTAGTGTGCTTTTAAATTTTTTTTTATTACATGGTTTGATTTTTTAGAAGTTTCATGATATCTTCCACATTCTAAATGTTACATTGAGGACAATGTAAGTTTTAAGTGTGGGGGAGAGGTAATTGCTTGCTGTTACATGAAGTATGTGGAATTTGATGAAATTTTTTCGAATTGAATTGCTATGGATGATGGAGAATATTGTAGTTGGAGTTGAACGTTGATATTTTTTAGGAGAATTGTCGAATGTTGGTATTGGAATATTATATGGATATTACATTGATGTGAAACAGGTTGAATGGGATGCATTAAAAAATTTTGTTTGTCCATATTATAGGGGAAATGCTGCCGAAATTTCTGTAGAAATTTATGAATTTGGACTAGAATGATTATTGGATTGTTATTTGCGTTATATAAAAAATTCATGAGCATGTAGTTTTAGGTGCATTTAGTAGTTGTATGTGTGTTATGCATTATTTTTTAGGAAATAATTTTAAGTAAAACCAACCTCTTAGTTTCTTTTTGAAAAAATTGAATAAATAAAGAAGTTCAGCAAGAAACTCTAATCTAACTATGATTTGAAATAAAATATGTTTTCGAAAATAAAAACTTTTGGGAATTGTTAACATTTTTAGTTAAAGAATAGTCAAGTTTGAAGGTAACATAACATGATTAGATAAATGATCTCATGTTTATAGCTAATTAGTCAAGTCATTCCCTTGGTGGTAACTATGACTAGATGGATAGACCAAAATAACCTGTGAGATTCCGAGCCTAATAAACTGAGACATTCACATTAGTATCATACTTTTGTTTCATGTGTGATGTTCTTCCATGGTAATTTCTCTCTAGAACTTGCATTGATACTCTTCAAGACTACATTGACTCATGTTGGCATGAAGAAAAAAGTATTTCTTTTGTTATAAACTACATAACCAAATAGCCACCTTACATTATATATTACATCCTTTTCTTGAACCCCTTGAGCCTAAAAGACTATTATTTTGCTTAGCCTTCATTATAAACCATTAAAAAAATATAAAATAAATGTATGACCCAACATTTTGAGCTGATGGAGCATGGTTGTTGATTGAGTAAAAGCGAAATGTGGGGTTGTTTCTATAAAAGGTGTTGTTATAGCAGTTGAAGTGTTGATCTTCCATGTTGTATAATATATTGTAATCTTGATATTCTATGAAAAACAAATGAGAGAAAAGGTGGAAAAAAAAAAGAGAAGAAGAAAAGAAGTAAAAAAAAAGTGAAAAAAAAGAATGAAAAAAATGGAAATATGTGAAGAAAAATAAATCAAATGTATAAATGTAGCTACAAATGATGATGTAAATGGGTGTTTGTATATCAAAGCCAAAATACAGGAAATGTGAGAGTACAATGTGAGAGTTATTTTTGCTCCCTCTTGTCCGGAAAGGGAGGAGTTATTAAGTTTTTGCTCCACTTGGTTCGAAGCTATCTAGTCTACATATCTTTAAAATTTCCTACCTTTAACCATAGCCTTCGTTACAACCCATCTAAAGTCCTTTTGATTTATGTCTGACATGTTATCTAATAATAGTGGAGAATCGAGAAGATATGCAAGCTTATGGTAGAGTTTTTGCCATCGGAATTGAACCTTGAGTGAAATACATAAACCCTTTCAAACACATGAGTGACGAGTGATTATTTATTGTGCGAGGGTCTATTTATACAAATCATGGTTCAATCAAGTGAATACTCGCTGGTGCTTATCAAATGTCGAGAGAGTATATCTATGATATGTTATGAGTTTTGATTATTTGATTGTTCTGAATAGATAATGTGACATTCCTGTTAACATCTTACTTGAGTTGTTACCAACTAATATAAAACGTTTTAGTTTCTTGTTCGACTTTTCATTGATTCAGTTTTAGAGTTAAGAAATAGAGAGGTGGTGTTATGTGTTATATAATTGCATGTAGTTAGAGTTTGATCAAGGAAGATCAAAGGCTAAGTGTGGGGGAATTTGATAAGTGCCTAATTTAATATATTCATGCTCCCTTATTTTAGTGTCATATGCATATTTATATTATAATTGTATGCATTTTAGATGTTTTATTGCTTTTAGATATTTTATGCTATGTTTTTATTTACATTACTAATATCATTTAATTATAATATTTTTATTTAATGAGAAACTTTGGTTCAAGAACTACAAGTCAAGCCCATTCTCTTTGTACAATTCTAGGTCAAATTTGAGGGAGACAAAAAGAAAAAAAAAAAAAAAAAGAGAAAGAAAACAAAGGCAAAGAAACATGTGAGAATAGAAGAAAAGAAAAGAAAAGAAAAAAAAGGGAAAAAATGAAGAGAAGATGAAAGAAAGAAGAACAGCACACACAGTTCTTCATCCTCTTCGACGCACCACCAATCGCACACCACATCATCTCCGTCCAGTACCTTCATCTCCTTCCACCAATCATAATAAAGCAACAACTCATACTTGCAACTTGCGCATCTCCACCAATCAGAAGGGGAGCCGAATTCGGCGCCGCAAATCACAACCGAAGAGGCGGTTCAAGGGCCGAAAACTTGGAGGACACTTCTCTTCCCTAATTGGTCGAAAAATCACAACTTGGGCGGCGAAAATTGGGTATAAATACCCCATTGAGGTTCGAAAATCAGTATGCAAGCAAATTCCACAAAAATTGAGAAAAAAATAGAGAGTTAGCGTGAGACTTCGAGGCTAAATTGGGGTGCTCGAGTTCGACGGGAAGACAACCTTTGGTTGGAGTCCTAGCACACAACCGGGGAGGTGAGATTCAAGTTTGGACGAAGGTGCAAAATCCGAAACCCGAAGGCGAATTTCCGCACTAATAATAAGTTCTTCTCTCTTTCTCTTGTACTTACAAATTAGTTTTGAAATTTCCCGATTATACTTTTGAATTTCATAGTATGTTTGGATTGTATTGGTTGAATTATGTTGGATTATATGGTTTGAATTCAAAGTTGGATTGTGATATTTGAATCGAGTTTGAATTGTGAGTTTTGAAGTATATTTGGATTGTAGTGTTGAATTTTGAGTTGAATTCAAGATTGTTTGTAGTTGGATACTCAAGTTATGTTTGGTTGTAATGTTCAAATTCCAATTTTACACTTAATTTGCTATCTTATTAGGTATAAAATTGAGATTATCGCTAGTTATGCGATTTAGCCTAGTCTAAATTGTAAGACAACAAGGGGTAACTAGTTTAATTTAGGCCTGCAAAGATGGTTTTAAGTTCAAACTAGAATATAACTTGGACTAGTTATTTAAACATAAAGATATGATATGTTTATATTAACTAGGGATTAATGATGTACTTCTAGTTCAATAATGCTTCTAGTTTAATCGTCGGAAGTTGCAAAATACTTGTGGTGATTAGATTAGTTTAGAATCGATAGTCGGCCTAGTTCAATGTTGATTAAAAGTATGGAAGTATAGGGGAGTTTGGCTACTTAAATTCCTATAATTAATCTATCTAATTAATCTTCAATTTATGAAATTGGAAGTATAATCAAGGTTAGGAATTTATAAATCTCTGAAAGTATTATGAGAGTAAAGTGGAATTACTTGTCATCACATGTAAATATTAAATTAGATTTATCTTTAGTAGTATTTAGATTTTTAGTATCATCTTGTAAACCCCCCCCTTCAAAAAAAAAAAACAATGTGAATATCTATATATTAATCAATGACATGTATATACTTGTTAGATTATCTTATTTAGTTAAACTTGGATTTTAGGAATATATAAACCTCTTCGTGGGATCGACCCTTTTTTATCGCTGTACTAAACTTAAACAATACTGATGTGGATGAAATAAGGTTTTTAATTTGTACGCATAACGACACGTACCAGTGGATGTTCAATAAGTCCGTCCGACCAACTAGCACTAGTCATCCCCATCAAGAGAACTAACTCCTCCGCATTTTCAGATAAGGGCAAGGGATCTGCCGCAGATCCTATTGCCCCACTGGTAGATTCGGACGATGAGTCCTTTGCCGCGTTCGCCAAGATGGCGAAGGCTGAACGTGAGCGGCTCAAGCAGGAGCTCTTTAAGTGTTACCCCGAGTCCTACATCAAGGGCTTAAGGGGTGCATCTTCTGGGCATGTTGGCTACATGTCTCAGCTTGCAGCCACTAGTACAAAGTTGGTCTAAGGTAACATGTATAGGGTAACACTATTCAAAATTCAAGTTTCTCGAATATGCACGTAACACCTTGGTAGCATTTTATTAATATGTAACACTTAATGTAACACTTTTTTTATAAGTAACACTTTAATGTAGCACTTTTTCAATTGAGTAACATTTTGATGTAACACTTCAAGATAGGTAACACTTTAAGTAACACTGTGATATTTGTAACACATTTTAACGTAACACATTAGAATAGCTATTTTTTTAGTGAATAAGTTTTTTTTTTAAATAAGTAAAGTTTTTTATATAACATTATGATTTTCTTAATTATTAATTTCTTTTAGGAGCCGTTTACTTAACAAAACCCGTCTTAAATTAATTGAATAATCCAACAGTCAAAATAAAATAAAATAAAATAAAATCGAATAAAATTGAGTAATCCCAAATTTTATGTTGGTGCTTTATCAGCCGCCAAACACAATAAGTCCAAGAAACACAATAATTATCTATTTCGATTGCAAAGTATTGCTCTCATAGGTTTATGTTCCATAATTTTTTCACCACCGAGGGAGATAGTTGACCACCGCTCCACTAGAGGAAAAAAAAAATACTTTTGCTACTTAATAAGGGCTCCAGTTATCTTCAAAATGAAGCCCTTAATCTTCTTGGCTCTAGTTAAGCAAATAATCAGAGCCCTTGAGGTTCTATTTTTCCCTTAAGTTCCCTCGCTGAATTCCCTCCCTCACACCCTAGTTGAGCCCGCCCCTTTCTCTCTCTCTTTATCCTTCTCAGCTCTCACTCACACTCTCACACCACGTCTCTCTCTCTCTCTCTCAGACTTTCACCTCACACCCCTGCCTGGCTGCCTCTCTCTCCACGACCTCGGCTGCCGTCTGGCTTTTTCACCGGAGCCTCACTCTTCTCTCTACTCGCGCTACCGCTGTTGTTATCTCCTCTCCCTCACTCTCCTCCTCCTCCTTTTGTCTTTGTTGCGCGAGGACTACTACTGCGTGGTTGTAGGGTGGCTTGAAAGCCATGATTTTACAGAGGTATGATCACTGAATCTGAATTAGGGTTTATATACAGATGAAAGGTTAGATTTTAATATAGTTCTTCAGTTTACCTGCGCAAAATTAGGGTTTACCTACTGAAATTAGGAATTTTAATTTCCTGTGCTGAAATTAGGTCTTGCATTCTTAATTAGTGTAGAGCAATGAGAAGATATGATTTAACAACAAGCTTCGATCATGATTTGATGCTACTGAATGTTAAAAAGAGCCAAAGGGTTAAATGTAATACTTGCCTTTATTTTGGAGGGTGGAGAGAGATTAGAAGCTGGTAGCACAACATGAAGCTCAACGTTATTTATTAATTTTGAAATAAAGAATCGAATTTTTCAAGTTGCAGTAAGTAGTATTATAAAGGAAATATTTTGTCAAATCAATTTGTTAACTAGTCACCTTATGGTCAATAATCTAGTTGAGGTCACTTATAGTTTTGCTTATAATGGACTTTGATTTGGTCGTTATTAATTAATGATTCTTGTCGTTAGTAATGGGTCATGGATGAAATTAATGAGTTAAATGAACCAGTTTTAGTTCCTGTTTTGGGGAAAGGAATTAATCTAAAATATAGAAGAATTTGTGTTATGAAAAATTTATAAAGTTAGTTTCTTGATTTGGGATTATAAAGAAGAATTTACCGTTAGTTTATTGCTATTGAGGTTATAAAAAGAAGTTGCTAAGTGTTTATATTTGATAAGCTGGATTTGTTTCCTTTTTCATTGCTTTCGATACGAATATTTAAGTCAATGATTTTTTAACTGTGATCTTCTATACCCTATTAACTGGCTTACTGAGAAAATGTTTCTATCTTGAGTAACATACTCTTTCAGAGATGGCTTTGATATCCATGTGGAGGGTGCCAACAATGCCCATATATAGGCTCTCATAAGCTGTTTAGTTTAAGTAAATTCTGATTATTTAGCTTTATAAAATTGAATACAATATTAAGTGTCTAATTCACTTTAATGCAAATAATCCTAAAAGTTGTGAAGTAAGTTTCTTTAATAACATTTCTGCTCAACAGCTAAATAGATTGATGCAGAAAATATGTTATGGTTATTGGTTTTCATGCTCACTTTTCTTGTTATTGTTTCGACATAAATAGATGCTTATCAGTGTGTCTGTAAGTGTCAGATCATTGATGCCTTTTGAATGGAAATTGTCCATTCTATGTAATTTTGAGTACTTGCTACATATGACAAAAGCAATATTTGGAGTATATGACTCAAATGGAAACATCTAATCTTTAGGAACGGGTATTGCAACTCGTGGTTCCTTTTACTTGTTCATGGCTCTTGCTTCTGCTGTTTGTGACTTAATATTCTTCACTTTCCCTTGTAAGCTTGCATAGTGCTCACTTATATAGTCTGTGTCTTTAGAAGGTCCTTCGCGTTGATGTGTGTATTGCCTATCACTCATTAATGATGCATGTATACAGGATGAATAAGTTCATTGTGGCCTGTTCCAGAAACACAATAAGTGGCCAAATGTACTGGATGCAAATAGAGTAGCATTCAAGCAATTGTCAAGCACAATTTCCCATATATACAGTTTATGCTTTCACTCATCCTCACTTTTTTTAGCATTTATGTGATGCTATTCAAATTTAAAGTAAAATATGCATATGCTTTAAAGACTATGTGTCTCTAACTTGGAAATGAATCTAGCTGTCGTGCAGACTCGCAAGAAAGAAGAAAGACTTATTGAAGCACTGAAGAAGTTAGAGCCCAAAGAGTGTAATCATATATTATATTTTCAGATCAATCATTTATATTTTGAACGTAATAGTATGTTTTTAATTGATGAATACTACTTTTTGGCTCATTCTTTACAATGACCATTGAGTATTTGTAATAATTTATATTTATAATATCATTCTTTCTCCTCTTTGTTTATCATGTTTGTAAGTTTTAGTATTATTATCATTGTATACGTGCCGATAAATTTGAAAATGTTACTATAAGACATGTGAAATAGAAGTGTTACTATAAATCTAGCTAATAAGAAGTGTTGCCTAATACCTAACAAAGTGCTACATATGCTTACTAAAAATGATACATATTATCTAATAAAGTGCTACTATAATTCAAGAGATGACATAGAAAATGCTACTATAGATGAAAAACTGTTACATGAAAAATTATGAGTAACACTATAAAAATGCTACATTAGTTTTAAAAAAAGTGTTACATTAGAAAATTTTGAGTAACACTTGAAAAAGTTAAACATTAGCATTGGAAAGTGTTACCTTAGAGAATAGGTAGCACGAGCAGATGTTTCACTTTCAAAAGTGTTACCTTTGGGGTGATACTTTAGGCTAATCATGCACTAGTGAGCGGAGGTAAGTCGTTGGCTGTCATAGTTTTGTACTTGTAATATTCTAAATTGTTTCCACTCGTTTACTGACTGGTATTCATTTGTCATGGTTACAGGTTCTTGCTCGCTGCATAATAATTGAAGATTGGGCGAGGGAGCTTAGAAAAGAAAACAAGCACCTCGTCCATTAAGCTATGACAGTCGGGACAAGGCCATGCATGACTGCCAACTGTTGCAGACTATGCAGCGTCAATCTCGGGAGGCCTGGGAAAAATGGTCGGCCAATCTGGAGTCTCAAAATAAGCTGTTTTTCATCAAGATCAACCAACTGCTTGATGAGAAGGATCAATGGCAACTGGCTATGGACACGGTTTCGCCCGAGCTGAAGGAGGAGAGGAATACTGCTCTCGTGGCCGCCACTCAGCTTAGAAAGGATAACCTCTTTCTAAGTCCGCAAAATGAACGTCTGAAGGATGAGGTGACCAAGTCCTTTAACGACGCCAAGGAGGCCCTCAATGAGGTTATTGAGACATCCCAGGGCTGGCTATGAGCGCCTTTGAGATGCTGGCTGAGCCTGAGGACTATCCTCGTTTTGCCCGTTGCCGGCTCTTTCAAGAGGATTTTCACAGGGCAAAGGTGAGAGCTGAGGAGCCTCCTACCTTTACAGACTCCGACGATGAAGAGGCGAAGGAGGACGAATCTCTCCATAATAGCCGAGAAGTCCCCGTGAACCAACCCGTCAATCCTGATACACCTCCTGCTGAATAGGGTGCCTAGTTTTAGGTTTAGTTTTTGTTGTATCATGGCTAATTGCCATTGTAGCTTAGTCTTCTCTTTTTTGTTTCTTAGATTAGTTTGTAAACCTTTTGTCGAGCATCTATGAACAATTTCTTGTTTCAAAACTGCGCTGACATCGAACTTATTTTATCTAACAATGTTTGTCTTTGGTCTGAACCTCATAACACTTGCTAAAACTGCCAAGTTAAAAGTGCCTGTCTAGACTGATGGATTAACAAACTTGCCTTAGAATCTGGACGACCTTGGAACTTTAAATGAATAAGCATGAATTCAAATGAGGTTCGTCCTAGACTCTGGACGATCTTCGAACCTTACTCAAATAAGCACAATTTCAAATGAGACTCGTCCTATAATCTAGACGATCATCGTACTTTAAACAAATATGTCCAAGTCCAAATGGAATTCGTCATATTATCTGGACAATTATTAAACTTAAAGCTAATTTGCCCAAGTTAAAATGAGCTCGTCCAAAGAGTCTGGACGATTATTGATCTTCAAGCAGATGTCCGACTTCAACTAGAACTCATCCTGATTCTTGGACGACCATCAAATTTTTTGTACAAATGTTTTAATTAAGAAAAGGAACTCGTCCTAAATAAGTGTCTTATAAGTTCTTAAGGCTTGGCTATTTCCCCTCCACTTTGGACTGAGCTCGTTCTGACATTCCAGACGAGATGTGTTCTAAGAAGGAGAACGACTAGGAAAGGCCGAACGTATGTAGAACTTATTTTGGACGAGATTATATATGTATACACCTACCGACCTTGAGTTATGAGCTTACCATGTCTTGGTCGGTTTCCTTTAGGAAGTAATGTTCGTCTTGTAGTAAAGGATTCCTTTACTAAGGTCCTTACTACTTGGATGACCATGCTTTTGAAAGTAAGATACCTTTACTAAGGTGTGCTTATTTCTGGTCGGCTTTCTTTAGGAGATCATGATGTTTCCCTTACTAGAGATTATCAATATTTAGCTAACCAGATATGTAATCTGTCGTTCTTTAGGTTTATTACATTTTGGCCGATCTCCTTGAGGAAGCATTGTGTGTCAGAAGAATGGTTATCCCTTGTTGGGGTGACTCATTCCTTTCGTTTTTATTTTGGTTGTTTATTGTTTTCTTTAATTTTATCAAAGTTAATTTCACTTTTAGGCCACTAGGCTAACTAGTGGTAAAAATTCCCCAAAGTGAATGACTTTAGAAAAATAAAGAAACAATATGAATATAGGGAGAAAGTAGAAATTGTATTATATGAATTTTGCTTGGCAAACTACCAAGATACATGTATACATTTCTAATTCTCTTTTTTGTGCTGTGGCATTTGTTGAGATTACAAACTACTAGTATTATTGCTAGCTATCTGAATCAGACGTGGTACTTCTTCAGGTTGTCTAAGTTCCAAATGCGCTGTATCGGACGTCCATCCATATCTTGGAGTCGAAATGTTCTACTTCTCACTTCCTGGACTATCAGATAGGGCCCTTCCCAATTTAATGTCAGCTTACCCAACTCTTTAGCTCGTCCAACGGCTTTCCATCTTCCTTAGAACCAAATCCCCTACTTTGAGTGGTCATCTAGCGACTCTCTTCTTAAAGTCCTGAGCCATTCGTAACTTTTACAATTGCATTCTCAATAATGCATTGCCCTTGACCTCTGGTACTTGGTCCAAGGCAGTGCGCAAGGCGGCCCACTTAGCTTCTTCTGTGTACAACATGACTCTCAAGGTGGGTTCTTCAATCTCAATGGGGAAGACGTCTTCAGTTCCATAGACCAACATGAATGGTGTCTCACCTGTAGAGTTCTTGGTCGTCGTTCTAATGGACCATAACACAAGTTGTAGTTCTTCAACCCATAATCCCTGGTATTGTCCAGCTTCCTTTTTATGCCATTTGAGAGGATCTTGTTGAAGGATTCTACTTGTCCATTGGCTTGTGGGTGGGCGACTGCAGCAAAGTGGGCTTTGATCTCTCTTTTTACTAACCAATCTTTTAGTTTTCAAGTTTCAAACTATGGGCCATTGTCGAACACGATGGACTGTGGCATGTCGAACTGGGTTATGATGTTCTTCCAGATAAAGCTCTTGACGTCATTCATCGTTATACAAACTTCGACCCATTTAGTGATGTAGTCCACTGCCACAATTACAAACTTCTTCTGCCCAGCGGCCACAGGGAAGGGTCCCAGAATATCCATGCCCCATTTGGCAAAGCGGAGTGGGAACAAGATGGGAGTTAGGTAATTGCACCGCTTCTGAAGCAAATTTCCATGTTTCTGACAGCTGTCACACTTCTTTGCATATGCAAGAGTATCTTCCTTCAATGTAGGCCAATAATAGCCAGTTCTCAAGGCCTTTTCTCCTAAGGTTGTTCCCTAATGTGAGCTGCACAAGCTCCTTCATGGACTTCCTTCAACACTTCTAGTCCATCCTCCTTAGTAATACACTTCATAAGAGGACGATTGAATGATTTCTTATACAGGGTTTCATTCCACAACTCAAACCATTTATCTTTGGCCTTGACATGCTTGGCCTCTACCAGGTCTGAAGGTAAATGACCTGTTTTCTTAAAGTTTATAATGGGCTCCATCCATACTGCCCCTCGACTAAGAAACATGACCTGTTCTTGATCAATACTCTTTTTTGGCTTAACTTCCCAAAATACTGTCCTTGGTACATCAAAGTCAGCTGAGCTTGGCCAACTTTGAGAGAGCATTAGCTTGATGATTTTCTGACCTTGGTACTTGGTCGAGAACAAATCGCGCTTGAAGGGCTCAATCTCATCCTTGATCAGACGCATGTATTTGCTCATTGATGCTTCTTTGCATTCATAATCTCCATTGACTTGACTGACGACTAAGAGAGAGTCCGATTTGGCCTCAATTTCTAAAGCCCCAGCCACCTTACACATCTTGATCCCAGCCAATAGGGCCTCATATTCAGCTTCATTGTTTGACGCCTGGAACTGTAACCTTAGTGCATATTCAAACTTATCTCCTTCTGGAGATTGACAAATGATTCATGCCTCACATCCATTAATCGTCGATGACCCATCTACCATGAGCGTCCAGTTCTTCCTACCTTCGGTTGGATCGGCTATTGGATCTATAGTTGGCCGAGTAAGCTCAACTATAAAATCTGCCAAAGCTTACCCCTTAATGGCTTTCCATAGTTCAAAGGTTATGTCAAACATGTTTAGTTCAACGGCCCACTTCAGCATCCGTCCAGCAGCTTCCATTTTTTGTAAAACTTGCTTCAAAGGTTGGTCGGTATAGACTAGTATAAGAAATAAGGTCTCAACTTCCGACTGGCCATGACCAGTGCCAACCAAAACTTCTCGACCGGTGTGTATCTACATTCTGTGTGTTTGAGTACATGACTCACAAAGTATATTGGGATTTGCAGTGACTCCCTTTCGGCCAGTAGAACAACACTCACGGCCTGAGGAGACACAGCCAGGTATACGAATAATTTTTCCCCCAATCCTTTCGGGATTTGCTTCTATTCCCCCTCTGGTCCACTAGGAATCCCAAGAACTTCCCAGCCAAGACACCAAAAAAACCTTTTTTGGGGTTCAACTTTAAATTGTACATTATGAGAGTTTCAAAAGTCTCCCTTAAATCACCAACATGGTCTTTTTCTTGCTGACTTTTTACTATCATATGATCTATGTATGCTTCCATGTTCCTTCCCAATTGTGACTGGAAGACTGTAATGATCAGTCTTTGGAAGGTGGGCGGCGCATTTCTGAGGCCAAAAGGCATTCTCAGCCAGCCATACAACCCCTTCTCCGTAATGAAGGACGTCTTATCCTGGTCCTCCTGCCACATGGGGATTTGATGAAATCCTGAATAAGCGTCCATGAAGCTCAGCAAAGCATGGCCAGCCGTGGAATCCACCAGCCGATCTAACTTAGTCAAACGAAAACTGTCCTTAGGACATGCCTTGTTGAGATCAGTGTAGTCCACGCACATTCTCCATGTGCCATTGGGCTCTGGTACCATGACCACATTAGCTATCCAATCTGGATAGTAAGTCTCTCTTATGAATCATGATTCCAACAACTTCTGTACTTCTTGGTCGACCGCCTGATTTATGGCCGGCCCCAAATGTCTATTCTTCTGACGAACCAGGTTTGAACTTTGATCAACATTTAGCCGGTGGACGGCTATCTCTGGATATTCTCCAGGCATCTCCTCGACACAATAGGCAAACAAATCATGAAATTCTTTGAGCAAATTTATCAAAATGCCCCTCAACTCAGGGGTGAGAGAAGATCCAATCTTCAAGGTTCTTTCTGGACGAGCATCATCCAAACAAATGTCTTCTGGGAACTCCACAGGCTCTGGACGTCCAAGTGCCACGCCCATGATGGTCATTACTTCTCCAAACGAGGGAGGTTCTTCTTTGATGGGCACATACTTTCTTTTCTTGCTGGGAAGGTTTTCGGACGTTTTCCTTGAGGGAGCAACCTGCGTCTGAGGACTCTCAATGGTCATTCTCAACGAGGCCACCTGGTCTTTCACAATTTCGGTCGTTTTCCCTTCGCCAGCGACCTTTGTCTGGTCCTGCTTCTCTACTTTCCAAGATGATGGTTTCAAAGTAGTTAGGTAACACTCTCTGGCCGCCAGATGGTTTCTATACAAGGTACCAGTTTGACCACCATCACATTCAAACTTCATGAGCATAAGGTGAGTAACTATCACTGCTTTAACATGATTCAGAGTTGGCCGTCCAAGAATGACATTGTAAGCTGTCAAGTCTCGGACGACCACAAACTTGATGAACAAAGTCCGAGAGACATCCTTCTCTCCTACTCGGACAGGCAAGGTAACTATCCCCATAGGGTGGATAACTCCTCCCCCAAACCCAATGATTGGGTGGTGGACAGGGACCAAGTTCTTTTCATCAAACTTCAATCTGGACAAGTGTAGACACATAATCATGTCTCCTCATTTAAGGGTCCAATGATGAAATATACCGCGATATTAGTTGGCACGACCTAATGAAAGAGCAATCCGAATAACCAGGCCATGTGTGTTTTGAAATAGTATTATAAAATCCCAATTAATTATCCATGATGATTAATTGTAAATTAAACCCATAAAATGTTTTAAGTCCATTTTAAAAGCCCAATTAAATATTTATTATTTTAATGAATATTTTCATAAATGCTTTTATTATCTTTAGTAAACACTTTGACGATAAATCAGATTTTTCATCCCGTAAAATTTAATCTCCGGATTTTTAGGGATCAAAATACCATCTTCAAAGCACGCGTAGATTAAAAAACGAATATACTGGAATATGCACCGGAGGTTGCGGCTGCGCTCAGTGCGCCACTTGCGTCCACCACATTGGCCATATCGCGTCAGGCGCGCCAATGAGCGCCTGACACATGTACTTGTGACTCACACAGAGTCCTGCGCTCGACGCAAGTCCTGTATGAGACGCAAACTACTTTTTTTGTCTTTTCAAAAAATGCGTTTACACGTCTTTACATTTAATTGGACAGACCACGTCAGGCGCGCCAATTTGCGCCTGACGCGTGTCATTGCGCCTGCCACGTCGGACTGCGCCTGACGTAGAACGAGCGTGCAGCGCAGTTTTCTTTTTGCCTATAAATATGGGCTGATTTCCCGAATCAGATACGGCTTTTCAATTATTATATTACGAACACAAAATCCTCACGAATACTTCCGAATAATATTACGAATCTCAAAATACTTCAACCTTTCAAATCAATTCCAAATGCTGATCATACTACAATCCCGGGCCCACGATTGCTGAAAGTCGTTATGCTCTTGGATCTAAACCATATAGGTATAATCCTAAGGACCCTTGAATAATTATATTTTATTATGTTGAAGTTACTAACAATTTTTTGTCATGATGTCGATCTTTAATTAATAGTCGCGTTTCTTTGTAAATTCTAGCCCTTTTATTATTCTTGTATATAATATTCCTGGATGTTTTATTTGTCCTGCATGCTTTTTATCACCCACATGTTATCATTGTTAAACAAGACCTAAAGAATTGTTCTCATTAATTCAGATAATTTGGACAACCTGCTAGGAACCTTGTAATCTGATTGCATGATAACTTGTCACTAAATAATTAGTTTTTTATGTGTTTCCTGAACCAACGTTGATTAATTATTTTTAGGGTGCTTAAAACGTTATATGATTATTCTTTTGCATAAAATCTGTAATGAATCGGTATTTAGTAGAGGCCAGCAATGGGCAATATGGTTCCTGACTATATTGTACCCTCACCCCCGAACTCAACTTTTGGTTCCTGACCATCTATGGAGTCAAGACGAGGAAATCTACATTAGATAAATCCCTAAGATGTCCCTACCGTTTTAATATCCAATTAGATTTATGATTCTTCCTTTAAAGAATTGTTGGCAACTTCAAAAAACGAATTTCAAATAAAACCTTAACAATGAGATAGTCAAATAAACGCGCTCACGCCGCGTGTAGGCTTAAAGGAATAAAAATCCACGCCTACAATTTGGTGACTCCACTGGGGAGGATTTTAAAAAAAAAAAATATTTAAATGAGTGGGTGAAACTTGAAAAACACGATTCATTCTCCTTTTATGCCTTCGAATAATATATTGTTTTGCATCTGCATGGCTATTGTTCAGCCACCATAAGGACAATCTACCTTGCCTCATTAGCACATGTTCAATGTGTGAGGTCACCCCCGGGGGGTTTGCGCTTTGTCCTTCCAAAAAGCTTCCTGAGCGATAGTGTTGGATCTTAGTCATAAGCAAACCTACCCAACCATGACATTGTTCTCTTGTTCCTGATTTGAGAACTGGAGTGAGTCTTACACGTGGCCACCTTTTTAAGCAAAGGTACGAAGCGTGGGATTAATCTCTTAGTCATGGACCCTTTTCAGCCTTAACATAAGCCTGACCAATAGTTGAATGTAGAACTAGACTTTAGGTTAAGAACTTTTGCATCCATGTTACCTGACATTTATGTGTGATTGCGATAGTTGCCTGCTCATAATTTATTAACATGCTGATATGTATTGCACCTTAAAAAATAGTGCAAATCACGTCTAAAAACTATCGTCGTTTTCGCCCGAACATTCGTTAATTTATCAATACGCATTGCCACAGAGCATTGCGCCAAACGCATTAAGTTGCACCTGGCGCAATGCTCCTGCGCCAGTCGCATAGCCTGCGTGACGCGCAGTCTATTCATCCCATGCAAATTGGTCCTTAGTGAGTCCTAAACTTAGTGTGTCCTAAGCTGTTCGATATAATTGGTGCGTCGGTTTTCGCGTCCTAAAATTGGGCCAAATTTGTTAAAACATCGCCTAAACTATCATGAAAACATATGGGGGATCAGCACGCTAGACGCATGAGGATGTGCCTGACGCGTTGGTCCTGCGCTAGACGCACCACACTATGCCACACGCAGATTTGCTACGTGGCGTGCTGTTGTGCATCTCGTGTTTTCCGTCACTTTAGGCAATGTGGTGACCAATCTCGTATAATATTCTTGCCTACATGCATTAGAGTCATTGACTATTCTGAACGTCTTGCGTCTAATTCCACCTAAAAAACAAAAAGAGATCTTTGTTTTCTTTTAGAGTTCTACTATCATTAGGTCTCATCTAGGTGAACGGTCATGTTTTGGGTTTTTTTTTTTGTTTTTTGGAGAAATTCGGATATTCCTATCCTCCCAACATCTTACCCCATCATTTAAAAAAAAAACAATTTTTTTTAAAACTACATTTTGATTAGTGACAGACTCTTGCCAAATCACCATTATCACATAAATCATTATCCATTTCCCTCCACAAAATAAATTCACTTCCATAAACATCATAACATCACATAAATCATTATCCATTTCCCTCCACAAAATAAATTCACAACCATAAACTTCCATAACATCCAATATATTATTATCCATTTCACTCCACAAAATAGATTTCTTTCCATAAATATCCTCTCCTTTTGGCAAGAGTTTCGAAAAAATTAAAAATAAAAAAATTTCTTTCGGAAACATTTTTCTCCTTCATTTTCATTCCTTACCCTATTTATTTTTGGAGTGAGTCATAAGTCAATGTGTCCTTGTCAAACAGGGTAATCGAGAAAACGTATTCGATAGCTCTTTCACGTGCGCGAAAGTCTAGATCTGTTCAAGTAGCTGAAACACGATTAATTGTTGAAGTAAGAATGGGTGATGAAAAGGTTACTGAGCTGACTATTATCATCGAACGCACGGCTTAGGACTTGGAGGAGGTCACTCTCCATTTGCACCAAGTTGAAAGTGGTGAAAATGCTGGATTCACCAAGCAAATAGAAAATGTTGTTCAAAAGTCACCAATAAGGAAACCTACTTCGATTTGGATGAGAGCAGCAAATTCAAGGGAAAGCTACCTGAAAAGTTTTCCACAAGTGACTTTCCTAAGTTCAAACCTACTGACAATCCCAAGTACCACTTGAGGAACTTCAAGGCCACTATAATCATTAAGTCTGTGGACCCTGAACTTTATCCAACGGTATTCCCGATGTCATTGGACCCTGCCTGTCAAAACTGGTTCTACTCCATGGACCCCAAGCATGTTGAAATATGGGGTGATATCACTAGAGAGTTCATGAAAAAATATAAACATAACACTGTAATCCAAACCTCAGTAAGGGAATTGGAAGTGCTGAAGCAGGATAACAATGAGGGCTTTACCACCTAGCTTAATAGGTGGAGGGAAAAGTCTGCTCACATGGTCTCCAGACCTGCCGAAAAGGACCTTGTGCGCATCTTCATCAACAACTTGTTGCCTAAATACAAAACTCATCTCAAGTATTTAGGTATCGAGAACTTCACTAAGCTATACGACATAGGTGTGCAAATCGTAGACGACAATTGTTGAAAAATGCCAAAAATGACAACAATCTTTATAAGGGTAATAACAACAAGAAGAATGATTACGGATCCACTTCTAAAGGTGGAGAGGTGAAACTTCTTAAGGCACCGAACAAAATCTCCTAGAGGAATCCAAGGAGGACATTCACTCCAATAGGCATGACATATGCCACTGCTTTCGATCGCCTTACTCAAAAGGCGCATTATTCCCCATTGGACCAACTCCTGATCCAGAAGAAAGTCAAAAGAGTCAACATTAGGACAAAAATTCTTACTGTAAATACCATAGAGGGAATGGTCACAAAACGAAGGACTGTTTCAAACTTAAACATGCCATTCAAGACATGATTCATGAAGGTAGACTTCACATTCCTCTTGCAGGGTAGTAGCCTAACCATCAAGATAGACCACTAAACAAAGTTCTGGCTATCTTTGAGGATCAATAATGTTACTATAACACCTTTGAATTTCGAGTTACTATCTATACTAAATGATATTAAAATTCTACAGAAAAATCGGCAGAGCTCCGTCTGAAATATGGATTGCCTAAAATTAAATTTAGGACTCGCGTCCAATTATAAACTTCTTTCAACAAACCAGGAATCCAAATTCTCAATAATCCTCATCCAACTCAAAAGTCAATACATCCATGCATAATTACCCGAAATTCCAAAAGTGTTATTCCACGGTTATTGCGAGAATAACCGTTAAGGATAAGCTACACAGACTGAATCTAAGTCAAAGCAAAACTTAACTAAACTATTACAGGCCAGGCAAGTAAAGATTTAAGTGAATTAATAATTTACAACCTTAAGTCCCAAAATGATAATATATATACATATATAGTGCAGCGAATAAAGAACTACTATGACTTTAACTAGCAAAATATGGTGGAACGTTGCACTCAGCCCACACGCCACACCTAACTTGTAAGATCTTCATTTACCTGCACATATCGGGCATGTAGTATCAGCCAAACTGGCTGAGCAAGATTCATAATGTAATGCCAAACATATATGTAGGTAGGATAATAATATATCCTATAAATCATCTTCTTTTGAATTAAAATAATAAGTAGCAAGCTTTATAAAACCCTTTTCTTGTATTCCTTTCTAAATCATATCCTTTCTTTCTTTTCCTTGAAACAAATCCTTTCTTTCCTTTACCTTCACAAGAGAGAGTTATAAATCTATAGAATGGAACAAACTTTCCTTGCCTTTGGGCTAGCTAGGCCCTCCGGATAACTTATACACAAAGACCCCTAGTGTGCACACCCTACAAACGGCCAAACCGTAGCAGAAGATCTAAGTCCGAGGCACTGATCAACGTGCCCCCAACTAATATGTAATGTCGAGACAACCTCACAAAGTTCCATTTTCCTTGAGATACTACTCAGGTAATCTCATCCATTTTGAAATCACGAAATTATTTCTTCGATATACCACATAGGCAATCTCAACAACTTGAAAACACAAAACCTATTGTAACTCCTTGTATATGTGGTTCGGAAACCAAACTTTCTACATTGGAAGAACTTCTTCCCATTCAAACCAATCTTAATCAAAATGAGATACATACCTTTTAAAACTTTTCTCATAGCAATAGAAAGTTTCAGTAAGAATCTTACCTTTTAGAAACGCACAGTAAAGTGATTATCTTAATCAGTACGACTCCTCAATGAAGCCAAAATCTATAATATTAACTTATATGTATCCAATAAGTAACAATAGACTTGGCTTAACTGGTTAATGAGCTTTGATTAAATATAACTTTATAAAATATCAACCTCTTACTTCAAATAACATAACTAACTAACTAATACTAACAATAATAACACTCTCTCTTAGTTTATATAAAATCTACATTAAGATTTATAATGTATATTTGAATACTCAAAATCTCATTTCAAAATATATATATGAAAGTCTAGAGTTTTACCCCAACTAATTCCACATGAAAATAAACAAGCATTATATTCAATTTCAGCAGAAACTTAAAATAGGGATAACTTTCTCCTATGAACTCCAAATTAAATGAAACTTTTCTTGAGCCTATCTTGGATGAAATTTCGATACGAACAACTTTTGTGAAATAGTATTTTCGATAAAAACGCCCATAAACTATCAAAAAACACAAATTACGAATCTGACCTGTAATTCCTACGAGTTATAGTTCTTTTTGATAAACTTATTATTAGTATGCAAAATTCCTTTCAATCAAGCTACATCCAACACTCATAATCAAAAACCCTCAATTCAATTTCAATCTAAAAATCCTAACTTCATAACCTTTGAGAAAATTGATTTTAAATTCATATTACAACTTACCCACTATTATGGAATATTATTGATGGAGAAAACTTGTGAAATCGCCCATGAAAATGTACCCTAAACCCCAAATCGCAGCAAAACTCGATTTTGGTTCTTGCTGCCCTCCTCCTCACGATGCCTAATCTAAACCCACTAAGTTCATAAAAGTTTATTTTTTTTCTTTAAAATTAATTCCTATAAAGATATTAAATATGCAATGAGCTTAAAAAAAATAAATAATAATTTACTTCCAATGAAATAAATATTAATTATATTCCAAAATAAAAACTGGGGTGTTACAATCTACCCCCTTAAAATAAGTTTCGTCCTCGAAACTTGAAACTATTCTTAAACTCGTAAAGAAAATCCTATCACTTTTCAAAAGTTTAGCTCATTAACTTTATATGTTTAGCCAACTACTATCACTTGAAATATAAAACCTCAACTTGCATTTCACAATTCTCATAGATAACTTTAATTAATCAATATCACAAACTCTCTACTGTCATAAGGATGTAGGAATATTCATACTATAACAAGTAGGGCGTCAAACACATCAAAGCTTTATCAGAAAACATTCAATCACATTTGCTACTATAATAGCTTTCAACACTAACGCACGAAATTAGTATGAATTATACCCCCTTAAAAAAAATTATGTAGGTGAAGAGATGGAGATACTTAAGGCGCATGTCATCCTCAGCTTCCCAAGTAGATTTCTCGGTGTTGTAGTTTGACCACTAAACCTTTACTTTCCAATTCTCAACCCTTCGGGTCTTACAGATCTATTGGTCTAGAGTCTCAACTAGAACTCCAACTATTACCATGTGAATAGTTACTAATACGATGTCGTAACTAAGAAACATGGAATACATTAAAAACACAATCAACTATCCTTTCAAGGATCACATATGGATCGATAAAATTGGGAATCAAATCCCTTACTAAGGCTTAGACATGACGGGAAAGAATCTAAGTCGAGCTAAACCGAACCACTACCGTCATACTCGTTGGACTATGTCGTAGAGTGTGGAATTCAATTCATAACAATACTATGGTTCACAAGCGTTTTAAATAATAACATAGGATTTTCTCGAAAATCCGGCAGAGTTTCCTTTGTAAAATGGACAACTCGAAATGAGAAAAGGTGTTCTAAACCTGTTACAATCACAATACATAAAAGCATTTCCAAATCCAGTACTCAACGCTTTCGCGGAGTAACAACTAACCCGAACCAAGAGTCCTAACTCTCTTCTAAAAATAGAAGTAAAGACTCATACAATATGAACTCACCATCACATGATTGGGCGTACTCGCCTAAAAAAAAAGGTAAAACAATTCACAACTCGACGTCTAGAACTTCAACGTGAAGTTATTATAACACTCACAATCACCAAGGCATATCACAAATGGCAAAACATATACTTTAACGATCACATCAACATTGGGCTAAGTCCTAACCCATAAACATTCATAGCACGTGTTTTAAAGTTTATGACTCTCACGTAATCAATGACACCACGACAATCACATCAAAGCACACTAAGAATTTACATCCCAAGAGTACTTAAATAACCTTACGCGTGAATATGGACACAACCAATTCTATTTCTTTTAAATAATTGACCATTTATAGAACTCTTGTTTTGCAAAAACATTGCTCGATCATTCTTACTGTCACAACAGTCTTCTAGACACGAAGTAACAACATGCTAAGCTCTATCGGTTTAAAACATTTTCTTAACAGAGATCCAATCAATCCAAATAATAAGGCATATATTTCTGATACTAGGGTGTTGAGGCTTGAAACCTCTGACAATGGGGTCGAAAATAACCCTGACAACAAAGGTGGAGTTTAAAATCTCCGGCATTGGTTTGACTTATAGTCCTGACAGTGGGGGCGTGGAGGCTTGAAACCTCCACCATGGGGCCGACCATCCAACTATTCACTTTATGTGGGTCGAAACCCAGACAAGTTTAAGGCACATAACACGATTTCAAATATTCTTTACTAAACACCAAGTCTCCCATTACTTGGTAACACTAAAACACATCATAGAGCGGTAGAAAGCTCTATTGAGAGACCTTCAAGGCTCACAATCCGTGGGAAACTTGCCCCTTTCAAAACTTTATCAAAAACGTGTTCTTAACTTTTCCAAAATTCACTCAAATCATTGTAGAAAAACCATTTCTAGATCGATTTGAGAACGAATCCACAACCTTAATTGAAACGTGTCTAAATCACTTTCACACACTACACAAACAAATTGAACAATCTCACATAGCCTTTGGTAGGGTAACTTACTCGCTGACCAAACAGGGCCAAATCGAGCTACTATGGTACTACAGAAAATGATATGCTCTATTTACATGAAACTAAAGCTTACTTTATACAAAACTCCGTTTTAGAACCACGTCTCAAAACTAACACACATTCATAACACATCATAAACCGTTCACACACTATAGTTTCACGAAATAAAATTTCTAGTCGTGCATGGTGTAGACACCAAAGTTTGAACCCCTTTTTCGGAAAAATAAAGGTTTTGAAAAATAAAAATAACAAAATCGTCATGCATCGTGGAGCGCGCGCCCAGGGAGCGAGTTACATTCCGTCGTACGATTTTCCATTTTTGTGTATTAGTCATACAATTTCGGCTTAGAAGTATAATTTTCGTGAGTCGTAGTCAATAACTACGATCACCGTTTTAATAAAATGATTCATAGTATAATCATGCTCGTCTTTATTAATCTAACGAGTTTTCATTAATTGTCTAAAGTTAGGCTGTCGGAAAAATGAAAAAACGAGTCGCGATTAGGCGTCGGGATTTTAGTCGTATCCCAAAACCGGCATTAATTAGTTTTCTTGATGGTCAAGTCATTGTTCATTGGATAAAGAATAAGAATATATTCTTTATCCACTAAACACATCCTTTATCCATTAGTTAGAGAATAAGAATCATGAAAAGATGTGATCAAATCCCATGTGTAAGAGGGGGAAATCTGGATTCTTTCCGGAAGAATCAAGTGTGCGCCAAGCACACAATCATGCGCCAGACGCATCATTGTGCGCCTAGCGCACAAGCATGATCTACGCCTGACGCAGAGCCTTGCGCCTAGCGCAAGGCGCTGTGCCTACCGCAGCTTCCTACGCTAGGCGCAGCATTCTGATCTGTTTCGTATTGCACGATTTTCAATGCATTTTTTTTACGTATTAGGATGTTTTAGGATGAATATTTTCTGAAAATCTGATCTTGCCTCATTAATGAGAAAATCTAAAAAGAATAAGAATATTTGTGTTTCCAAAGAGATTTGATGATGTCATTAGGGTGAGGTCATTAGAGTGATGTCATTAGGGTGATTAAGGATGAGGAAAATCAGATTTTTTGGGTGAAAAATCTAATTTTCTGCCTCTTTGAAACCCTAATTCCCTTCCTTCATTTCTCTATAAATACCCTCCAAAATTCACTTCAAAACCAAGTTGAAAAAAGCACAATTCAACTTCACACCTTCTCTCTCTACTACTTTTCTCTTCCTTAATTTTTTCATCTAATCAAAAGTCTTAATTAGTAAGTAAGGAAGTTGAAAAGAGTTCAACTTAACTTTACTAATTCACTCTCATCTTCTCTACGACTTTTCTCCTCCTTAATCTTTCCATCTAAGCAAAAGTCTTAATAAGTAAGGAAAAGAAGTTCATCAAAAGGAAAAAACACAAAAAAGAGTTTAAAGTTAGTAAATAAGAAAATGTGATGCTGTAATTATAATCAGTTTTAATTTCGTAATTCATTCCATTGTTTGTCTATATTATCAAAATACTTTGTAGGATTTAATATTTTTCCTAGGAAGTGCACGATGTTTCCAGCATCAGGGGGCTTTGGAATTTCTAAAAAACGAATTTTTTGTAAATAATTAAAAATCATACAACTTTGTTGTGCAAAACTAATTTTGTTCAGTACCACCTAAGCTTGTTCTGTCAATAAAATAAAAAAATAAAGACATCTAGATAAAACTAAAAACATCAAGTTTGACGAAAACATCAGTAGCTTTTCAAAAATATAAAAATCATGTTCATATGAATTTTATACAATTTTACAAAAATGTTCACGTAAATCACTAAATTCCAGAAAACTGATTTTCTTTTTAGTTAAGAAAATAAATTAAAAATGGTCTTAGAAATGTCCAATTCAAGTAACAATTTCCAGTCTAGTATTTCAAAGTGTCTAGAATGTTCATACCAAAATTCACTTGAAAACAAGTTCAATAAGTTGGATCTCAAAGAACAAATTGAATAAAGGTCCTGTTTTGACATAAAATTCACCACAATTCAAGTATTCACTAAAAACTTGTGAAATTTTGACACAACATAAATAACTCACTGATCTATCCATAGATGTATCATATGCTCAATTTAACACTTTGAAAAGAAAGTTATGATATTTGTAAGTCAGTACAAGAACAAAAAGGCAATCTGAAAATGAAATAAAGTAATTCCTTAAGTTTATCTCAAAATGACTCATTTTATCATACGAAAATGTTTTCTTTTCATACGAAAACGAGACTAAAAAAATTATGAATTCCTTAAGTTTATCTCAAAATGACTCATTTTATCATGTAAATAAAAGTCAATAAAAATTGTCATAAAAAATCAAAATAAAAAGAGGTTAATTAATCTTTAATTTTCACAAGTTAGTAAATAAACATGAATTCTAAAGCCCATTCAAGGAAATGAAGATTAAGGAGCATCATGGTGAAGATCAAGATTGAAGAATTGCATAGATCATAGATTGTGTACATATTGTTGTAATAATAGTTTCTCTATAAATAATTATTGCATCACTCAATCAATAAAAAAAACATGGAGATGTTTATGCATAATTTTCATAAATAATTCCATAATTATTTTTAATAAAATGAGCAACCAATGTTACAAATATTGCATGTTGGGCCAATATATCATAGTATATAAATCAAATGACCCAATCTCAATTAAGAGGAAAAATTGTAAATCTAACTAAGTTAAACTGTATGATGATCCATCTTACATTTTAAAAATGTGTTCTCCATATTCAAATGAATTAGTGATATAATTTGACGTAATTAGATTGGCAATTATGATCTCCAAATTGATTTTAGGCCGTTTCACGTGTCTCGTTTTAAATGGCCAAATTCCAATTAGCCAAACACAAATCTCCAAATTCAATCTCAAATTGATCATTTCTCTCTAAATGACTTAATAATCTTCAATAAAGATTAATTATCAAAAGCCTTCAATTAGGAAGCAAACCTTCTAATACCTCTCGAAAATCATAAACATGGTCACTATTAAGGTTGTTTTATCCACTTGTCCAACAAGTAAGCTGTAGGCTTAGCTTCCTTGTCAAGCAAGTAAATTAGTATCTTGAGTGTTCTTTCAGATGGAGACTTGTGCAACAATGCCTGAATTATAGCTTAATCCTTAGCCTTGGCTTCGCTCCCGAACCTGCACAAAGGGACCCACCCTGGAGGTTTGGGTGGTGGTTCCCCCTCCGATGCTTAAGTCAGTTATCAGGAGTTGTAAGAGAAAGTAGAGATAGAAAGAGAAAGTGAGAGAGAATTTATCAGAGTAACTTTACACTGTTTGCATTGAATGTGTTTTCTCCTGATTTAAGGGGTATTTATAGTGATAGCAAGTTGACAGCTAACCTTAAAAACTGACCTACAATAGTGGCCTCTGATTGGCTGAGGAATCAGATAATGACACGTGGCAGACCATGACTGGGGGATGTCTATTAACCACTCTCCTTCAGCCATTTGGCACTGCTGGGCTCTGACTATTGGGCCAGAAATTCAATCCTTTTACCCAACTGAGTATAGCCCAGAGATTAAGCCTTATTTTTATTTTAAATAGGATGACACGTGTACGGCTCTGATGAGCCCATGTGTCGCTAAGGGAGCCGTAGATATTAGGCTACAACATTTGCCCCTAAAAGGGCTTTCACTGTTGGCCCATCTGACGGTTAATGCCCTTTTACCCAAGGTAGCTTTTTGCTGGCCCGTCTGACGGTTACGGCCCGTTATACAGAAGGTAGTGTATTCAAAATGAAGGAAATGACGCGCCCTTTCTTGTGTTATACCGGTCATATTAGACCGTGGGACTCCCTTTTCGGTCATTCTTGACCGGCTGCGCAGGTTTCTTATTCCTCTATAAATATCCTTGGTGTGAAAACATTCAATCATTTAACACCTCGAACAAATTTTTCTAGAGAGAGAGGCTCTGCAATTTTCTAGAGAGAGAGATCGTCCAGCTTCAGCATCCTTCACCGAATTTCCCAGACGTTCTTAGCAGGTATCGTTTCTTTGATCCTTTTATTCTTCTTTATTCTTTATTTTTTCTTAGAAAATCAATAAAATGGAATCATCTTCGTCAAATAATCCTAGCCGACCAAGAGCTTGTCTTGACCCTAGAACCGATACTTCTTCTTCGGCACATTCTAGAGTTGGGCCTCTTCTGGCCGAGTACATATTTTTTCATAGTTTTGGCCGAGAAAGTCGGACGACCCGGTCTTTACTCGTGCGGGGTAATCGCGCGCGCGTCAAGCAAACGGCCCGTCTAAGACGAAAAGCAATAATTCCATCAAACAGCTCGGATATGGAGGAATCGGATCGGACGAGTGCCGGATGAGGCAAGAGAGGTCCAGAGTGCTCAGTCTTTGGACAGGCCTCCGTTTGACCATGATGCGAGACTTCGTAAATAAAAACCGAGACCCGCATTTCGGCGGGACGCCGATACGGAGGAGATCGGCGAAGGTAATAATGGTAGCGATCCCGAGGCCGCCGAAGAATCGACGAGGCCTCTACCACCTCGTCGGAGATTAGAAAACGTTTAGGTCCCCTTTCCGATCCCGGCTTCATTTTAGTTAACCGTAAGTGGTTAGAGAAACTAGGACCGGACCCTAATTTCTTGTCGTCTTTCATGCCCATGCCGGGCTTCTCCCTTGTCATTCCTAATAACGACGCGACGATCCCGAGTGCTCCCGGGAGCCATTTCGCCGTCTATAAACCGGCCTTAGATGCTTGGATTGAGGTTTCCCCTTCACGACTTCGTAGAACAAGTGCTGCAAAGACTACCACATCGGCCATAACCAACTGGCACCAAACGCTTGGCACAACATCCCGACGTTTATTGCCGTGCGTGAGCTACGCGGCCTAGCCCTTTCCCTTCAAGCCTTTACCCATATCCATTATGCGTCCAAGGTACCTGGGGCTATGGATGGAGCATGGCTCAGCATCAGCAACCGTCCAGGCTTCATGACAGCTTGGGGGAAATCGTCAAAGATGCACGATTGGAAAGCCGATTTTATCTTTTTACGGGCGTCCAGCGACTATGTCACAGAGAGCTACAGATATTATAATAGATCCGTCACTAATACCGGACGGAAGCGGTCTTGGCTGGAGCTGGAGGACGAATTTGACGAGGAGGTGGTGGAGTACTTCGAGTGAAGGAGTACCTCGCACCCGGCCAGCGATCTTTTAAGGGACCGTCTAACTGGATACCCTTTAAGGAAATGTTTTACCAAGACGACTTCTTGGTCGCTGCCGGCTTGCGGTTGGCTGAGGATAAAGGTATATTTAAAATCATCCAAGTAAAACTCTTCGTCCATAACTCATATGACGAACACACATATTTTTTCTTTTGTATTTTCAGACTCGGCCAGACAACGCCTCAAACCATCTTGGACGGGGGAAATCAGCATGTCCCAATTTACAGATAATCTGTGGAAGGAGTATGCAAAGAGAGCGCCGAAAAAAGGGCGGAAACATTGGTAACCATAATTTTTTTTTTTTTTTTTGACGAGGACCATATGAGCTCGTCCGGAATTGGCATCCAATTCTTGGACGTGGGTCACCCCAGGAAGGAGAGCGTCCAGACTTGGACGGTCACCTCCTTGGGCCCACGCTCGTCCAAGAATTGGTGTCCAATTCTTGGACGAGAGTTACCCAAAGAAGGAGAACGTCTAGACTTGGACGGTCACCTTTTTGGGACCATGCTCGTCCAAGAATTGGTATCCAATTTTTGGACGAGGGTTACCCGAAGAAGGAGAACGTCCAGACTTGGACGGTCACCTTCTTGGGGTCATGCTCGTCTAGGAGACAGTGTCCAATTTTTGGACGAGAGTCACCCAAAGAAGGAGGACGTCCAGACTTGGACGTTCACCTTCTTGGGGCCATGCTCGTCCAACAAATAGTGTCCAATTTTTGGACGAGAGTCCCCCAAAGAAGGAGGACGTCCAGACTTGGACGTTCACCTTCTTGGGGCCATGCTCGTCCAAGAGTTGGTGTCCAATTCTTGGACGAGAGCCACAAAAAAGGAGGACGTCAAGACTTGGACGTTCACCTTCTTGGGGCCATGCTCGTCCAAGAGTTTTGCACCAAATCTTGAACGAAGGTCAGCCAAGGAAAGAGATCGTCCAGACTTGGACGGTCACCTCTTAGGGACCGTTCTCGTCTGGATTTTTGCATCCAATTTTGGGGCGAGGGTCGCCCATAGAAGAACGTCCATACTTGGACGATCACCTTCTTGGGGCCATACTGTCTGGATTTTTGCAATAGTAGCTATTTTTTATTTATGACGATCAATCTGATGCCTTTTCTTTTTGCAGAAAAATGCTCCTACAAACAAACTTCCACCTGGGAAGTCGTCTTCGTCCAAGAAGAGGCCCACCACAGCCGCTGACCAGCCTTCAGCGAAGAAGCCTAAGGGCTTTACAAGGAAGAGGGCGGATAAGGCGGCTTCTGCTGCCGAGAGTGGGGAGAAGAGAATGCCTCCCCCACAAGCCAAGGCTCTTAAGAGGGAGCCTTCAACTGCCGGATCGGCCGAGGAGGAAAGGGATGCACACGCAGCTGTGCCGCTCTGTGTTTTGCCGGCCGATTCTGCCGAGGTCAACCTAGGGTCTGCCTTGGCTTTGGTTGCGCCGGGATCTGATGCTGCTGCCGAGAGCTATCCGGGGTTCGGCGGCTCGGTGGCAAAGTCGGTGACACAGATGCCTCTAGCTGTTAGGACGGCATCAATTTCGTCTGGTGAGTCGTATTATCCCAACATAGTTAGGACGATGCGGGTCGGTGGACGGTCCATGAGTCCGTCCAATAGACAAGCCATCGTCTTCCCTATCAAGATAACTGACTCTCCCCCTCTTTCAGATAAAGGCAAAGGCCCTTGCTATTCCCCCAACTCCTCCCACCGCCGACTCGGACGAGGAGTCCTCTCTCCGCCTTCGCCAAAATGTCAAGGCTGGAGAAAGAGCGGCTGAAGCAGGAGCTCTTCAAATGCTTCCCTGAATCCTACATCAAGGGATTAAGGGGAGCGTCCGCCGGGCATGTGGGCTACATGTCTCAGCTTGCTGCCGAGGTAGTGCTTTATGTCTGCCTTGTTTTACACTTGTATAAATTCACTTTGCAAATCGTCTAATATCTTGACTTGTTCTCCTTGCCCTGACTTTCGGCTCGCAAAGATGCTAACCGAAGATTGGGCGAGGGAGCTTAGAAAGGAAAATAAACACCTCGTCCACCAAGCTACCACGGCAGGGGACAAAGCCATTCACGACATCGAGATGGCTAACACCCTTCATCGTCAGTCGCTGGAGGCCTTGGAGAAGAGATCGGCACTCCTGGAGTCTGAGAACAAGAATCACCTTGTTAAAATCAACCAGCTATATTCCGAGCGAGGATCGTCTAAGGATGATCATAGACGCTCTCTCTCGCTGAGTTGAAAGGCGAAAGGGATGTCGGTCTTATTGCCGCCGCCGAGCTAAGAAGAGAGAACATGCACCTAAGGGCAAAGAGCGCCCGTCCGGGAAAGGGAGGCGGCCAAGTCCTTCAACGATGCCAAAGAAGGGTTGAAACAAGTCGTCAATACGACCAAAGACTGGGCCGTCAAAGCCTTTGGGATGCTAGCTGAGGAAGCTGAGGTCCCCAGCTTCGTTCGTCGTCTAGAGTATCAAGAGAGCGTTCATCGGGCTATGGTATGCGCCGAGGAACCTCCGGAGTTTGAAGAGTCAGACGACGAGGCTGCTGCTGAGGTGGAGACCCCTAAAGACGACCAAGAAACCCGTTCTGAAGACGAAGCCTAAGCTTAGGTTTATTTTCATGTTTCTTAGCTTGCTCGCTGCTGTATCTTTAACTCTTCAGCTCCTACTTTGTAATTCTTTACAAATTATATATGAAAGAGTATTTTTGCCAATTTCCTGCCTTTTATCTTTCTGAATTCTAATTTTGACTAAGTATAATATCACCTTCGTCCTGAGAAATCGGACGATCTGCTTTTCCTGAAGAGTACAAAATTCTGTCCGAAGCAAAAATGTGAGTCGTCCTAAGTACCAAAAGAGGCTCGTCTGGGATTGCCATCCTAGGATTGAACGATTTCTATCTTCGTCTATGATTGAACGATTACCAATTTTGGACGAGGGCCACCCACTGAAGGAGAACGTCCATACTTGGACGATCACCTTCTTGGGGCCATCTTCGTCTGGAATTGGCTTCCAATTTTTGGACGAGGGTCACCCAATGAAGGAGAACGTCCATACTTGGACGGTCACCTTCTTGGGGCCATCTTCGTCTGGAATTGGCCTACAATTTTTTGGACGAGGGTCACCCATTGAAGGAGAACGTCCATACTTGGACGGTCACCTTCTTGGGGCCATCTTCGTCTGGAATTGGCCTACAATTTTTTGGACGAGGGTCACCCATTGAAGGAGAACGTCCATACTTGGACGGTCACCTTCCTGGGGCCACCTTCGCCTGCGGGGCCATCCCGGTTTTTGGACGACCTACTCTCCTTAGCTCGTCCTATAGGCTTCTATTATCCCCCCGCTCTTGGGCTTAGCTCAATCGTATATTGAAGTGGAGCTGAAGTCCAAGAGGGAGAGCGGCCAGCCTTGGCTGAGCCTGCTGAAGTTGATGGGCGAGCGTGAGATACATGTTTTAGCCGGCTTCCTTGAGGGAGCAACACTCGTCATTAAGTAGTGATCCCTTACTAGGGTCTGGACTACCTAGCTGTCCGTATTTTTGAAAGTAAGTATCCTTTACTAAGGGCTTATTTCGAAGCCGCCTTTCTCTCGGAGACTTTGACGTTACTCTTACTAGAGGTTTTGTCAATTTGACGGCCATATATGCATTATATATTTGGCCGGTCTCTTTGAGGGAGTGATGTTTGGCGTAAATGCGAGCAATTCTGACGCTCTGCTATTGTTTGTATTTTTGTCCAGGTTATTGTCACTTTTAAACGAGTAACTGATTTAATGCCCCAAAGTGAAGTAACTTGGTGAAAATAAACAGTAAGATAAGATAGTAGGAATTGTATTATATGGATTTTGCTTGGCTGAAAGCCAAGATGCATGTATACAATTCTTTTCTTACTAATATGTGCCGTGGCATTTTGGAGTAACTACAAATTACCCTACTTATATCTGACGAAGATCTGAGCTAGACGTGGTACTTCTTTAAGTTGTCTGAATTCCAGGTATGCTGAATAGATCTTCCATCTAGACCTTGCAGACGAAAAGTCCCACTGTGTATCTCCTGGACAATCAGATAAGGTCCTTCCCAATTTGGTGTAAGTTTTCCCAACTCTTTAGCTCGTCCAACTGCTTCCATCTTTCTCAGAACAAGATCCCCCACCTTAAGCGGTCGTCTAACAACTCTTTTGTTAAACTCCCGAGCCATACGCAGTTTGTACAATTGCATTCTTAGCAAGGCATTGCCCCTGACTTCTGGGACTTGGTCCAAGGCCGTACGCAATGCGGCCCAGTTGGCTTCCTCTGTGTATAACATGACTCGTAGGGTGGGCTCCTCGATCTCAATGGGCAAGACGGCTTCAGTACCATAAACTAGCATGAAAGGCGTCTCGCCTGTAGAATTCTTAGCAGTTGTTCTAATGGACCATAACACCAATTGCAGTTCTTCAACCCATTGCCCTTTGGCGTTGTCCAGCTTCTTCTTGATTCCATTTGATAGAATCTTGTTGAAGGACTCGACTTGCCCATTAGCTTGTGGGTGGGCGACTGCTGCAAAGTGAGCTTTGATTTCTCTTTCTGACAGCCATTCTTTCAGCTTAGGCGTTTCGAACTGTGGACCATTGTCGAAGACGATTGACTGAGGCATGCCAAATCGAGTTATAATGTTCTTCCAGATGAAGCCCTTGACGTCGTTTGTTGTTATTCCTCGCATGGCTTCAGCTTCTGTCCTTTTAGTGAAATAGTCCACTCCTACAATCACAAACTTCTTTTACCCAGCGGCCACAGGGAAAGGTCCTAGGATATCCATGCCCCATTTGGCAAAAGGTAGAGGGAACAAGATGGGGGTCAGATAGTTGGACGGCTTCTGATGCACATTTCCATGCTTCTGACAACTGTCACACTTCTTTGCATAGACTAAAGCATCCTCCTTTAAGGTAGGCCAGTAGTACCCCGTCCTTAAAGCCTTCTCGCCTAAGGCTCTTCCCCCAATGTGAGAGGCACAAGCTCCTTCATGGAGTTCTTTCGAGACTTCCGGACCATCTTCTCGGTGACGCACTTGAGTAGAGGCCGGTTGAACGACTTCTTGTAAAGTGTCTCGTCCCATAGTTCAAACCACTTGTCTCTGGCCTTCACATACTTGGCCTCTACAGGATCCGAAGGCAATCGCCCTGTCTTCTTGTATTCTATGATCGGCTCCATCCAGACATTCCCTCGGCTGAGAAACATAACCTCCTCTTGGTCGATGCTCTTTTTGGGTTTGACTTCCCAAAAGACTGTTCTTGGTACATCACCCTCGGCCGAGCTGGCCAATTTCGAGAGAGCATCGGCTTGATTATTTTCTGACCTTGGTATTTGGTCGAGGACAAATCGTTTTAATGGCTCAATCTCATCCTTGATCAGTCGCATATATTTGCCCATTGATGCTTCTTTGCATTCAAAATCTCCGTTGACCTGGCTGACAACTAGGAGAGAGTCCGATTTTGCCTCAATCTCTACAGCTCCAGCCGCCTTGCACATTTTGATTCCCGCCAAGAGTGCTTCATATTCAGCTTCGTTATTGGACGCTTTGAATTGGAATCTTAATGCATATTCAAATTTGTCCCCTTCGGGGAGATTGACAAATGATTCCTGCCCCACTCCCATTGACTGTGGACGATCCATCAACCATGAGCGTCCAATGCTTCCTTCCTTCAGCTGGATCAGATATTTGCTTTATGGTTGGCCGAGTAAGCTCAACTATAAAATCAGCCAAGGCTTGCCCCTTAATGGCCTTCCTTGGTTCAAATGATATGTAAAACATGTTGAGCTCAACCGCCCATTTTAACATTCGCCCAGCAGCTTCCATCTTCTGCAGAACTTGCTTCAAAGGTTGGTCAGTATAGACGAGTATACTGTGTGCCAAAAAATAGGGCCTTAGCTTTCTGCTGGCCATGACGAGGGCCAATCCAAACTTCTCAACAGGAGTATACCGGTTTTCTGCGTCCTTGAGCACGTGACTCACGAAGTATATTGGGATCTGGACGGATTCTCTTTCAGCCAACAGGACGACACTCACAGCTTGAGTGGACACAGCCAAGTATACAAACAATTTTTCCCCCTCTGCGGGACTGACCAACCTAGGCAGCTGTTGAACATGATCTTTGACATGCTGAAGGGCTTTCTCCGCCTCTGCTGTCCATTCAAACTTGGCTTTTTTCTTGATCGTGGCAAAGAAGTGATGGCACTTGTCGCCTGACTTAGACAAAAATCGTCCAAGGGCAGCCAAACATCTCGTCGGCCCTCGTACCTCTTTTACCTTCGAAGGAGACTTCATGTCTAGAAAGGCTTGAATCTTTTCGGGGTTGGCTTCTATTCCCCTCTGATCCACCAAGAAACCTAAAAACTTGCCTGACAAAACCCCAAAGACACATTTGCTGGGATTCAGCTTCAACTTGTATTTCCTGAGAGTTTCAAAAGTTTCTCTCAAATCATCTACATGACTTTCTTCTTGACGGCTCTTGATTATCATATCGTCAATATATGCCTCCATATTTCGTCCTAACTGCGGCTGAAAAACATTATTGTTCAACCTCTGAAAAGTGGTCGGGGCATTACGTAGGCCGAATGGCATCCTCAACCAGCCATACAGCCCTTTTTCAGTAATGAAGGACGTTTTGTCCTGATCCTCTGGCCACATTGGGATTTGATGAAACCCCGAATAGGCGTCCATGAAGCTCAGCAAAGCATGGCCAGCCGTGGAGTCTACTAGACGATCCAACTTAGGCAAAGGGAAACTGTCCTTAGGACATGCCTTGTTGAGGTCCGTGTAGTCCACACACATTCTCCAGCTGCCATTGGGCTTTGGCACCATAGCCACATTTGCTATCCAGTCTGGATAATAGGTTGCTTTGATGAACTTGGATTCCAACAGCTTCTGAACTTCTTGGTCGACCGCCTGGTTTCTAGCCGGTCCCAAATGTCTCTTCTTCTGGCGAACCGGTTTCAAATTTGGATCAACATTCAAACGGTGGACGGCTACTTCCGGATCAATTCCCGGCATTTCCTCGACGCAATAGGCAAACACATCTTGAAACTCTTTCAACAAGTGGACTAGACGACCCTTCAAACCAGGACTGAGCGAAGATCCAACTTTGAGGGTCCTTTCTGGACGAGCTTCATCCAGACATACTTCTTCAGGGGCTTCCACTGGCTCTGGACGTTCCACTGATAGCCCCATGATGGCCATAACTTCTTCAGACGAGGAGGGTTCTTCCTTGATGATGTCATATTTCCTCTTCTTGCTGGGGAGATGTTCAGACGCCTTCCTTGAGGGAGCAAGAAGCGTCTGAGGGCTCTCAATGGTCAGCTTTAATCCAGACGTTTTCCTCTCGCTAGCCATCTTCGTCTGATCTTTCTCCATTCCAGACTTTCTCCTTTCACAAGCAACCTTCGTCTGATCCTTTTCTATTCCAGACGTTTTCCTTCCGCCAGCAACTTGCATCTGGTCTTGCTTGTCAGCCTTCCATGATGATGGTTTCAGAGTAGTTAGGTAACATTCCCTAGCCGCCTGCTAGTCTCCATACAAGGAGCCAATCTTGCCGTCATCACACGCGTACTTCATCAACATTAGGTGAGTTACTATTACTGCTTTGACATGATTCAGAGTTGGTCGTCCAAGAATGACATTGTAAGCTGTCAAATCTCGGACCACCAAGAACTTGATAAACAGAGTTCTTGAGGTTTCCTTCTCACCAACTCGGACAGGCAACGTCACCGTTCCCATGGGGTGGATGACTCCTCCCCCAAACCCTATGATGGGATGGTGGACGGGAACCAAGTTCCTTTCGTCAAACCTCAACCTGGACAAACAATCAGCACTAATGATGTCCGTCGAACTTCCGGTGTCGATCAGGATTCTTCTCACTCTCAAGTTTGCTATTTTCATTTCTACGACCAAGGGATCATCATGGGGAGTCCTCAACCTGCCCCGATCTTGCTCACTAACTACCACCCTTGGGAAGGGCTCAGCCTTCGTCTGATCAGCTAATAAAACTTGGCCGAGCTCCCTAAGGTAGTTTTTGTGCCCTCTATTAGTTGGTCCCCCAGCAGCAAAACCGCCTGAGATTACGAGAACAACATCTTCGTCTGTGCTTGCACTCTCTTTCTTCTTGTTATGCCAATCATCTTTCCTTGGAAACTTCCTTCCCCCTTGCGGCATATAGGAATTCATCTTTCCTTTTCGGGCTAACTCTTCCAAAGCTCTCTTGAGGTGCTTACATTCATTAGTCTCATGACCACAATCCTTGTGGAAGTGACAATACTTGCTCTTATCCCTATTTCTATAAGGGGTTTTCATCTCAGCTGGGGCCTTCAACTCATATTGATCCTTGATCTCCAGGAGAATGGAGTATTGGTCTTTGTTAAACTCAATAGGATTGGATGAGGATGGCTCGGCCTCCTTTCTCTTGCTTCTTCTGGACGAAGTGGTGGTTGCGGCTATAGCCCAGGTCTCGGCCTTTTTGGGGTTGCTCTTCTTTGGCTGAGCAACCTCTTCAGGCTTCTTAGACTCGGGATGTTTTTCTTTAGCACACACTTCGGTAGCGTGGATAAACGCTTCCGCTTCTCTTAAAGCCTCAGCAAGAGTGGAGATTTTCTTCTTAACAAGATCAAACTTGAAACTTCCTGGCCTTAGACCCTGATGAAGGCGTCAAAGGCTACTCCAGCATTAAGATCTTGGATCTGAAGTGCTTCTAGGTTAAATCTCTTAACAAAACTTCTAAGAGCCTCCTTAGGTCCCTGGACGACCATGCCTAGGTGCATGCTTGTCTTTTGCTCTTGCTTGTTGGCAACAAAGTGACTAGTGAATAAGAAACTGAGTTCAGTAAAATTGTTGACTGAATTAGGGGGAAGATTATTGAACCACTTCTGAGCTACTCCCTTCAAGGTAGCTGGGAAATTCTTACACCAAGTGGCATCGTCCACTCCTTGGACGTACATCTGATGTTTGTAAGCAGACAGGTGATCATCAGGATCAGTTGTTCCATCAAAAGGCTCAATGGTTGGGAGTTTTACCTTTGGGAAAGGGGGCGCCTCCATGATCCTGGCCGAGAATGGGGTAGGCCAGTTGATCCGGAGGGCTCCCAGCTGTCCCTCAATGAGGATGAACTCCTAGCGATACTCTTTCATTACGGGATTGGATGAAGTGTTGGCTGGTATTGGACGCCTGTAAACCATGGGCTGAGCCACGGTCTTCTCCTGTCGCGGATGGACAAGAGAGTGGCTTAAACTTCGGCCTTCCGCTCTGGACGACAACCTCAATGGAGGGTCTCTCAGGTATGGGGTAGATCCTGTAGCTGATCGTTGCAAAGCCACAACCCTCTTTGCCTCTAAATACTCCCTGGCGTCGGTTTCCATTCTGTGCCCACTAGGATGGACATGGTCCTGGGTCCTCACCACCAGGTTCCAGTCCATCTTTCTTCTCTCGATCGGTATCTTCATTTTGCTTTCCTCTCTCTATCCTTCTAGAGGGTTCCCGACGAACAGTGTCGACTAGGACCCGGACGATCTACTTGGGAACGTCCTCTAGGACGAGGTGGATTGTTAGCGGCTGCTCCGGGTTGTGATGAAAAAACAAAGATATTGCTTTTAATCTGTTCTCGGACGACCGCCGCCATCTTAGTCTCGAAAGTCATTCAAGCACATTCTCCGAGTGGGCGGCGAGCCACCGGACGATCCAGATTCACTTGGATGACCAGGTTGCCGGCTTGGTCCAGGAATATTGACAATGGACGGGGTCTATCTCTTCCTCGAGGTGGTCTTTCATGCTCCACCGTATCTTCGACATTAACTTGAAGGCTTCGATTTCGGCAATGTTGGATGATTGACAATCGGTCATCGTTGCGTCTCCCCATGACGGCGCCAAATGTTTTATCCACTTGTCCAACAAGTAAGCTGTAGGCTTAGCTTCCTTGTCAAGCAAGTAAATTAATATCTTGAGTGTTCTTTCAGATGGAGACTTGTGCAACAATGCCTGAATTATAGCTTAATCCTTAGCCTTGGCTTCGCTCCCGAACCTGCACAAAGGGACCCACCCTGGAGGTTTGGGTGGTGGTTCCCCCTCCGATGCTTAAGTCAGTTATCAGGAGTTGTAAGAGAAAGTAGAGATAGAAAGAGAAAGTGAGAGAGAATTTATCAGAGTAACTTTACACTGTTTGCATTGAATGTGTTTTCTCCTGATTTAAGGGGTATTTATAGTGATAGCAAGTTGACAGCTAACCTTAAAAACTGACCTACAATAGTGGCCTCTGATTGGCTGAGGAATCAGATAATGACACGTGGCAGACCATGACTGGGGGATGTCTATTAACCACTCTCCTTCAGCCATTTGGCACTGCTGGGCTCTGACTATTGGGCCAGAAATTCAATCCTTTTACCCAACTGAGTATAGCCCAGAGTTTAAGCCTTATTTTTATTTTAAATAGGATGACACGTGTACGGCTCTGATGAGCCCATGTGTCGCTAAGGGAGCCGTAGATATTAGGCTACAACAAAGGTGGTTATTTCAATCCTCGAATAATAGCTAATTAGAGCGGTTAACTCAAACTTCTTTTAATCACAAATTAGGGTGATATTATCTCCAAAAGATTATTTAATCACTAATTAGAGTGATTATCTTAAATCCTAATCATTGTTAATTAGGACGATTATTCTTCTCATTCAATCACTAATTACAGTGATTATCTCAAACCTTAATGATCGTTAATTAGGACGATTATTTTTCTAATTTAATCACAAATTGGGGTGATTATCTTCAAACTTGGTTAAGCACCAATTAGGGTGATTAGCTTAACCTTTCATCATATTTAATCACTAATCCGAGTGATTATCTTAAATCTTAATAATCATCAATTAGGGTGCTATTTCCTAACCTTCATTGTTAATCACTAATCAAGGTGATAATCTTTCCATTTTTATCACTAATTAGGGTGATTACTTATTTCCTTCCTAATTAATCACTAATTAAGGTGATTATCTTAATCCTTCATATTTAATCACTAATTAAAGTGATTGTCATAACCTCATTTCAATCACTAATTGGAGTGATTACCTCATTCTAAATAGATTTGTTTAATTCTAAAAGTGAATTATTCATAATATGTTCCCCCTCTTCTTTCCCCAGTGGAATTGGCCATTTAGCGTGAGACATATGCTCGAACTACGACGGTTTTGATCCATGAGTGGATTCCAATCCCCCAATGATTGGTATGTAGTGCAACTTCAGTGCTCAAACCTACCATGTACAAATGATATATTGGTCCTAAATAAAAATGGTTAATGTGTATATGTGTAAATTATGTGATTTTCTTTCTTTTTAATAGCCATGATTACTTTAAAAATGGAAAATAAAGCATTTAGTAAGAGCCTGTTCTTTAGAACGAAAGAGGAGACGAGTTCCAGACTTTCGCACCTCTTAACCTAAACCCCGAACCCTATCTCATGGTATGAAAGAACAATTTTCAAAAAAGCCTTATCCATATGAAGTCATCGTCATTTTAAATGATTTTTCTTGAAATTGATTTTAATACGGTTTATTAAATAAATATGTCCTTATTCAGATATTAATAGGGTGGCGACTTCCAAGTTTTCTAAAACTCATAGTCCAATGAGAGACTTTCTTGGGATTCAGACCGTTAACTAAGACAGTCAAAAATCGGATACCACAGGCTGGCGACTTCACTGGGGATTATACTTCCACTAGAAGTATATGAGGTTTAAACCTGAACAATGCGTTATTTTCCATATTTATATATAATAAAGAAAGTTAATCATGGCTATTCCCAATTTAATTAGTGTATATAGCATGCTTATGTGAAAATTACCTGTGCTTGGTAGTTTATCGATCCATACACGTGCACTCTTTTTAACCATTTTCTTATTAGGTCTGATACCTCTGTCTATTGGCAAGGGTCAGAATTTTAGAATGACAAATTAATGAATTAAGGGCGTAAAACCTGCATCTGCGAGCTATTGCGATCGGCTCTGTCAGGAGCGTCCACCCTCGATGGATACAATGGAAGTGACTCGAGGCCACTTTAACATAATCTCTCCTTAAATGAATCACCTTTTAGTTGACTTTTAGGACACAAGGATCAATGCACAAATGTCCTTTATTTATTTCAGTTATTGAATAATGTGGAAATTTTCAAAAAATTCCTCAGTCTGTTTTCAGTCGGTCAATATTTCAGTAATCATTAATTGTAGCTGAATTGCTGCCGAAATGATTATTGAAATATTAAGAGTATTCTTGTTTATTTAGTGTCATGTAGAAAAAAAATGTGCTCACCCATTTTAAAAAAAAAACTCACATTTACTTCATAATTCTTTTCATTCAAATTGGTTTTTCGAAAACAAAATTGATTTTTAAAAGAAAAAAATCATGTTTGAAAATATAATCCCAAAAACAAAGAAAAAATGAAAAATGAAAAAGAGTCATAATCACAATTTTAAAACGTGTCATGTTTAGGAATTAGAATGTAATTAAAACTGTATAGTCTTAAAACATGAAAAGTCTAGTCTAAAAAATTGACTAATAAAAAAAAGAGAAAAAATATGTGAAATTTCATATATTAGAACTAAATTGGGCCTGATTCTCCATTCAAAAAAAAAAATCATCATCACAAAACTTCCCCAAATCTAAATCCACTTATGGAGATACGTAGGCAACTTTCGGGTGCGGCCCCTTTTGCTTTTAATATTTTCTTTTGTGGTTTCAGCTTCTTAGAAGCAATCAATAGATGCAAATCACTACAAAGAAGAACGATATATGGGGCACTATAATTTGCCAAAATGAGGACACAGGCCGCGTTATACCTCTTTTATCTTATTTCTATAGCAGCAGGAAATGGAAGGATATTATCAAATTGATTTTGAAAAATGTTTGTGTATTATCCCAAAACAAATGAGTCCAAGAGTGACAGTTTAAAATGTAAATAAAAAGTCCAAGTCTAAAAAAAAAAAAAGAGAATAACAAGTCAAAAAAAAACTAACGAAAATCTCAAAACAAATGATAGAGTCAAGGTCTTACACCTTAAATAATAACTGAAATTAGGGTAAAAAAAAAAAGAAAAGAGAGAATTTTCAAAGATATCATTTCTTTCATTCCCTGCAAAAACAAAAAAAAATAAAAAAAAGAAAAAAAAAAACAAAGTCTGGACAAACTTCTGTGTTAACTTTTCATCTCATTTCACAGGAACTCTGCCTGGCCCGCTCAGGATCTAGGCTGATTCGAAGTTCTGACCATAGTGAACGTTCTCTGTCAGTAATACTGTCATCCTTGTCTACACCAGCTGTATTCTCTACTACATGTCTCAACAACATGTCTGAAATTCCGAATAACGAGCACCAACAGAATTCTACCCCTCCACCTGATCTGATGACTGAGCTCCGAGTACTTGTCCAGGCCATGCTTGACCGACAAGATAATATTGAGCAAATTGTGTTAGGCATAATGCGCCAAAGCGCCTAGATGCCTCCTCCTCCTCCTCCTCCGGAGTCGGAAGTAGCTTCGCCTTTTCATCTTGAGCCTCTGAACAATGAGAGAGAAATTCCCACTAAACTCGAACAAGAAGTAGTCAAGCTTAAAGAAGTCTTAAAAGGCATGACTAAGGCTGAACCGTGGATGGATATTCATGGATTAACTCTTTTCCCAAAGGCTCGATTACCCCATGGTTTCAAAATGCCAAATCTGGCAAGGTTTGATGGGACCGGTAGCCCCACCAATTTTCTGAAAATGTATGTAGGGGCAATGAGTCCCTGGGGGGTGGAAGAATCCTTGATGGTCCAACTGTTTCAACAATATTTAGATGGTGCTGCGGCACATTGGTTCCTCAATCTTGAAAATGCAAAGAAATCCACTTGGGCTGACATAGTCAGAGAGTTCTCAAACCAATACAAGTATAATGAAGAAATTGATGTTACTAGAAGGGATCTGGAGACCACTTCTCAAAACCTCAATGAGACATTTTCTTCATTCATCACTCGATGGAGAACACAAGGCTTCCAAAATGATGAGTAGGCCTAATGAAGAGGAACAGCTGCAAATGGTTGTGAAAAACCTTCTTTTTGTCTATCAGAAGCATATGGCATACCAGTATTTCCCAACTTTCAAAACTTTGATTCCTACGGCAACTTTAGTTGAGGATACTGTGAAAAGGGGAGACATCAAAAAAGATGAACCTATTAGCAGCACTACTTATAATGCGAAATTTGGAAATAATAAAAGAGCCCCAAACAATGATTCAGCAGCTCCTAAGACAACTAATGCGATCCATGCCATTGGCGCATCGTCTGCATTCCAGTTGCGACCACAAAGGAACTTTACTCCTTTGAACATGACTTAGGGATCCATCTCCAATAAACCAAATGACTCTCAGCCTAACATCACAAAAAACCCACTTCCCAATCATAAACCCTCATTTGCCATTAATGCCATCTCTGCTGCTTCGGACGGATGCGATCCAGTTCAGTTAATCCGCAAGACAGTTCCTCAAATGTATGAAATGCCGATAGCTGTAGGTTACAAGTGCCTGGTCTATGACTATTCCACTCAAGACAAAGTCAAAATGATGCCTTGTAAAGACCCCCAGCTTCACTCTCAACAAGGATCCATCCTCTGACATGTGTGGAACTTTGGAGTATGATGGTGACTTCTTCATTTTGGACTCTGATGCTGATGAAGATGCCTCTTCGGTCTTAGCAATTGTGGAGAAAAACAGTGGAGGACATTCCACCACTCCAAATACATACCGACTCCCCATCTGCCTCGATGATCTTAGTGATGAGGAGTATGTGGATATCTCTCATTTGACTAGAGTAGGCCGCCATTTTAAGCCATCCCATTTTGAGGAGGAAAATCCTTTGGAGGTATTGAGAAGGAAAGAAAAGGGCAAAGAGCCAATGACAGAGGAAAGTAACTAGGAAGATGATGCTATCAAGCGCATGAAAGAAGTAAATGCTAATGTTTCCATCTAGAAATTGTTAATGCATTCCCAGCCTCATAGGGCAGCTGTTCTAAAGCATCTTAATGAAGCCTCTATAAGTTATTCTATAACACCTGACTAGATGGTGGGGCTCATTCATGGGGTAGATCGAACTCTCATGTTCACATACAATGATCTCCCTGACAATATCAACCACAACAATTCATTACACATCGCTATACGCTGTAATGGATGGGAGATACCTAGGGTGTTGATCGACAATGGGTCCGCAATTAATGTTTGCCCTCTGCGTGTGCTAACAAGGCTCAGGTATTCAAAAGAGGATCTGGCACCATCCAACCAGGTGGTCAGAGCATACGATAATGCTAAGAGAGAAGTATTGAGTTTGATCAACCTCCTCATTGAATGTGGTCCTGTGGCAAGGAAGGTGGAATTCATGGTCATTGACATACAAGCCTGTTTTAACTTCTTATTAGGAAGACCATGGCTGCATGAAAATAGAGCAGTAGCCTCTACTCTACATCAGAAGGTAAAACTTCTCACTGATCAGGGTGCTGTGACTATTCCTGGTGATCCAGAAATTATGACCATCTCCAACGCTGGAAAATCGATATTGTATCTGAACGAAGTGGAGGGCATTAGGTTGAATGGTTACACTATCCACTGTATTCTAGCAGCACCTGAAAATTCCGGGATGAACGAGGTCCCAGCTGCCACACCAGATGCAAGCTCTGAAGAAACGGAGCCAGAGTATAGTGAGGATAACGAGGAAGAAGTGGGAGCTCCAAGCATTAACACTCATGATACGTCAATTGAAGCACCAGAGGAATCCTGTATCGGCAATCCTCAAGACAATGATGATCATGACTCAAAGAAGAGATTTAGGATCGATGATTTTGACCTAGACTTTAATGTAGTATGCCCTGTTCGAGAGGTTCACACTGAGTCACTGATTCTCTTTCCGGGATATCAACATGAAGATCACTATCGTGAATTACCCCAATTCAGAAAATTTGATGGGAACGGTGATCCTTTTGTTCACTTAGTGGGATTTGTGAATGCCTTGCATCCATGGGGCACACCAGAGGAAGATTACCCCATGCTGTTTTACAAGAGTTTAGAAGGACTAGCTCTAGACTGGTACTATTCTTCAGATTGTGTAGATAGAGCTAGTTGGGAAAATGCTAGCCAAGCCTTTGTTAATTGGGATCTCGAGCATAAACAAACTGATGTCAAGAAGTTCAAGCTAGTCACTTTGCGTCAAGGTGGCTTGGAAACTTTTTCGCACTTTTGTTCAAGATGCGCTTACATTCGCACCCAGCTTCGTGTCCCTGTTACTGATCGGGAATTCATGCTTATATTGCTGAGAAACCTGAATGATTTCTATTATTGTCACATGGTTACTATTAAATACACCTTCCTCAGCCACATGGAACAACATGGTTTCGACATCGATACTCTAAAATTGCAAGAAAAACGACCTCGGGAAGATCTTGAAACTCCCAACACAAATCCAAGGGTATATGCTAAGATGGATGAACCATTGAGTATGGTGTATGATCGTCTTCTGAGGCAAGGTATACTTCAAGTTCCAGAGCATGTGCACTGTTTACCCCTTCCTAGAAGAGACATGAGCAAACTCTGCGCTTATTGTCGTCAATTTGGGCATGAAACTGACCGATGCCATGACCTTTACTACAAAGTGCAAAGCCTGATTGATCAAGGCATCATTAGCCCAACCCACAAACAAATACCTACAAGGATGGTATCATCACGTCCGCGACCACAATCCGAAGTCGATATCTTTCGCAAACTGGTTGAACTAGGTAAGATTCATCCACTTCCTAGACGCATAGGGGCAAGGCCCGTAGGGTCAGATCTTCACAAGTACTGCCATTATCCTCAGTTGCATGGTCACGACACAAACCAATGTCATGCTCTCAGCTATCGCATCAAGCAAATCACCTACCTAGCTCTTGTCTACCGCAAAGCTACTTGATCGTCTTTCAGAAAGAGAAAAGTCTTCGGTAAAAGTCCTGTAGGAGGTTAGCCCATCAAAAATAAAAAAATAAAAAAAACTTTTAGCCCATTAGTATCAGAGAACTACGTGCAGCTTGGATCCCCATTATCACTTACACTTGCACTGCGAGATCACTCCACCTATGTAACACTAGGTAGCTCAATATGAGTGTAGCTGCTTTATTAAATAAAAAACTTTAGTTCTTTCTAAAAAAACGAACTACGCTGAGGCTGATTCCCCATAAAATGCACTTGGAGCAATGAGGATATGTAGGCAACCTTCAAGTTCGACTCAAATATATTAACCATTGTATTTCAGGCAATATGATCAGAATTCAAGATGCCAGTCATCACAGGAGCAATTTCAAAATGCTGAATTGATGCATCAATGGGGATACAGGCCCTAATCTCTATATTTTCTGTCTTTGTTCAAATATTAAGCAGGGAATGGAAGAATGAAAAAAAATTTGTTTTCAACCCCAGTGACAGTAAAATCATTTAAAAAGGTCAAAGTAAAGTCATATATATATATATATATATATATAAAATAATTGATAAAAAAACCAAAATTGCGAAGGTGGACCATTCCAGTCAAAATATGGCAAAGTTGTTTTCGAAAATTTTCTTTACTCTGCAATGCATTTTGCAATATGTTGCGTTCTTTTATTTTAATTCTTTTTCTCTACCTTTAGGTCCAAAAAGAAGAAATTTGTCCCTTCTCTAAGGATGACCAATTACCGTCAGAAAACAAACACCTCAGCCCTACCCACGAATGCGGTCAAAGAGCCTGTAGGGATTGCCATGCAACCTCTGTCTAAGGATTTCAGATTATGATGAAGATGGGTTATACTCAAGGAGCTGGATTAGGGAATGATGGTAGGGGAATGAAGCAACCAATCCCCGTAGTAAACAAGCATAATCGACATGGATTAGGATATGATCCGAGTAGCACTTCTTAAAACACCAAAAAACCTTCTTTTACCCTCAATGGCCAGTTCATCCTACAAGGAGATACTGAGCCATACTACAATTTCCAGAACCTTGGCTTAGTAGGAAAGAACAGAAGATTTTACCGGGATTGGAGATACTCTTTAATGAAGCTAGGAATTTGGACTTAATCAAAAGTTGGTTTGTCCGAGAACAAAATATGAAAAATGAAAATGACTGGGTGGATAATCTGGAACATGGAGTCCTTAAGAAGCTTTTCGCTTCTGAGTCCTCTAGAGAAGGGGATTTTGACCCAGTGTCTTTGATGATACCTTTTGGCAAAAGCATTGAACATAAGTGGAGTGTTGAGTGTCAGGCAAAAGACGGGCCTATAGAATTTAAAATGTTTTTAGGAAACCATCCTCCACTTCCATCTCATGAAAATACCTTTTCACCTCCTTCAGATGGATATCATACGGATAGCTCATCTTCCAGCCAATCTACCTTGCATACCCAGTCAGAAGACTCTGATATGAGGAAATTGAATGTGAACCTTTATCTAAATACATTTGCATGCAAGATGTTATTTCTGACAGTGAATTTAATGATGATGAATCAATTGATACAACTGAAACATACATAAAGCCCATGGAATAATCCATTGTAATTAATATTGGTATAAAAAATACTGTAAAAGGAGTCAAAATAGGATCATCCCTCTCCCCAACTGAACAATCTATGTTTATTGCATTATTAAAAGAGTATGTAGAGATGTACGCATGGTCTTATGCTGATATGCCTGGTGTTAATAGAGAAATTGCGGAACATCATATTCCGTTACATCCTGAAAGCAAGCCTAAGCAGCAAAAGCTCCGCCGAATGAAGCCAGAGTTTAGTCTGAAAGTGAAAATCCAGAAACAGCTTGATGCCAAATTCATCCAAGCTGTAAAACATCCAAGTTGGCTCGCCAATATAGTGGTTGTACCCAAAAAGGATGGGAGAGTTCGGGTATGCATTGATTTTCGAGATTTGAATGCTGCGTCACCAAAAGATTGCTTTCGTCTACCCCACATCGATGTTCTTGTTGATAGCACGGCTGGTCATGCAATGTTTTCCTTTATGGATAGGTTCTCAGGGTATAATCAAATACTGATGGCTCAAGAATACATGACAAAGACATCTTTCATCACTCCATGGGGCACTTTTTGCTACCGAGTTATGCCTTTTGGTCTCAAGAATGCCGGAGCCACATATCAAAGGGCTGCAACCACTATCCTTCATGACCTCATCCACGACATTGTAGAGGTTTATGTAGATGACATGATTGTGAAAAGTGAGGATCGTGAGGGGCATATTCCTGCATTAAGGTCCTTCTTTGAAAGAATATATCGGGAAATACAATTTAAGGCTGAACCCTAAAAAATGTGTGTTTGGCGTCACTTCGGGGAAGTTGTTGGGATTCATTGTCAGTCAAGACGGCATCAAAGTGGACTATGAAAAGGTAAAAGCTATTCAAGGGCTACCTCCTCCAAAAACAGAAAAAGAAGTAAGAGGATTTCTCGGCAAGTATTCAATATATCAGCAGGTTCATCTCACAACTCACTATGAGATGTGAACCTATATTTAAGTTGCTCAGAAAAAGAGCATCCCATGAGTGGAATGAAGAATGTCAGGAAGCTTTTGATTCTATGAAAGAATACCTTTCAAATCCACCTGTTCTAATGCCACCTAGACCAGGAGAACCTCCGATTCTGTACCTTACTATCACGGAAACGGCTATGGGAGCTCTCATAGCCCAATATCAAGAGGGAACAAAGAAAGAGGTTACCATATACTATCTCAGCAACCCCACTAGAAAAAGCATGTATCTCCTTGGTTTGTGCCACGAAGAAGTTGAGGCATCACCTTCAAGCTCATACTACCTATTTGATCTCAAGACTTGATCCAATCAAGTATGGCATGCTATGCTTTCTGAGTTTGATATTCAACGTGTCAGCCAGAAATCTATTAAAGGACGAGCCAGATCTGAAGCCCTAGTAGAAGGACCAGTGTCAGGAGATGTGTATGATGATGCATTCCCTGATGAGTACTTTTGCTTTATTGACAATCCACAATGGTGCATGTACTTTGATGAAGCTTCTAATAAGAGAGGTAATGGACCAGGTGTTTTGTTAGTAGATCCTGATGGAGTCCATATTCCATTTGTTGTCAAGCTGGATTTCCCAACAACAAACAATTCAGCCGAGTATGAAGCTTGTATATATGGAGTAAAGGCCGCCTTGGTAGCTCGAGCGAGATCTCACTATGTATGGTGATTCTAATCTCATCATATCTCAAACAATAGGAATTTGGAGGGTTAGAGATAAGAGACTTCAGCTCTACCCTGAGTACCTTCAAGAGTTGATCCTTTATTTTGATGACATTAGCTTCAAACATCTTCCTCGTGAACAAAATAGTTTCACTGATGCTTTAGCCAATCTCGCTGTTAATTTAACATGGGAAAATGGTACAAAGATCCAGTCAGTTTTAATTGAAGAAAGGAAGGGGCCTACAGTGACGGTAGCACAAATTGTCTCCGCACTGGCACAACAAGATGATGATGATGATGTCTGGTACAAGGATATCATGAATTTTTTGGAAACAATGTAATATCCAGAGGGAAGTGGCAAGAAGGACCGCATAGCCATCAGAAGGCTAGCTGCTTATTTTCTCATATTAAAAGGCATACTGTATCACAAAGGGTTTGATGGTACTCTGCAACTCTGCGTGAGTGATAGCGAAAAGCAAGTTATCATGGAAGAAGTTCATGGAGGGGAATGTGGACCCCATATGAATGGAAGAATGCTTGCTCGTAACATTTTGCGAGCAGGTTTCTATTGGAGCACTCTAGAAGGTGATTGCATCAGCTTTGTCCGCGCCTGCAAGCAGTGTCAAATATTTGCTAACCTCAATCATATGCCACCTGTGTCATTACCTAATATGACTTCTCCTTGGCCGTTTTCAATTTGGGGCATAGAGATAATCGGACAAATTCATCCAAAGGCTTCAAATGGGCATTAGTATATTCTTGTAGCAATTGATTACTTTTCGAAGTGGGTTGAAGCTGCATCATTTTCGAAGCTAGGGGAAAAGCAAGCCTCGAAATTTGTGATTAACAACATCATCAGTCGATATGGCATACCTTTCGAAATTATCTCTGATAATGGATCACAATTTGAGGGTCATCTGAAGACCACTCTTGCAAAATATGCAATCAAGCATCATCAGTCCTCACCTTATCGTCCCCAAACAAATGGAGCGGTGGAAGCAGCCAATAAGACAATCCAGACTGTTGTTGCCAAGATGACTGAAAAGACTAGGGAATGGCATGACAAACTACCATATACCCTTTGGGGATATATGATATCGATTAGGACTCCAATAGGAACAACCCCGTATTCTTTGGTTTATGGGATGGAGCTAATCCTACCAGTTGAGGTGGAAATACAATCTCTCAGGGTCATAGCAGAAAGTGAAATCTCGGAAGACTAGTGGCACAAAACTCGCTATGATGAGCTTGCATTCGCAGATGAGCGCCGACTACAAGCATTGCATAACATTCAACTCTATCAGTGGAGGATTGCTCGTGCATTTAACAAAAGGGTTCGAGATAGAGACATCCAAGAAGGCGATATAGTTTTAAAAGAAAATAGAGCTCCTTTGCATGATCCTCGAGGAAAATTCAAACCTAACTGGTCAGGACCATTCCTGGTGAAGCATGTCACCACGGCTGGAGCAGTGAAGCTAATGGATTTTGATGGAAATGAGTACACCCGTTTCACTAATCTTGATCAGTTGAAGAAATATTACACTTAGGCATCAAAGTAATTGTAATTGTCCTGATCAAGTAACCAAGCAGTTTGTGGGTTTTGTATCCTATCTGGTTGTTCTTAATAAGCATGCCATGAGTTTCTAGATGTTCATATGATATATAAAAAAAAATAGAAAAAAAAACGAAAGAAGAAAAAAATGGAAAAAAGCGGAAAAGAGGAAAAAAGGAAAAAGGAAAAAGGAAAAATGATGAAACATGTCTTTGATTGTTAAGGTTTATATGTTATGCTTTTATGTGTCATATGATTAGTTAATTATGATTTGCATGTCATATTTAATGTTAAAGTGTACACGTGTTTAGAATTGTGTTCACATTGAATTTTTCACAAGCAGATAATTCTCACAAACAAATCTTTTATTCATCCCAATTGGGGTATCTCATTTCATACATAAAAGACATAAAACCTTTATTTCCTACAAACTTCAAAAAAAAAAAATAAAGGAAAAAAAAACAACATGAGAAAAAAAAAACAACATGATATTTCTCTCAAACCCTTCTCCTCTTCATGGTAGGCCCGTCTGAATCTTTGTCTTGACCAATATCTGCTAGAAGCCATTGAAGGTATTCTTTATCAATCAGTGGAAAGGAAGGTTTCGGTAGCACTGATATAATTTTAGCCCACTGCCATATAGTACACATTCTCTGAATACCACTCATATCAGCCTCATATGTGGTACAAGATGGAAGAACCTGGAGGGCAGGAATGTGCTCTTGCTTCCAACCAATTTGCCTTAGACATCTCCATGGAAGGTAGAAAGTGACTTGGTAAAGCCCGGGTAATTGTACACCTTTGCGACCAGAATTGCAATATACAATTGCACTAATACCAAGGTGGCTTGTGACCCACTTTATGTCTTGATATAAGAAAAAATCCTCCCACCCACCATTTTTATTAAGTTGATGGAAGAAAGGAAGAAGACCTCTCTCCCGGACATGAATAGTTTTGTAAGTAAAACATGTTCATATGAATTTTATACAATTTTACATCAATTTTACAAAAATGTTCGTGTAAATCACTAAATTCCAGAAAACTGATTTTCTTTTCAGCTAAGAAAATAAATAAAAAATATTCTTACAAATGTCCAATTCAAGTAAAAATTTCTAGTCTAGTCTTTGAAAGTGTCTATAATGTTCATACCAAAATGCACTTCAAAATAAGTTCAATAAGTTGGATCTCTAAGAACAAATTGAATAAAGGTCCTGTTTTGACCAGTTTTGATATAAAATTCACCACAATTCAAGTGTTCACTGAAATCTTGTGAAATTTTGGTACAGCATAAAGAACTTATTGATCTATCCATAGATGTATCATATGCTCAATTTAACACTTTGTACATAAAGTTTTGATCTTTGTAAGTCAGTACAAGAACAAAAAGGCAATCTGAAAATGAAATAAAGTAATTAATTCAACTTTCATAAAAAGAAAAAAATATTTTTCTTTTCATACGAAAATGTGACTAAAAAAATCATGAATTCATTAAGTTTATCCCAAAATGACTCATTTTATCATGTCAATAAAAATTGTCGCAAAAATATCAAAATAAAAAGAGGTTAATTAATCTTTAATTTTCACAAGTTTGTAAATAAACATGAATTCTAAAGCCCATTCAAGGAAATGAATATCAAGGAGCATCATGGTGAAGATCAAGATTGAAGATTTGTATAGATCATAGATTTTGTATATATTGTTGTAATAATAGTTTCTTTGTAAATAATTATTGCATCACTCAATCAATAAAAAAAACATGGTAATGTTTATGCATAATTTTCATAAATAATTCCACAATTCTTTTTAATAAAATGAGCAACCAATGTCAAAAATATTGCATGTTGGGCCAGTATATCATAGTATATGAATCAAATGACCCAATCTCAATTAAGAGGAAAAATTGTAAATCTAACTAAGTTAAATTGTATGATGAGCCATCTTACATTTTAAAAATGTATTCTCCATATTCAAATGGATTAATCATATAATTTGACATAATTAGATTGGCAATTATGATCTCCAAATTGATTTTAGGCCGTTTCACGTGTCTTGTTTTAAATGGCCAAATTCCAATTAGCCAAACACAAATCTCCAAATTCAATCTCAGATTGATCATTTCTCTCTAAATGACTTAATAATCATCAATAAAGATTATTTCTCAAAAGCCTTCAATTAGGAAGCAAACCTTCTAAGACCTCTCGAAAATCATAAACATGATCACTATAAAGGTTGTTATTTCAATCCTCGAATAATCGCAATTAGAGCGGTTAACTCAAACTTCTTTTAATCACTAATAAGGGTGATTATCTCCAATCATTATTTAATCACTAATTGAGTGATTATCTTAAACCCTAATAATTTTTAATTAGGACGATTATTCTTCTCATTCAATCACGAATTACAGTGATTATCTCAAACCTTAATGATCGTTAATTAGGACTATTATTTTTCTCATTTAATCACTAATTGGGGTGATTATCTTAAAACTTGGTTAACCACCAATTAGGGTGATTAGCTTAACCTTTCATCTTATATAATCACTAATCAGAGTGATTATCTTAAATCTTAATAATCATCAATTAGGGTGATTATTTCCTAACCTTCATTGTTAATCACTCATCAAGGTGATAATCTTTCCATTTTAATCACTAATTCGGGTGATTACTTATTTCCTTCCTTATTAATCACTAATCAAGGTGATTATCTTAATCCTTCATATTTAATAACTAATTAAAGTGATTATCATAACCTCATTTCAATCACTAATTGGAGTGATTACCTCATTCTAAATAGATTTGATTAATTCTAAAAGTGAATTATTCATAATCTGTTCCCCCCTCTTCTTTCCCCAGTGGAAGTGGCCATTTAGGGTGAGACATATGATCGAACTACGACGGTTTTTGATCCATGAGTGGATTCCAATCCCGCGATGATTGGTACATAGTGCAACTTTAGTGCTCAAACGTACCATGTACAACTGATATATTGGTCCTAAATAAAAATGGTTAATGTGTATATGTGAAAATTATGTGATTTTCTTTCTTTTTAATAGCCATGATTACTTTAAAAATGGAAAATAACACATTTAGTAAGAGCCTGTTCTTTAGAACGGAAGAGGAGACGAGTTCCAGTCGTTCGCACCTCTTAACCTAAACCTCGAACCCTATCTCATGGTATGAAAGACCAATTTTCAAAAAAGCCTTATCCATACGAAGCCATCGTCGTTTTAAATGATTTTTCTTGAAATTGATTTTAAAACGGTTTATTAAATAAATCTGTCCCTATTCAGATATTAATAGGGTGGCGACTTCCAAGTTTTCTAAAACTCATAGTCCAATGAGAGACTTTCGTGGGATTCAGACCGTTAATTAAGACAGTCAAAAATCGGATACCACACATGGATACGTGAATGACATAAACTAATGACTCCATCGACAATAATGGTGGTATTACCCTTGCCTACCGATAACACTCCAAACATAGCAATCAAGAGTTAACTTAAACTCACTTCTCGAGGTTCATGAACTAGATATGGTCCACTATACTTCCTTAGTTTCTATTAAATTCATTAGTTTCAACTCAAACAACTAGCCATAGACTTGCGATATGATACACTTAACCCTTACTCACTTAAAAATTAATCAAATTAATCAATTACACACTTTGACCACTATAATAACTTAGTCTCATTCTTCGAACCAGACTTAAGTAAATTGAGTTTGCGCACATTAAACCATTCCTAATGGCATCTAGGTCATGAACAATAATTTGTTCAACTTTAAGTGGGCGTCTAACGCCCTAAGGCGACACAAAAGAGAGCTTGTTATAAGTTATAACCAAGCTATCTCGAGGTTCTTAACCAATTAACATGGTACAACTATAACTCCACAACTACAATCATTTAATTAGACAAGTGCAAGAAACTGTGGAGCTTGTAGCTTGTCATTTAAGGTTAGTGACTACCAATCAAGAATTTTGCAATGACTTTAAACCAAAGACTTAGATTACTTCAACTTATACTCCTAACATTAAACTCAATGAGAAGAGGCTCTCTTCGTTAAACCAGTCTACATTAGACTTGCTAACCATTTCAGTGTTATTAGACCTTGATCACTACTAAACAAATCACATAACGGGGAACTACGCGTCCCACCATCGACATGACTCGAATTGACATTATGCCTTGCATATGTCACCTGGCGGGCCGCGCTTGTCGTGAACGCCGCCCGGCCAAAGATAGAATTTCTCCTACTCTCTTTTACACTAAACTAGTATAAGGGAAGTAAGGTTCGTATCCACAGGGAAACGGGGACGAGTTCTATACTTAGCGTGCGTTAGTACCTAGAAGACTCTTAACGGTCGAGAAACCTAATAATAACAAAAGGGGGGGTTTCAAAGAGTTGTTATTAGACTACAACTAACTAACATATAAATACGATGAGAAATCAATATAGGAAGATCTTGAATCCGATTAACATGCACTTCAATTCATTATCGATCATTGAACCTCGACTCTATTCATTTCCATTATTATCTATTGTTGAGAATTAATCTCGCGTTCTCCTTATTCTTAGTTGAATAGCACGATCAGCGTGACTATAAAACCCTAACTAAAGGATAACCTAGTCCGATCGCGTCTAAGTTCAATCCAATAGCAGCAATAAACACAGAGAACCAACAGACCTACTAACGTCATACAAGCGATAAACGTTCAACAGTTGATTCAATTTCCCCAAGAAATAACCAAGACGATCTGCATCTAAGTTACTCCCTAGTTTGCTACCAATTGATAAAAGAATAAAACAATCCGATTCTATTCTTAAATCTAGCATTAGATTTATTACACAATCAAACTAGTAACGTTCCTAGCATAATCATGCAAAAATCATAGAAAGCAATCATAGAAATTAAACCATAATCAAAGGAAATAAATAGAGAAGAAAGATCTCACAATAATGCTTGAAGCTCCATATTAATCTCGTTCAAGAACGGTTCAAGCTACAATCGGCATAGCATAAGCCAATCCCATAATTGAAATCTACAAAAACTAAACTAGAAAATAAAAACTAAAAAGAGAAGAGAAGAAGAGAAGAATGGAGTGTTGGATATTCTCTCTCCTCAAATGTGTGTGTTTTTAGGTCCAAAAACAAAGTTTAGTATTTATACTAAGGCTCAAAAGTCAGCCGTCATTTAAACCGCCATAGGGGTCGCGAGGTGCGGTACAGGTCGCACCGTGCGATGAGCTACTGCCTTCGCAACGAGCTGAAGAATTGGCGAAACCACGCAGGTCGCACCGTGCGATAATCCTCGCGAGGTGCGAGCAAGGCTCGTCGCGAGGTGCGAGGAAGCTCGCGAGTCGCGATCGCTGGGCGCTGGGCAGTGAGCGCTGGGCAGTGAGCGCCGGGCCGAGCGTGGCCGGGCCGTGCGAGCGCCGGGCCGTGCGAGCCGGGCGCGCCGTTTGACGAGCGAGGCTGCTGGATGGCTCGACGATGCTGCTGGGCGTGCGATGGGCTGGAGCTGGGCGATGCTTGCTGCTGGGCGTGCGATGGGCTGCTGGTGAGCTGGGCGTGCGATGCTTCGATGGGCGAGCTTGGATGGGTTGGCGATGATGCTTAGGCTTGCGGTGATCACGAGAGCTTGGCTCGGATCAAATGCACTTCACCTTGGAAGCTCGGAATACATGACGTTAACACAAATTATCTCGCAAAGCTCCGAACTTCCGCTAAGAGCTAAATAAGACACGAATGTTAACAATTACAATCAAACCCCTAGCAAAGTGCACCTAAAGTAACGTACATACACCGTCTAACATGAGCGTATCAAATACCCCCACACTTGAACTTTACTCGACCTCGAGTAAACTCAGAATGAGGATCACCAAATAAATCATCACCCAAACTAACGACACCAACCTACACTCCCCATCAACTACATCATCATCATCACATCTTAACAACATCCGCTCAAAAACCTAAACGTAAGGGACGATGATTCCCCCACACTTAGATTCGAGCTCACCTGAAAAATAAAAAGACGCGACAACAATAATCACCAAACGACAACCAAAATGTGAGCTCAAATCCTGAAGGATCTCAAAGGAATTGAACTCACTCCAACGCCACAATCAAAATGACAACTCGCCTAAACCCTCAAAAGATAAACTACTACTACTATTACAACCAACCTATATAAGCATGCTATGGAACAAAGACAAAAAGGGATAAATTCCATGCTTACTCCCAAAAACAAACAATCAAAAGAAAGTGAAAGCCAAAACAAATCTCCGGCAAATGAGTTTCCAAAGTGTATAATTCTCTCTTAATCTCTCATTTTGCCTAGGAGCCCTTTCGGGTTTTCATCCTAGCTTCTCACATTTTTTTTCATCTCACCATCTTACCCGCTCAATATAAGCCACTCTTTTGCATAAGTTGCCCTTCCGGGTTTTCAACCTATCCGGGCCCCCATTTTTGCCTGAGTCGCCCACCCTTGTGGGTTTTCAACTCAGCGGGATTCTTTTCATCAATTTTTTTTTTTTTTTTTTTTTTTTAAAAAAAAAAATTAAAAGTAATAAATATAACATAGATACATGAGACTGAGAATTCCCTCCCCCCTACTTAAACTACACATTGTCCACAATGTGTCGACAATTAAAAGAAAAAGTAAACTGAAAATGGGGGGGAAATGTGAAAATCGGGTAAATCGAAGATCGAAATCTCAAAACTCATGAAAAGCAATCCGTCAAACTCAAATTTCTTAACAACACCAACTCAAATCTCATAAATCAACTCACAACCCTCTCCCTCGAATCACTCAAACAAATGACAAGTTCAAAAGTTTTGAATTTGTGAGTGTTTCACCTAGCTTAAGAGATCGAAAAGATACATTAACAATCTCAACCCTCTAGTTGTACCAATTCCTAGCTATTGAACTCCTCCCAACGGGTTGTCTTTTGTGGATTTTGGTTCCAAGTGGATGAAGATTGGTTGTGGATCTTTTTAGTGGGTGGGTGGTGGGTGAAAGAAAATTTGTTGTGGTGGTGGAAATTTGATGAAAAATAAAGAGAAAGAAAGAAAATAAAGGGTCTCGGGGTCTCGGGTTTGCCTCCCGAGAAGCGCTGTTGTTTAAAGTCGTTAGCTCGACTTAGTACCTTAAGCTCAAAAATTGGGCTTGTGCTCCATGTGTGACAATGGAGGCTCCATGTCAACCTCCAATTCGAGTACCTGCAAAACTAACGGAGAAGAACTCTTGCAATGCATCGTTAGTGGTGCAGTTTCAAAACAAGGTGGTAAATCAGGAGGCTTTTTACGCTCTTTCCACTCCAAATTTGGCGGGCCGCGCTTGTCGTGAACGCCGCCCGGCCAAAGATAAAATTTCTCCTACTCTCTTTTACACTAAACTAGTATAAGGGAAGTAAGGTTCGTATCCACAGGGAAACGGGGACGAGTTCTATACTTAGCGTGCGTTAGTACCTAGAAGACTCTTAACGGTCGAGAAACCTAATAATAACAAAAGGGGGGGTTTCAAAGAGTTGTTATTAGACTACAACTAACTAACATATAAATACGATGAGAAATCAATATAGGAAGATCTTGAATCCGATTAACATGCACTTCAATTCATTATCGATCATTGAACCTCAACTCTATTCATTTCCATTATTATCTATTGTTGAGAATTAATCTCGCGTTCTCCTTATTCTTAGTTGAATAGCACGATCAGCGTGACTATAAAACCCTAACTAAAGGATAACCTAGTCCGATCGCGTCTAAGTTCAATCCAATAGCAGCAATAAACACAGAGAACCAACAGACCTGCTAACGTCATACAAGCGATAAACGTTCAACAGTTGATTCAATTTCCCCAAGAAATAACCAAGACGATCTGCATCTAAGTTACTCCCTAGTTTGCTACCAATTGATAAAAGAATAAAACAATCCGATTCTATTCTTAAATCTAGCATTAGATTTATTACACAATCAAACTAGTAACGTTCCTAGCATAATCATGCAAAAATCATAGAAAGCAATCATAGAAATTAAACCATAATCAAAGGAAATAAATAGAGAAGAAAGATCTCACAATAATGCTTGAAGCTCCATATTAATCTCGTTCAAGAACGGTTCAAGCTACAATCGGCATAGCATAAGCCAATCCCATAATTGAAATCTACAAAAACTAAACTAGAAAATAAAAACTAAAAAGAGAAGAGAAGAAGAGAAGAATGGAGTGTTGGATATTCTCTCTCCTCAAATGTGTGTGTTTTTAGGTCCAAAAACAAAGTTTAGTATTTATACTAAGGCTCAAAAGTCAGCCGTCATTTAAACCGCCATAGGGGTCGCGAGGTGCGGTACAGGTCGCACCGTGCGATGAGCTACTACCTTCGCAACGAGCTGAAGAATTGGCGAAACCACGCAGGTCGCACCGTGCGATAATCCTCGCGAGGTGCGAGCAAGGCTCGTCGCGAGGTGCGAGGAAGCTCGCGAGTCGCGATCGCTGGGCGCTGGGCAGTGAGCGCTGGGCAGTGAGCGCTGGCTGAGCGTGCTGGCTGTGCGAGCGCTGGGCTGTGCGAGCTGGGCGCTGCTTTGACGAGCGAGGCTGCTGGATGGCTCGACGATGCTGCTGGGCGTGCGTTGGGCTGGAGCTGGGCGATGCTTGCTGCTGGGCGTGCGATGGGCTGCTGGTGAGCTGGGCGTGCGATGCTTCGATGGGCGAGCTTGGATGGGTTGGCGATGATGCTTAGGCTTGCGGTGATCACGAGAGCTTGGCTCGGATCAAATGCACTTCACCTTGGAAGCTCGGAATACATGACGTTAACACAAATTATCTCGCAAAGCTCCGAACTTCCGCTAAGAGCTAAATAAGACACGAATGTTAACAATTACAATCAAACCCCTAGCAAAGTGCACCTAAAGTAACGTACATACACCGTCTAACATGAGCGTATCATCACCACACCATAACCTTACTAGATACCTGACAATTACTAGTTGTTCTATAATGGTCTTAAACCTACTCCTTGACACCGACAAATAAACAGTATTACTTTACCAGGGTCAAACGGTTGACCCTTAACATGTTATGAGCTAACTTTAACCAGTCACGGGTATGCCACGAGAAACCGACCCACATGGACTAATTCCTTTTTCCTTTAGCTATCCACTTCACCACGAATACTCCATGAAAGTTAACAGAACACAACAACTTACAGTAGATAGTCATCTCATGACTTGCTAGACTACTTTAAACCCACGTAAACAAGGTCTATAGGCATGACCAAGAGAGCTAATAACTCGAATTTCAACTCTTGTTATAGCCTCAACACACAATCGTACACTAACAAGTCGATTCATAGCACTTAGTCAACAAGCTAAGACTAGCATATCCAATACATAACCAAACTATTCCCTGTATGGTTTTCAATTAACAATTCACACCAACTATAATTAGTACATGTCGTCACGCAACTCAATGAGTTTGCAATTCAAGAATCAAGTAGTTAATCACTAAACATTCTCAAGGCCAAAACATGGACAAAGTATGGGAAGTGGGTGGGTCTAACAAACACACACAAGAGCAACAAAAAATAAAATAAAAGGGACTGCCACTTTGTTTGGAATAAGGCTCACCCTTATCCACTATAATAGTTCTTCCTAATGCGAACATAAAAAACCGACGAGCTAGATACTTAAATGAAATAGGTGATGATAGGAATTAACATCAAGACGGAATGTCACCCCAAAGTTCCCGTAAACAAATGAAACTAAATTTCGCATTATGCGTCTCAAACTTGAACTTATAGCACACTCTCGGCTATGCAACAACTGAAAATCACAACCCAAACAAAGATATACTCGAGATGGTTTACCTTTACAAGACAATCATTCCAAACATGGAAGCAAGCACAACTTAACTTGAGTCAAACATGGAACTCAACTAGTTCCACACTTACTAAACTCATTGACTTCATCAAGTCAAACATCCACATAAGAGGGATCCACAACAACTACCATACACAACAACCACATGTAATCCCTAACTTCCCATATCTCAATCTTACCTCGACTTTTCAAATTTTAATACTTTCATTTATCTAGTCTTACTTAAGGTCACAACCTCAAGGTTACAACTCCAGGCACAACCTACTAGGTCACAAAAAATCTACCTCAAGGTAGAGATGAATCCAACTTCCAATCTAAACAATGATTAAAATTTCCGTACATTATTCTTCATCATTAACACAACCCCGGCCGCTGGTGGTCTTAATGGTGATGAACAATCCACATAGGGAGAGGTACTTTCTATTAAAAATATAGTTTCAAAATAAACAAAGTATTTGGAGATCCTGATAGGTACTAAACCGATAGTCACAACTCTAGGTCTCAATCCAAGACCATAACTCAAGGATAACCTCTAGGGCTAACCTAAGGCCCTACACCTTGGCAGTAAACTGGTGGCTAATCCTCTAGACCACTCTAAGCTCTAACTAACCTTAGGCTCTGATACCAACTATAACACCCCTGAATTTCGAGTTCCTATCTATACTAAATAATATTATAATTCTACAGAAAAATCGGCAGAGCCCCGTTTGAAATATCGATTGCCTAAAATTCTATTTAGGACTCGCGTCCAATTATAAACTTCTTTCAACAAACCAACAATCCGAATTCTCAATAATTCTCATCCAGCTCAAAAGTCAATACATCCATGCATAATTACCCGAAATTCCAAAAGTGTTATTCCATGGTTATTGCGAGAATAACCGTTAAGGATAAGCTACATAGACTGAATCTAAGGCAAAGCAAAACTTAACTAAACTATTATAGGCCAAGCAAGTAAAGGTTTAAGTGAATTAATAATTTACAACCTTAAGTCCCAAAATGATAAAATATATACATATATAGTGCAGCGGATAATGAACTACTATAACTTTAACTAGCAAAAATTGGTGGAACGTTGCACTCAGCCCACACCCCACACCCAACTTGTAAGATCTTCATGTACCTGCACATATCGGGCATGTAGTATTAGCCAAACTGGCTGAGCAAGATTCATACGGTAAAGCCAAACATATATGCAGGTAGGATAATAATATATCCTACAAATCATCTTCTTTTGAATTAAAATAATAAGTGGCAAGCTTTATAAAACCCTTTTCTTGTATTCCTTTCTAAATCAAATCCTTTCTTTCTTTTCCTTAAAATAAATCCTTTCTTTTCTTTACCTTCACAGGAGAGAGTTATAAATCTATGGAATGGAACAAACTTTCCTTGCCTTTGGGCTAGCTAGGCCCTCCGGCTAACTTATAAACAAAGACCCCTAGTGTGCACACCCCACAAACGGCCAAACCGTAGCAGAAGATCCAAGTCCGAGGCACTGATCAACGTGCCCCCCAACTAATATGTAATGTCGAGACAACTTGACAATGTTCCATTTTCCTTGAGATACTACTCAGGTAATCTCAACCATTTTGAAATCACGAAATTATTTATTCGATATACCACATAGGCAATCTCAACTTGAAAACACAAAAAACCTATTGTAACTCCTTGTATCTGTGGTTCGGAAACCAAACTTTCTACCTTGGAAGAACTTCTTCCCATTCAAACCAATCTTAATCAAAATGAGATACATACCTTTTAAAACTTTTCTCATAGCTATAGAAAGTTTCACTAAGAATCTTACCTTTTAGAAACGCATAATAAAGTGATTATCTTAATCAATACGGCTCCTCAATGAAGCCGAAATCTACAATATAAACATATATGTATCCAATAAGTAATAATAGACTTGGCTTAACTGGTTAATGAGCTCTGATTAAATATGACTTTATAAAATATCAACGTCTTACTTCAAATAACATAACTAACTAATACTAACAATAATAACACTCTCTCTTAGTATATATAAAATCTACATTAAGATTTATAATGTATATTTCGATACTCAAAATCTCATTTCAAAATATATATATGAAAGTCTAGAGTTTTACCCCAACTAATGCCACATGAAAATAAACATGCATTATATTCAATTTCAGCAGAAACTTAAAATAGGGGTAACTTTCTCCTATGAACTCCAAATAAAAGTTTCTTGAGCGTACCTTGGGTGAAATTACGATACAAACAACTTTTGTGAAGTAGCATTTTGGCTAAAAACGCCCATAAACTGTCTAAAAACACATATTAAGAATCTGACCTGTAATTACTACGAGTTACAGTTCTTGTTGATAAACTTATTATTAATATGCAAAATTCCTTTCAATCAAGCTACATCCAACACTCATAATAAAAAATCCCCAATTCAATTTCAATCTAAAAACCCTAACTTCATAAACTTTGAGAAAATTGATTTTAAATTCATATTACAACTTACCCACTACTATGGAATATTATTTATGGAGAAAACTTGTGAAATCACCCATGAAAACATACCCTAAACCCCAAATCGCAGCAAAACTCAATTTTCGTTCTTGATGCCCTCCTCCTCAGGATGCAGCGCGGTAGTTTTGTTGTGTCGTGTTGTAGCGCCGGAAAACTAGAAAAGTTAAAGGTCATGGAGTTTTGTGAGGATGAAGGTTGAGGAGCTTGAGAGAAGGAGGTGGAGATGGAGATGGAGGAAGTAACGTAATATATGACTGATATTTGCTTTCTCTTCTTTTTGTTTTAGTTTTCCCTTTTCATTTTTTTTACATATATATATATACATATATATATATATATACATACATATATATATATATATACATACATATATATATATATATACATACATATATATATATATATATATATATATAAACTTTCTTTATATATATTATATATATATATATATATATATATATATATATATATATATATATATATATATATATATATAAACTTTCTTATTACTACTAGTAGTGGTACTTAAACCATTAACTAATCTAAACCCACTAAGTTCATAAAAGTTTTTTTTTTTTCTTTAAAATTAATTCCTATAAAGATATTAAATATGCGATGAGCATAAAAAAATAAATAATAATTTACTTTCAATGAAATAAATATTAATTATATTCCAAAATAAAAACTGGGGTGTTACAATTACGATTTATCCCTCTTGATTACACCAATTAGGGATCTTGTCCACACTATCATTATTGATGACACATCACCTGACATCAATGGTATCTAGGATAGTGATGAAGAAGATGAGCATGTCACAGAAGAAAGTGACTACATCCAGGGAACATGCATCCCTCCACCCCTTGGATTATACGACGACGAAGGAATCATTGATCCCCAAACCGATCGCATCACTTTAGCGATGGACTGGTACAAAAGTGATGAAGAGGAAGCCAACGAGTGCTTACCGGAACTGGAAGGCTAACTCAGCCAGTTCAAGACAACCCTCCCAAATCGTCTACATCTCTTGAAGAACTTCTTCGCAAAGAGAACTCTCTCATTCAACAATTCATGAAGACAAAGGCCGAAATTAATATTTGGCAATTAATAGCTTCTTCTCATGAGCACCACATGACATTGCTAAATGCCCTCACAAAGATGAACGTGTCATCTGACACCTCTCCTGAAGGATTGGTCAATTTCCTGACTGTTGATCAACCAATCCAAGGAAATATTATTTCCTTTAATGACGATGACCTCCCTTTTGAAGGGAGTAAGCACAACAAGGCCCTGCATCTTACTGTAGCATGCATGAGTATGAATGTCCCAATGACAATAGTTGACAATGGATCCACAATTAACGTGTGTCCATTACGCACTGCGCGCCGACTAGGTTTCAAAGATGAGGATTTCAATCCTTCTCATCAAGGCATCCGAGCATACGACAATTCCCGTCGTCAATCCTTGGGAACTATAGCCCTAAACATCTTTGCTGGGGTTATAGAAAAGCGCACGATTTTCTAGGTCATTGATATCAAGAGCTTATTCAACTTTCTGTTAGGACGAGCATGGCTTCGCGAGCTTGGCGCGGTCCCATCTTCCTTGCATCAAAAGGTCAAGATGATTGTGGATGGCATTCCCATGACTCTCGATGCCTCTACAATGAAAGTACAAGTAATCGACAAACCTCTCATCCACATAGACCATGATGATGAGGATGGGGATCTTCGAGGATTCTTTCCCGAAGAGGTAGCCCTCATTGAAGAGGATTTAGCGCCATTTGACTTTGATTACTTCTCCAATCTAGCAGTCAACTACATCATGTGCAAGAAAGGACACTTCCCAGGCATGTCATTGGGTAGTAAGAAGTCTCGAGCACCGCCTGTCACTAATTCTAAATCAGTGGAAAATTTGTTTAGCTTAGGATACAAGCCCTCCAGGAAAGAGCTCAGAGAACGTATTGCACAACGAATGGCATATCACAATACTAAGGACAAGGACATTATCCCTATTCCTCCCTATCGACCCACTCTGAATGGGCAGTTTCTGAGGGAAGGAGAAGATTATCCTTGCTATGAATTTCCTAAACCATTCTATCAGGCTCAGGTTGGAGTCATCTACCCCAGTTTTGAAACATTTTTGGATTGTCACTTTCTAGAATAAGGGAATCCTGATCCCAAAATTAGACAGTTCACTGAAGATTGTTTAGACTACAAGGCATCGGGACTTCTATTCGGTCAAGAAGAGTCAAATGCCCAAATAATACTGCTCATATCCAGGATGTGGTACAGAATGAGGACTTCGACCCTGCTATATTGATCACTCCTGCAAGTGGCACCATGCAAGGATGGAGGAAGACTATCAAGTTGGCTACGCCAGACGGAAAGAAGATGATCTTCACCACCGGGGAAGGGCCGATGTATGAAGAGTCCGAGTCATCAGAGTTAGAGTCAGAGTCCGAGTCCGAGTCCGAGTCCGAGTCTGTTGAGTCTAGTGTCCCATTTGGGACTATGTCTAAGCCTATCGATCTTAGTGTCCAAGTAGAATCTTTAATTTCTGTTGAGTCATTGTTCAACTCTATGATTTCCGATTTCAATAATATGAACTCATTTTAAAGGTGGGCATGGTCCGGGCCAGTACGCGGGCCGGCCCGGCCCGGCCCGTTGTCCGCTACGTGGGTCGTGGGCCTGTCATGGACAAGAAATTATATTTCAGGCCCGCACCGGCACGAGCCCGCCTATATGGCCCGCGGGCCGCACGCCCTTTTCCTTTGTTTTTTAGCCTAAAACTGCCAAGAATCCAAAAACACAACATAAAACACGGGCCAGGCCCGCAGGAGGCAGGAGCCCGGCCCGCGGGCCCGTGGGCCTGGGCCGGGCCGTGGACAAAATCGGAAAATTCCAGGCCCGGCCCGGCACGGCACGGCACGTCCCGCCACTCACGGGCTCGGGCCCGGCCCGCCATATCCCCAAGCCCGGCCCATGCCCAGGTCTAACTCATTTGCTTATGACTTGTGCACTATCTCTACTTCCTCTTCTCCTTCTCCTTCCGATTGCAACAATGAATCTGCAATAAAAATAATTAAAGCAATGGAAGAACAAGAAAATAAGACTCCAATCATCGAGGAAACAGAAAAAAATAATCTTTCAGATGCTAATGAACCAAAGGAGGTAAGAATTGGATGTAACTTTAAGCGAATGCGAGCGCGCTCAATTAATCAAACTGTTAGTTGAATATATCAACGTATTCGCATTGATCGCAAAATTGCTAAGCATACAATTCCCCTAATCGAAAGGATGAAACCTTTCAAATAAAAATTGCGCAGAATGAAACCGGATGTGGCTCTAAAAATTAAAGAAGAGGTCATAAAACAACTTAATGCAGGTTTTATAAAAGTAGCTAATTATCCTGACTGGATTGATAACGTTGTGCCTGTGCCTAAAAAGGATGGGAGAGTTAGGATGTGTGTTGACTATAGAGACCCAAATAAAGCAAGTCCAAAAGACGGCTCCCCCCTAACTCACTTAGACGTTCTAGTAGATAACACTACCAATCATGCCCTTTTCTCTTTTATGGATGGGTATGCAGGGTATAATCAGGTAAAAATGGCCGAGGAAGATATGGAAAAGACCACCTTCATCACTCCGTGGGGAACCTTTTGCTATACTGTTATGCCTTTCGGGTTAAAAACGCTGGGGCCACCTATCAAAGAACTGCGACAACCCTTCTCCATGACATGATGCATAAAGAGGTAGAAGTCTACGTAGATGACATGATAGTTAAGTACAAAGATAGAGAGGGACACCATACCGCCCTTGAGAAGTTGTTCATGAGACTTCGAAAATATAAGATGAGACTTAATCCACAAAAATGTGTCTTTGGGGTCACTTTTGGGAAACTCCTAGGTTATGTCATCAGTTCTAGAGGGATTGAAATTGACCCCACTAAAATAACGACCATCATGACCATGCCTCCACCTAAAAATGAAAAACAAATAAGGGGGTTCTTAGGTAAAATCCACTACATCAATAGGTTCATCTCTAAACTGACCATGGTGTGTGAGCCCTTCTTTAAAAAGCTTAAGAAAAGTGTCGCTGCCGAATGGGATGAGGATTGCCAAAAAGCCTTTGAGAAGATCAAAGAATATTTATCCAACCCACCTGTCTTAGCACCTGCCTTGCTAGACATACCTTTAAGACTCTATTTGACTGTGACTAAGACCGCTGCTGGGGCCATGTTGGCACAAGAGGTTGATGGGAAAGAGTGCGCCATATACTACCTTAGTAAAAAGCTCTTAGACTACGAATCCCGTTACACTCCTTTAGAAAAGCTTTGTCTCGCACTAGTCTGGGCCACTAAGAAGCTTAGGCATTATATGCTTACTCACACAATTCATATAGTGTCACGATTAGATCCTCTTAAGTTCTTGTTCGAAAAGCCAGCCCTTAATGGTAGACTCTCCCGCTGGGTAGTAATACTGGCCGAATTTGACTTAAAATTATTCCCCACAAATCCATTAAAGGCAACATTGTTTCAGACTTCTTAGCAGATTTCCCTGTAGATGAATCTCGCGAAGTGTATGAATTTCCTGATGAAGAATTTCTCATGACGGAAGATGAAAGTTGGGCACTATACTTCGATGGTGTTTCCAACTAAAAGGGATGTTGTGTAGGGGTACTCCTGGTATCACCTGAAGGCGAACACACTCCTCTCTCTGTTAAACTCGACTTCAATGTTACTAACAACGCAGACGAGTAGAAGCATGTATCATAGGGCTCCAAGCCGCAGTGTTTCTCGACATTAAGAAACTAAGAGTATACGGTGATTCATCTTTGATCATCAACCAAATCTCGAAACGATGGAAAGTCGGAAATGAAAGCCTCTTTCAATATCAAACTCATCTAGACGTCGTAGCTGAACGAATACCAGAAATACAATACGCATACCTTCCCCGAGAAGAAAACCAATTTCCTGAAGCTTTGGCCAGCTTAGCCTCTATGATTAGGATTCCTTGCACCATACCAGAAATGCCCCTTATCATTGAGAGAAGGCAAGAGCCTGCTTATATTCACACATTAGACGCCGAGCCATATCCTATTCCTCCTGAACCCTGGTTTAATGACATCGTCAACTACCTAACCAAAAAAGACTATCCATCTGGACCTTCAACAAGAGCCCAGCATGCCTTAAGGCTCTTGGCCTCCCAATATGTCGAGTATAACGGGACGCTGTACAAAAGAACACCGCATGGCATGCACTTGCTCTGCATCGATAAACCAGACACCATGACGGTTATGGATCAAGTCCATAATGGAATCTGTGGCACGCACATGAACGGATGCATGTTAGCCCAAAAGATCATTCGCTTAGGCTATTACTGGACTAAATTGGAGAAACACTGTTACCTCTATGCCTAAACCTGTCCAAAATGCCAATTATGCACTAACTTGCAACATGTCCCACCCTCTTTGTTATAGACATTTACTTCACCTTGGCCATTCTCAACTTGGGGAATTGACATTATTGGTAAAATAACACCACCTGCTAGCGGGGGGGCTTGATTTCATCCTTATGGCCATATACTACTTCACTAAGTGGGTGGAAGTGGCATCCTATGCCAAATTGACAGCCAAACATGTAGCTGCTTTCCTAGAAATGACCATAATTTGTCGCTGTGGGGTTCCCCACGAGATCATAAGTGACCAAGATACCCACTTCTAAGCCGAATGTGAACAAGTCCTTGCAAAATATAGTATCAAGCACCATCGCTCCTCCCCATATAGACCCCAAGCTAACGGTGATGTGGAGGCTGCTAACAAAAATATCAAAGTCATTATCCAGAAAATGACCGAAAATTATAAGGATTGGCCAGATAAGCTACACTCTGCCTTATGGGGATACCGTTCTTCCATTTGAACATCTACTTGAGCTACACCTTATTCTCTTGTCTATGGAGTAAAAGTTGTCCAACCAATTGAACTTGAAATACCATCCTTACACATTGTCTTGCAAAGTCAAATTCCCGGAGCTAATCTTACTCGATGAACGGTGATTAGCTGCCTTGCATCATGTGCAAGTTTATTGAAATCGTATTGGAAAAATGCTCAAGGTTAAACCTTGAAATATTAAAGAAGGCGACTTAGTGCTCAAGGCATTACGGAAAAATGTGTTAGATTCCTGAGGTAAATTCAGATCTACTTGGGCCGGTCCATATATTGTCAAGACGATCCTATCTGGAGGAGCAGCTCAACTAATTGACATGGATGACACTGAATTTCATAAACTAACCAATCTTGATCAACTCAAGAAATTTTATGCGTGAAGCACAACCAATTCTTTGATCGTAAAAGTAATCCAGTTCTTTAGCATGAACTACGTGTGGCCTAATTCCTATTTGGATACGTAGGCAACCATGTACAAGGTTCGCCCCCTTCACTAATCAAAACCTCCTTCGGTTCATACGAGTCTAAAGTAAAATAATAAAAAAAATGTTCAAATAGCTATTCGCGCAATACGCACGAAAATTGCGCCAAGCGCAGCGCAGTGCGCCAAACGCACCTCTCGCGTCTAGCGCACTACTCTGTTGTACTTCTGGTTCGATCGTTTTTCTGGCATTCGTTACGATGCTAATAAATAATATGACAACATATTTTTGCGACATATTTAGGCTCACTTCGGTCTAAATAAAAATAAACTTTGTTTTTTATTAATATTACTGAATGAAAAATAAAACATGAAACATAAGTTATGACTACTCTATAAAATAACCATGTGGGATGCAAGCCTTATTGAAAGCAATAGATCAACATAAAAACAATAACTCAAAAAAAGCAGGTAATAATTTAAAGGCATTGTTGCAATCAGTCCTTCTTTTCCTTCCCCTTCTCAGCCTTTTCTTCCTCCTTTCCCCTGGTAGAAGTTTCTCCCTTTTTCATCTGTAGCTTTAGTCTAGGCGCCTTTCTCTTTTCCTAATACACCATCGTTTCCTTCCCTTTGCCTATAGGAGCGTCTGTCTGTCAAGTCATCCTTCCTGCGTCAGTCCTTTCCCTGATTACTACACCCCGTAAGCGTAGTCTTCCCTTTGTTGGTGCCACCCGTGGCCCAAGTCTTTCTCGCATTGGTGCTACCTTTGGCCCTAAGCGTTCCTTCACAGAGGAAGTTTTAGTAACAGGTTTCTGGCTGCTCTTCCCTGCAGATGAGTTTCCAGCTGGTCTATTGCCCCTATTATTCGAACTCTCTAAAGCTTTCGCCACGGTACGTGGAGTAATTTTCGCTTCTTAATCACTTCAGCAGATTCCTTCTCCCACATCTCTTTCCTCACAGCAGGGTCCCTAGTCAGCATCCATACTATATAACTCTTAGACACCTTCTCAGATTCTAAGCTTTCCTGGGTATACCAAATTGGGCACTCTCCCCAATATCTCTCCCACTTCCTAATTCCACTCCAGGTCAGACCATATATTTTGGGTGCAATAGTATCCTCAGCAGGAATAAGTTGGCGGCACCCATACTGTCTCAAAACTCTTGAAGGAAAATAAAAGGTCATGGTATACAGACTACACAACCTCACATAGGGAGAATTGTCACGAATACCTGCCATGGAGCCTATTTTCTACCATGGCAATACCCATCTGACACTCAGCTCGTCATACCCAAAGAAAAAGGTCTAGTCCTCAAATGATTTTTTTAGTAAAAATCTTTTTCCTGCCGATGAAGCCATTAATATTATACCTCTCCATGTTCACTGGAGGATCAATGAACCTCAAATGCTCCATCAGCCAGATCTGCATCAATAGATAAAATCTATATTATTATTGCTTCCTGACGAGTAATCATACATATACACACTATTTTAATATTGCTTCTTAAAGAATAATAATACATGCAAAACTATTTATTATTGCTTCCTAACGAGTAATAAAACGTGCAATATTATATTCCTAAAGAGTAGTACTACATACGACATATGATTCACATCGAGTAATGTTAATCACCTACCGTGCGCCTAACGCACAGAGTCTGCACCAGACGCCGCACTTCGCGCTCGACGCAACATGTTGCACCCAGCACACGTTCCTGTTTGATGTTCTTATTTTTGGTTTGTTTTTTTTGGGATGTAATATCATAATTCCATTATTCATTCTCGTCGTAATTAGAAAAAATTATTATATATTATTACTTCGCATAGAGTCATAATATGTCCAAATATACAAGGAAAAATAAATTCTTTGGTCATGACTAAAAAAATATATTTTTACCTGCAACAGTAGGGGACTCCCAGAAAATTGCCCTTTCGGGTCCTTCTTCGCAACATCCAGACTAGTAATCATCTCCTCTACACAGAGTGGCATCGGTGTCCGTCCTACCTACAAATGCTCTACTACAGTCATCATGGAAGCCAAACCAGCACCGTTGTCCCCGTTCACATACAGAAAACAACTAAGTAGCTCTATGCCGTGGAGCGGGACCAAAGTAGCTCTATACATCATCAATTCCCTGGAGCGGGACCAAAGTAGCTCTATGCCCTGGAGTGGGACCAAAGTAACTTTACGCTCTGGAGCGGGAGTAAAGTAGCTCTACACGTTTCAAACACAGCCCTGGAGCGAGACCAAAGTAGCTCTGCGCCAACATGAGCCGGACTAAAATAGCTCATGATTCCTTTTCATATATATCATTTCTTTTTTTGCAAGATTCATATTTTGCGAATTTTTTCCACATATGTTTGTTCCTGAAACTTTTGCTTGTTTTGAGGGTACTGGCGTAAAAGAGTGATTTTGGGTTGCAGAACATCTAGAATCATTCTCCGTCCCGACATGTTTACTTTGACTTTCGATTTTTACAAACCTCAGTCAAAGTGGGGGCTTCTGTAGACACATTAAAAACCTCAGTCAAAGGGTCCAATGATGAAATATATCGCGGTATTAGTTGGCACGACCTAATGGAAGAGCAGTTCAAATAACCAGGCCATGTGTGTTTTGATATAGTATTATAAAAGCCCAATTAATTATCCATGATGATTAATTGTAAATTAAACCCATAAAATATTTTAAGTCCATTTTAAAATCCCAATTAAATATTTATTATTTTAATAAATATTTTTATAGATGCTTTTTTAATCTTTAGTAAACAATTTGACCATAAATCAGATTTTTCATCCAGTAAAATTCAATCTCCAGATTTTTAGGGATAAAAATAGTATCTTTAAAGCACGCGTAGAATAAAAAATGAATATACTAAAATATGCGCCGGACGCGGCAGCTGCGCTCAGCGCGCCACGTGCGTCTAGTACATTGGCCATATCGCGTCAGGCGCACCAATGAGCGCCTGACACGTGTACTTGTGACTCACACAGAGTCCTGCACCAGACGCAAGACCTGAGTGAGACACAATCTGCTTTTTTCTCTTTTAGAAAAACGCATTCACATTGGACATACCACGTCAGGCGCACCAATTTGCGCCTGACGCGTGTCATTGCGCCTGCCACGTCGGACTGCACCTCGCGCAGAACGCGCGTGGGCGCATTTTTCTTTTTGCATATAAATATCGGTTGATTTCCCGAATCATAGACTACTTTTCAATTATTATATTATGAACGCAAAATCCTCACGAATAATTCCGAATACTATTACGAATCTCAAAATACTTCAACCTTTCAAATCAATTCCAATTACTGATCATACTACATTCCTGGTTCCACGATTACTCCGCTTGAAAGACGTTACGCTCTTCGATCTAAACCGCATAGGTATAATCCTGAGGATCCTTGAATTATTATATTTTATTATATTGAAGTTACTACCAGTTTTTTGTCATGATGTAGATTTTTAATTAACAGTCGCGTTTCTTTGTAAATTCTATCCCTTTTATTATTCTTGTATATAATAATTATGATTCTTTTATTTGTCCTGCAAGCTTTTATCACCCACATGTTATTATTGCTAAACAAGACCTAAAGAATTGTTGTCATTAATTCAGATAATTTGGACAACCTGCTAGGAACCTTGTAATATGATTCCATGATAACTTGTCAGTAAATAATTAGACTTTTTATGTGTTTCCTGAACCAACTTAGATTAATTATATATAGGGTGCTAAAAAAGTTATTTGATTATTCTTTTGCATAAAATCTGTAATGAATCGATATTTATTAGAGGCCAGCAATGGGCAATATGGTTCCTGACTATATTGTACCTTCACCCCCGAACTCAACTTTTGGTTCCTGACCATCTATGGAGTCTAGACGGGGAAATCTACATTGGATAAGTTCCTAAGATATCCCTACCGTTTCAATATCCAATTAGGTTTATGATTCTTCCTTTAAAGAATTGTTGGCGACTTCAAAAAATGAATTTCAAAGAAAACCTTAACAATGGTTAGTCAAATAAACGAGCTTACACCGCGTGTAGGCTTAAGGGAATAAAAATCCACGCCTACAACAAGCAATCTGCACTAATAATGTCTGTCGAACTTCCAGTGTCAATTAGAATGCTTCTTACTCTCAAGTTTGTTATCTTCATCAGCACAACTAAGGGGCTATCATGAGGAGTTTTCAGCCTCCCCCGATCTTGCTCATTGACTACTACTTTAGGGAAATGCTCGGCCTTTGTCTGATCAGTTAACAAAATTTAGCCGAGATCCCTGAGATAGTTTTTGTGCCCCTAATTGGTTGGTCCTCCAGCTACAAATCCTCCTGAGATGACAAGAACAACATCTTCGTCAGTGCTTTCACTTTATTTCTTCTTGCTCTGACGATCATCCTTCTTCTGAAATTTCCTTCCTCCCTAGGGCAAGTATGAATTCATCTTCCCTTTTCGGGCTAAATCCTCCAAAGGCCTCTTAAGGTGTTGACATTCATTGGTCTCATGACCACAGTCCTTGTGAAAATGACAGTACTTGCTCTTGTCTCTATTCCTGTAAGGAGTCTTCATGTCCGCTGGAGCCTTTAGCTCATATTGATCCTTTATCTCCATAAGAATAGAGTATTGGTCTTTGCTAAATTCTATAGGATCAGCTAAAGATTTAGATTCTTTCCTCTTTCCTCGCCTGGACGAAGTGGTTGTGGAGGTTATAGCCCAAGTCTCAGCCTTTTTAGGATTGCTCTTTTTTGCCTGAGCTACCTCTTCAGGCTTCTTATACTCAGGATGCTTGGCCTCAGCACAAACTTCAGTGAAGTATATGAATGCCTCAGCTTCCTTTAAGGTTTCTCCAAATGTGGTAATTTTCTTTTTCACAAGATCAAACTTACAAATTCATGGTCGTAGTCCTCTGATAAAGACGTCAAAGGCCACTCCAGCATTAAGATCTTGAATTTACAAGGCTTCTAGATTGAATCTCTTAAAAAAACTTCTAAGGGCTTCTTTTTTCCTTGGACGACCTTGTCCAAGTGCATGCTTGTCTTCTGTTCTTGTCGATTGGCAACAAAATGACTAGTGAAAAGGTAACTGAGTTTAGTAAAATTGTTGACTGAATTAGGGGAGAGATTGTTAAACCACTTCTGAGCTACTCCCTTCACAGTAGTCGAGAAGTTCTTGCACCAAGTAGCATCATCTACTGCTTGGACGTACATCTGATGCTTATTGGCGGAGAGGTGATCTCTATGATCCTGGCCGAGAAAGGGGTTGACCAGTTGATCCGGAGGGCGCCCAGCTATGCCTCAATGGGTATGAACTCCTTACGATACTCCTTCAACAAGGGGTTAGATGAGGTGTTTGCGGGGGCTACACGCCGATAAACCATTTGTTGCACCACAGTTTTCCCTTGTTTGGGACGGACAAAGGAAGGGCCCAGACTTCTTCCTTCTGCTCGGGATGGTAACCTTAAAGGGGGATCTCTTAAATACGGTGTAGACCCTGTGGCCGACCGTTGGAATGCAGCAGCTTTCTTTGCCCCTAAGTACTCATGGGCATCTGTTTTCATTCGGTGTCCATTTGGACGAGCATCTCCTGGGTCCTAACCACCAGGTTCCAGTCCATCTTCCTTCGTTGCTCACTACCTTCTAGCTATCTTTCTCTGGCTATTCTCCTAGAGGGTTTCTGACGAGCAGGACGGCATGGACCTAAACGATTCTCCTGGCAACGCCCTCTAAGAGGAACTGGATTGTTAGCAGCTGGATCTGGATTGACTTGGAAAAACAGCATATTGTTCTTGATCTATTCTTGGACGACAGCTGCCATCTTAGTCTGAAAGTCATTCAGGACGTTCTCCAAATGAGAAGCAGTCACTGGACATTCAAGAGTTTCCTGAATAACAAGGTTCCTAGCTCTGACCATGGACATTAATGATGGACGGAGGTCTATCCCTCCCACTAGGTGGTCTCTCATCGTCTACGGTATCTTCAACTCGAATCAGTTATCGTTGCGTTTCCCCACAAACAGCGCCAAATGTTTAGTCTCCTTGGCTGGCAACTAAACTATTATCCCTCAAGATGTTCTTGTATGGAGACTTGTGCAATAATGCCCAAATCTGGTAATCTGAACTTGAGCTTCGTTCCCAAACCTGCAGAAAAAGGGACCCATCCTTGAGTTCTGGGTGGTGGTTCCCCTTCCGAAGCTTAAGTCAGGTATCAGGAGTGAAAAAAGGAAAAGTAGAGATAGAGAGGGAAAGTGAAAGAGTATTTTTACAGAGTAAGGGCACATTGTTCAAAAAGTTACCTTTCTCCTGATTTCAAGGGGCTATTTATTGTGTTTGGGGTCTGAATGCTGCCATTTGAGGTCATCGTAAAATAAGGGCACCTGATTGGTCAGGCAATCAGATCTCGACACGTGGCGGGCAATTGGGAGATGAACATCAACCAATCATGTGCAGCTGTTTTTTGGGATTTGGGCCCTAAATATTCATTCAGGCCAAAAGGTGGGCCTTTTATTAGCTTTCACAGTAAAAACGCAGGGTTTGAACCTCTTTTTTACTTCTTTTGATGGGACACGTGGATGGTCTTGTGGATCCACGTGTCTCCTGGAGAGTCGTTCATTTGTTTAGGCTACAACAGAGTTCCTAGCAGGTTGTCCATGTTATGTGATTAGCGTTAGAACAATTATTTACGTTTTGATTAAGAATAATATACAAGGTGAAATATATTGCAATCAGACATAAAAAATATTATTCATGAGTAAGAAATTAAAATATTGCAGAGAGTTAGTATAATATACAATACTTACAGTCGCATCAATATATTAATAATCTACATCATGAATAGAATGTTAGTAACTTCAAGAAAATAATAAAAATAAATAAAGAAAACAAAGAAAGATTGTTACTTTGATTGACCCTCAAAAATTATACCTCCATTTAAGTCGTTGATTTGTATGGATCTTTGATCGAATATTAAACAACCCTTGAAAAATAGTTGTATTTGTACAATAGTTTGGTATTGTCGAGTATTAGGCAATGCTAAATTAATGAAAAAGAAGTGAGGAACTGAGGATGATCAGGTGAAGCGGAATGAGATTTTATATTACTCTTATGATGATGCGACAATATGGCGCGGGGTCTTTTTGATTGGCGCAAGGTGGGAATTGGGATGAGAACTATGTGGTTGATGTTGCCAAGCTGGGAAGAATATTTCTTAGTGTAGAGTATTAGTATTAGGAGAGGGATAGGTGATGCGTGTCGTTTCCGCAACAAAATTAAATTTATAAATCACTCACTAACTCTAACAAATAGATAGGGAAAGTAAGGGTCGAACCCACAGAGGCTGCATTATTATCTTAAACTACTTATTTAACTATTACTATATAATATGGGGGATTTTCAAATATCAACACTATACTAAACCATTAAACTAAAATTATAGATATAAATTGCAGGAAATAAATTCAGTTTTAATAATATAATAAAGAGGCTAATAGGAGACACGTAATTTCCTCTTGAGATAGGGTTTAATCATTGAATCATTAAACTAGTCGATAGATAGATTGGTTAACAAATAATCCCTTGAACGCAAGAAAATTAGTTGTTTTATCATTCATACTAACTAAACCCCGTGAATGCACACAAGTTCAGTCCTAAACAAACATATCAATTTAACAATGAAAGCATGTATTAAATTAACAAACTTGACCGCTTTAAGAACATCAATCAGTTAACTTTAATCAAGCCAGAAAGCTGCAACTAAATTAAAATTAACATCACACAAAATTTCCAGCAATAATATTTGACAAGAAAGCTTCAATCTAATAATATTACTGTTAATCCAAGCAAATAACCATGAATAAAACCCTAGGTGATCAATCTAAAATTAACATTTATTAATTATAAACTCAGATAACGAATTTCGTCTGAATATCCAATCAAACTAATCAATTGAACAAACAGAAATCATAATCTCATAAACCCGTAAAAAGATTCAATTACATGTTCCTACTAGTTTAAACTACTCTAGAATAACATGAAAACAAAGAAAATAGATAGAAGAGAGTAGATAAAACTCATTAGGCACGAATTTTTGGACTGAAATCTTTGTCTTACTGCTGCTGCGCCGTCCTCTGTTCCTCCATGTCTTCCTTCCTGTTCTCTCTCCTATTTCTCCTCATGCGGCTTCTTGTATCCACCCAAATCAAGGGTTTCTTCTTTTCTTTCTTCTTATCTCCTTTGTTGCATGTTGTGTTGTTGTTGTGGTTAAAAGCACCAAGTAGCATCATCTACTGCTTGGACGTACATCTGATGCTTATTGGCGGAGAGGTGATCTCCATGATCTTGGCCGAGAAAGGGGTTGGCCAGTTGATCCGGAGGGCGCCCAGCTATGCCTCAATGGGTATGAACTCCTTACGATACTCCTTCAACAAGGGGTTAGATGAGGTGTTTGCGGGGGCTACACGCCGATAAACCATTTGTTGCACCACAGTTTTCCCTTGTTTGGGTCGGACAAGGGAAGGGCCCAGACTTCTTCCTTCTGCTCGGGATGGTAACCTCAAAGGGGGATCTCTTAAATACGGTGTAGACCCTATGGCCGACCGTTGGAATGCAGCAGCTTTCTTTGCCCCTAAGTACTCATGGGCATCTGTTTCCATTCGGTGTCCATTTGGACGAGCATCTCCTGGGTCCTAACCACCAGGTTCTAGTCCATCTTCCTTCGTTGCTCACTGCCTTCTAGCTATCTTTCTCTGGCTTTTCTCCTAGAGGGTTTCTGACGAGCAGGACGGCATGGACCTAAACGATTCTCCTGGCAACGCCCTCTAAGAGGAAATGGATTGTTAGCAGCTGGATCTGGATTGACTTGGAAAAACAGCATATTGTTCTTGATCTATTCTTGGACGACAGCTGCCATCTTAGTCTGAAAGTCATTCAGGACGTTCTCCAAATGAGAAGCAGTCACTTGACATTCAAGAGTTTCCTGAATAACAAGGTTCCCAGCTCTGACCATGGACATTAATGATGGACGGAGGTCTATCCCTCCCACTAGGTGGTCTCTCATCGTCTACGATATCTTCAACTCGAATATGTTATCGTTGCATTTCCCCACAAACAGCGCCAAATGTTTAGTCTCCTTGGCTGGCAACTAAAATATCATCCCTCAAGATGTTCTTGAATGGAGACTTGTGCAACAATGCCCAAATCTGGTAATCTGAACTTGAGCTTCGTTCCCAAACCTGCAGAAAAAGGGACCCATCCTTGAGTTCTGGGTGGTGGTTCCCCTTCCGAAGCTTAAGTCAGGTATCAGGAGTGAAAAAAGGAAAAGTAGAGATAGAGAGGGAAAGTGAAAAAGTTTTTTTACAGAGTAAGGGCACATTGTTCAAAAAGTTACCTTTCTCCTGATTTCAAGGGGCTATTTATTGTGTTTGGGGTTTGAATGCTGCCATTTGAGGTCACCCTAAAATAAGGGCACCTGATTGGTCAGGCAATCAGATCTCGACACGTGGCGGGCAATTGGGAGATGAACATCAACCAATCATGTGCAGCTGTTTTTTGGGATTTGGGCCCTAAATATTCATTCAGGCCAAAAGGTGGGCCTTTTATTAGCTTTCACAGTAAAAACCCAGGGTTTGAACCTCTTTTTTACTTCTTTTGATGGGACACGTGGATGGTCTTGGTGGATCCACGTGTCTCCTGGAGAGTCGTTCATTTGTTTAGGCTACAACAGAGTTCCTAGCAGGTTGTCCATGTTATGTGATTAGCGTTAGAACAATTATTTACGTTTTGATTAAGAATAATATACAAGGTGAAATATATTGCAATCAGACATAAAAAATATTATTCATGAGTAAGAAATTAAAATATTGCAGAGAGTTAGTATAATATACAATACTTACAGTCGCATCAATATATTAATAATCTACATCATGAATAGAATGTTAGTAACTTCAAGAAAATAATAAAAATAAATAAAGAAAACAAAGAAAGATTGTTACTTTGATTGACCCTCAAAAATTATACCTCCATTTAAGTCGTTGATTTGTATGGATCTTTGATCGAATATTAAACAACCCTTGAAAAATAGTTGTATTTGTACAATAGTTTGGTATTGTCGAGTATTAGGCAATGCTAAATTAATGAAAAAGAAGTGAGGAACTGAGGATGATCAGGTAAAGCGGAATGAGATTTTATATTACTCTTATGATGATGCGACAATATGGCGCGGGGTCTTTTTGATTGGCGCAAGGTAGGAATTGGGATGGGAACTATGTGGTTGATGTTGCCAAGCTCGGAAGAATATTTCTTAGTGTAGAGTATTAGTATTAGGAGAGGGATAGGTGATGCGTGTCGTTTCCGCAACAAAATTAAATTTATAAATCACTCACTAACTCTAACAAATAGATAGGGAAAGTAAGGGTCGAACCCACAGAGGCTGCATTATTATCTTAAACTACTTATTTAACTATTACTATATAATATGGGGGATTTTCAAATATCAACACTATACTAAACCATTAAACTAAAATTATAGATATAAATTGCAGGAAATAAATTCAGTTTTAATAATATAATAAAGAGGCTAATAGGAGACACGTAATTTCCTCTTGAGATAGGGTTTAATCATTGAATCATTAAACTAGTCGATAGATAGATTGGTTAACAAATAATCCCTTGAACGCAAGAAAATTAGTTGTTTTATCATTCATACTAACTAAACCCCGTGAATGCACACAAGTTCAGTCCTAAACAAACATATCAATTTAACAATGAAAGCATGTATTAAATTAACAAACTTGACCGCTTTAAGAACATCAATCAGTTAACTTTAATCAAGCCAGAAAGCTGCAACTAAATTAAAATTAACATCACACAAAATTTCCAGCAATAATATTTGACAAGAAAGCTTCAATCTAATAATATTACTGTTAATCCAAGCAAATAACCATGAATAAAACCCTAGGTGATCAATCTAAAATTAACATTTATTAATTATAAACTCAGATAACGAATTTCGTCTGAATATCCAATCAAACTAATCAATTGAACAAACAGAAATCATAATCTCATAAACCCGTAAAAAGATTCAATTACATGTTCCTACTAGTTTAAACTACTCTAGAATAACATGAAAACAAAGAAAATAGATAGAAGAGAGTAGATAAAACTCATTAGGCACGAATTTTTGACCTGAAATCTTTGTCTTACTCGCTTTGCGCCGTCCTCTGTTCCTCCATGTCTTCCTTCCTGTTCTCTCTCCTATTTCTCCTCATGCGGCTTCTTGTATCCACCCAAATCAAGGGTTTCTTCTTTTCTTTCTTCTTATCTCCTTTGTTGCATGTTGTGTTGTTGTTGTGGTTAAAAGCATTGGGCTTCCTTTTTTTTTTCTTTTCATTTTGTAATTAGTCTTAGGTTGCTGTCGTGGCTCTTGTCTAATCAATCAGGTTGCTGCTTTCTGGTTAGAACAAGTGGGTGTACCCCATTTATGTTTCAAATTATAAATGCACTTACGATACATGGGCTGCAGGTGTGTAACATAATTTCGACCCAATAAAAGACTAAATTAGCTCTTGCTTTCGTCTAAGAAATTGTAGGTCTCAATCTCAGCTTTCCGTAGCCACTTGAATCGTTTCAGTTCGACTGCGTATCAGTGAGTTATGCGCAAAATACTACGCCTGCCTTGCACAATTAGTAATACTCGAATTTAGTATGTCTTTCCAAACTTTTAGTTAAATAGGTTATCACTAAATAATTAATATAGACACAAATTCATCTTTTGAAGACAAAAGTATAATATTTACCCTATATAACTCAACAAGCGGCACTAAAAGTATTATATAGGAGGGTAAAAATATGTATAAATAGGCACTTATCAAATTCCCCCACACTTAGCTTTTGGTCATCCTCGATCAAAATACTACTAAAAATAAACTAAATGCAAACTACCGATTAATGCAAGATCTAATTCACCACCTCAAATTTCTTTATGGGAAATAACTAAATTAGACAAGTAGAAAACAAACTAAAACATTTTAAAGTTAGTCTGAAAAAGGTTGAGAAAAAGTTAGTAGGAATGTTATACTCTTGGCGTTGAAACTGTCATACTATCAAAACTCATAATCTTCATGGACAAATGATTTTCTTTGCAACTCGAAAATAGCTAGCATGAGTTCATCGTTGTGAATACATCAAGTTCAATAGATAGACCCTCACAGGTATAAATTTGAACACTCTACTCTCATTTGTTTAGGATTAAATAATATTCACTCAAACATGTAACCAAGTCGACTCAAAATGAAATATTTTTCTTTAAACTTGACTATCGTCTCAATTCTCCACTTCAATACTGACAAGATGCGTTAAGATCAAAAGGGCTTGTATAGGGTTGTAACGTGGCTAAGATTTGAGGGTAGGGATATATATGGGGGAAATGTGGTGGTAAAGGCCAACTAGTGGAATAAATGATATTTAAGAACGATGGCCAACAAGTACAAAGGCCACAAAAACATCCAACTAGAACGTAGCCCACTTGTTAACCAATAAAAATCAAGTACAACCTTCCTTATCATCCCCAACAATTTTCATTCGCCACTGCAAAATCACAACTTTTCTTTTTCTTCTCAAAAGATTTCACACTTGTTTTTTTTTTTTTTCACTTTCATATAACATATGCAAAACTTTCTACTATTCACCCTTTTACAACAACACCACAACACAAATTCAAATCAACTGATCAAAATAATTACTCCAACTAGCTAGACTTGGGTTCAAGTCCATATGTTGGTAATGTCGGTAGTCATAAAAATAAGGAAATTAAAGGCTCAAAAGGGCTAAACAAGAATAATATTATATGAAGGAAAAATCTCTTACGCTCAAATATATGAACAAAGAACGCCTTTATCATTTCTTCATAGTCATATGTCCCAAAAATTTCAAAGAATACCAAGTCAAGTTCAAGCGCCATACTTCATTAAGGAACTATCACACAAGAAAGGAAAATAAAGACTGATTCAGATGTGTCAGTTTAATAGGCTCAGAAGCTCACAGGTTTTGGTCTATCTATCTAGCCATCTTATTTAAGAGAAGCAAGATAATTTTTCCTATTATATTATTGTAGACACATAATCGTGTCTCCCCATTTGAGGGTCCAATGATGAAATATACCGCGGTCTTAGTTGGCATGGCCCAATGGAGAAGCAGTCCGAATAACCAGGCAATGTGTGTTTTAAAATAATATTATAAATGCCCAATTAATCATTCATGATGATTAATTGTAAGTTCAACCCGTAACATGTTTTCTAAAGTCCATTTTCAAAGCGCAACTGAATATTTATTATTCATAAATATTTTTTCTAATATTTATTGTTTTGATAAATATTTTCCTAAAAGCTTTTATTATTATCTTTTACCCATAAAACATATTTCTAACCCGGAATATTCGATCTACGGATTTTTAGGTATAAAAAAGGCATCTTAAAAGCACGCGTAACATTAAAAAAGGAATCTTCTCGAATATACTGGGTTTTGCGCTGAACGCAGCGGCTGCGCTCAGCGCGCCAAGTGCGTCCAGCACATTGGTCATATCGCGTCTGACACTCCAATGAGCGCCTGACATGTGGACTTGTGACTCACACAGAATCCTGCGCCTAGCGCAAGTCTTGTGTGAGACGCAAGGTAAAAAATTATCTTTTCAAAAACGCGTTTCCATGTTCGAAGTTTTAATTGGACGGACCACGTTAGGCAGGCCAACCTGCGCCTGACGCGTGTCCACGCGCCTGCAACGTAGGCTTGCGCCAGGTGCAGGTTGTGCGTGAGACGCACGCGCTTGTTTGCCTATAAATACGGGCTGATTTCCCGAATCAAAGACAGTTGCGAAATTTTCAAATATCAACAATATACTAAACCATTAAACTAAAATTATAGATATAAATTGCAGGAAATAAATTCAGTTTTAATAATATAATAAAGAGGCTAATAGGAGACACGTAATTTCCTCTTGAGATAGGGTTTAATCATTGAATCATTAAACTAGTCGATAGATAGATTGGTTAACAAATAATCCCTTGAACGCAAGAAAATTAGTTGTTTTATCATTCATACTAACTAAACCCCGTGAATGCACACAAGTTCAGTCCTAAACAAACATATCAATTTAACAATGAAAGCATGTATTAAATTAACAAACTTGACCGCTTTAAGAACATCAATCAGTTAACTTTAATCAAGCCAGAAAGCTGCAACTAAATTAAAATTAACATCACACAAAATTTCCAGCAATAATATTTGACAAGAAAGCTTCAATCTAATAATATTACTGTTAATCCAAGCAAATAACCATGAATAAAACCCTAGGTGATCAATCTAAAATTAACATTTATTAATTATAAACTCAGATAACGAATTTCGTCTGAATATCCAATCAAACTAATCAATTGAACAAACAGAAATCATAATCTCATAAACCCGTAAAAAGATTCAATTACATGTTCCTACTAGTTTAAACTACTCTAGAATAACATGAAAACAAAGAAAATAGATAGAAGAGAGTAGATAAAACTCATTAGGCACGAATTTTTGGACTGAAATCTTTGTCTTACTGCTGCTGCGCCGTCCTCTGTTCCTCCATGTCTTCCTTCCTGTTCTCTCTCCTATTTCTCCTCATGCGGCTTCTTGTATCCACCCAAATCAAGGGTTTCTTCTTTTCTTTCTTCTTATCTCCTTTGTTGCATGTTGTGTTGTTGTTGTGGTTAAAAGCATTGGGCTTCCTTTTTTTTTTCTTTTCATTTTGTAATTAGTCTTAGGTTGCTGTCGTGGCTCTTGTCTAATCAATCAGGTTGCTGCTTTCTGGTTAGAACAAGTGGGTGTACCCCATTTATGTTTCAAATTATAAATGCACTTACGATACATGGGCTGCAGGTGTGTAACATAATTTCGACCCAATAAAAGACTAAATTAGCTCTTGCTTTCGTCTAAGAAATTGTAGGTCTCAATCTCAGCTTTCCGTAGCCACTTGAATCGTTTCAGTTCGACTGCGTATCAGTGAGTTATGCGCAAAATACTACGCCTGCCTTGCACAATTAGTAATACTCGAATTTAGTATGTCTTTCCAAACTTTTAGTTAAATAGGTTATCACTAAATAATTAATATAGACACAAATTCATCTTTTGAAGACAAAAGTATAATATTTACCCTATATAACTCAACAAGCGGCACTAAAAGTATTATATAGGAGGGTAAAAATATGTATAAATAGGCACTTATCAAATTCCCCCACACTTAGCTTTTGGTCATCCTCGATCAAAATACTACTAAAAATAAACTAAATGCAAACTACCGATTAATGCAAGATCTAATTCACCACCTCAAATTTCTTTATGGGAAATAACTAAATTAGACAAGTAGAAAACAAACTAAAACATTTTAAAGTTAGTCTGAAAAACGTTGAGAAAAAGTTAGTAGGAATGTTATACTCTTGGCGTTGAAACTGTCATACTATCAAAACTCATAATCTTCATGGACAAATGATTTTCTTTGCAACTCGAAAATAGCTAGCATGAGTTCATCGTTGTGAATACATCAAGTTCAATAGATAGACCCTCACAGGTATAAATTTGAACACTCTACTCTCATTTGTTTAGGATTAAATAATATTCACTCAAACATGTAACCAAGTCGACTCAAAATGAAATATTTTTCTTTAAACTTGACTATCGTCTCAATTCTCCACTTCAATACTGACAAGATGCGTTAAGATCAAAAGGGCTTGTATAGGGTTGTAACGTGGCTAAGATTTGAGGGTAGGGATATATATGGGGGAAATGTGGTGGTAAAGGCCAACTAGTGGAATAAATGATATTTAAGAACGATGGCCAACAAGTACAAAGGCCACAAAAACATCCAACTAGAACGTAGCCCACTTGTTCACCAATAAAAATCAAGTACAACCTTCCTTATCATCCCCAACAATTTTCATTCGCCACTGCAAAATCACAACTTTTCTTTTTCTTCTCAAAAGATTTCACGCTTGTTTTTTTTTTTTCACTTTCATATAACATATGCAAAACTTTCTACTATTCACCCTTTTACAACAACACCACAACACAAATTCAAATCAACTGATCAAAATAATTACTCCAACTAGCTAGACTTGGGTTCAAGTCCATATGTTGGTAATGTCGGTAGTCATAAAAATAAGGAAATTAAAGGCTCAAAAGGGCTAAACAAGAATAATATTATATGAAGGAAAAATCTCTTACGCTCAAATATATGAACAAAGAACGCCTTTATCATTTCTTCATAGTCATATGTCCCAAAAATTTCAAAGAATACCAAGTCAAGTTCAAGCGCCATACTTCATTAAGGAACTATCACACAAGAAAGGAAAATAAAGACTGATTCAGATGTGTCAGTTTAATAGGCTCAGAAGCTCACAGGTTTTGGTCTATCTATCTAGCCATCTTATTTAAGAGAAGCAAGATAATTTTTCCTATTATATTATTGTAGACACATAATCGTGTCTCCCCATTTGAGGGTCCAATGATGAAATATACCGCGGTCTTAGTTGGCATGGCCCAATGGAGAAGCAGTCCGAATAACCAGGCAATGTGTGTTTTAAAATAATATTATAAATGCCCAATTAATCATTCATGATGATTAATTGTAAGTTCAACCCGTAACATGTTTTCTAAAGTCCATTTTCAAAGCGCAACTGAATATTTATTATTCATAAATATTTTTTCTAATATTTATTGTTTTGATAAATATTTTCCTAAAAGCTTTTATTATTATCTTTTACCCATAAAACATATTTCTAACCCGGAATATTCGATCTACGGATTTTTAGGTATAAAAAAGGCATCTTAAAAGCACGCGTAACATTAAAAAAGGAATCTTCTCGAATATACTGGGTTTTGCGCTGAACGCGGCGGCTGCGCTCAGCGCGCCAAGTGCGTCCAGCACATTGGTCATATCGCGTCTGACACTCCAATGAGCGCCTGACATGTGGACTTGTGACTCACACAGAATCCTGCGCCTAGCGCAAGTCTTGTGTGAGACGCAAGGTAAAAAATTATCTTTTCAAAAACGCGTTTCCATGTTCGAAGTTTTAATTGGACGGACCACGTTAGGCAGGCCAACCTGCGCCTGACGCGTGTCCACGCGCCTGCAACGTAGGCTTGCGCCAGGTGCAGGTTGTGCGTGAGACGCACGCGCTTGTTTGCCAATAAATACGGGTTGATTTCCCGAATCAAAGACAGTTGCGAAATTTTTTTTTTACGCACGAAAATACACTCAAAGACTCCGAAACATACTTCGAATACAAAACATACAAAACAATTTTGATCTTCCACATTGATTCGGATTCCTGATTCTACTATATTCCTGGTTCCAAGATTGCTTCGACTGAAGGTCACTATGCTCTTCGATCTAAACCGCATAGGTATAATCCTCAGGGCTCTTGAATAATCATATTTATTTCAATGATGTTACTAACTCTTTTCTTGTCATGATATAGATTTTTAATTAATAACCGTAGTCCTTTTGTAAATTCTAACCTCTTTTCCTATATTTTCTGTATATAATATTCATATTGTTATGATTATCTTGCATGCCTGTTTATCACCCACATGTTATTATGCTAAAATGAGACCTAAAGAAATGTTCTAATTAATTCAGATAATTTGGACAACCTGTTAGGAACCTTGTAAAATGATAACTGGTCATTAAATAATTAGTCTTTTGTGTGTTTCCCGAACCCATCTAGATTAATTATTTTAGGGTGCTTTAAAATATTGTTTGATTGTTCTATTGCATTAAATCTGCTGTGAATTGCTATTTAGTAGAGGCCAGCAATTGGCAATATAGTTCCTGACTATATTGTACCCTCACCCCCGAACTCACTTTTTGGTTCCTGACCATTTATGGAGTTAAGACGGGGAAATCTACATCGGATAAGTCCCTAATTTGTCCCTACGGTTTCCCATATCCAATTAGGTTTATGATTCTTCATTTAAAGAAATGTTGGCGACTTCAAAAAAAATATTTTTAATAAAACCTTAACAATGGGGTAGTCAAATAAATGCGCTCACATCGCGTGTAGGCATTAAAGGATTTGAAAAATGCATGCCTACCATTTGGCGACTTCACTGCGGAGGATTTAAAAAAGAAATTATTTTTTTAAATGAGTGGGTGAAACTTGAAAAATACGATTCATTCTTATTTTTATGCCTTTGAATAATATACTGTTTTGCATGTGCATGGCTATTGTTCAGCCACCATAAGGACAATCTACCTTGCCTCATTAGCACATGTTCTATGTGCGAGGTCACCCTCCGGGGGTTTGCGCTTTGTCCTTCCAAAAATCTTCCAAAGCGACAGTGTTGGATCTTAGTCATAAGCAAACCTACCCAACCATGGCATAGTTCTCTTGTTCCTGACTTGAGACCGGAGTGCGTCTTACACGTGGCCACCTCTTTAAGTAGAGGTAAGAAGCGTGGGATCAATCTCTTAGTCATGGACCCTTTTCAGCCTTAACCTAAACCTGACCAATAGTTAAACGTAGAACTTGACTTTTACTACCTCCGTCCCTGAATAGTCTGAACACTTTCCTTTTATGTTTGTCCCAAATTAGTTTGAACACCTCTTTTTTTGGCATGGTCCCACCATTAATATATTATTTCTTCTACACATCTTTGGCCCACACTCTACCTATTATCAATAAAAAGCTACCTAATTTTCTCTCTCCTCTAATAAAAAATACCCCACCAACTCCTATCACATCTACTTTTTAAATAAAATAACATTTGATAACCACACTACAACTTATCACCTTAAACTACGTGTCCCAACAAGTGTTCAGATCTTTCTGGGACGGAGGGAGTATGTTGGAACTTTACATATTATTATCTTCATTGTGCATCTTTGTGTGTGCGTGCTTTTATTGCTTGGTATTATGCGATGTTCTCGAGTTCAAATGCTGTAAAAACGAAATAACGCGACGAAGAGTAAAAAAATCGTATTCGATATGTTCCTGCATACCATGCTATACCTTTGAGTTTGGCGCGGCTTAGCTGCGTTCCACGCAGTGCATTAGCGTCTCCCTCGGCATTGTCATTTTGTTCTGCGCGTCAGTCATGCGTGTCTCTAGTTCATATAGTGTGTCATGCACATTATTGCGGGTGACGCAATATTATTTATTGTATTGCTTGTCTGTTTTGGCGTGTGTAGTATTGGTTTGCCGCTGAGTTCTGAGATTAAATTTCATATTTCTTCTCCTAAGGTTAATGGAAAATAAAGGTTAATTCACTTCTTATTGTTGGACTTTTTTTTTTATCCTTAAAAAAAAACTTCACCTTCATAGATTAAAAATCTCCGTCTTTTTTTTTTAAAAAAAAATATTCATCTAAAAAATAATCGCAATCCCTACTCCCTAAATTCTATCCCCATCCGTTACCAAACTTTATTTCCCATATTTAAAAAAAAAACGATCTCCCATCTTTTTTGAAAAGTCATCCACATCTTTTCTTCAAAAATTATTCTCCTATCTTTTTCAAAATTCCATCCCATCTTCGATCTCCTATCTACTTCAAAAATTCTATCCCCACCTTTTTTAAAAAAAATCTATTTTTTTTTTCCTATCACATATCTTATTTCAAAAGTTCATCTTTGATCTCTATCCTATCTCTCTATGTATATTATCCATCATTTGTGTACATCGTCTAGGATTCCTTTTAGTGTCCATTTTGTTGTAAAAGTCTCATTCGATTAGGAATTCTAACTCCATTAGAAGTCCATCTAGCTCATGTGTCTAGGTTCATCCAGTTTCACCCCATTTAGAGTTCTTCATCCCGTCTAACTATGTCCATGTTAGGAGTCTTCATTCGCTTGAGTCCTATCCATCTTAGAAGTCTATAATCCATAAATGCATAATAGGAGTCTAAAACCATTAGAATTATGTCAATCTTAGGAGTCTAAATCCATTAGAATTCCATCCATTTTAGAAGTCTAGGCCCACTAGAGTTCGGTCCATTTTAGGAGTCTAGGTCCACTAGAGTTCCGTCCATTTTAGGAGTCTAGGTCCACCAGAGTCTCATGCGTATTAGGAGTCTAGCATCCTTGAAAGTTCGTCAATTCTAGAATCCTAACATCATTAGAAGTCTGTCAGGTCTAGGACTGCATTCATACTCGAATCCTTTTGCATTGCATAGTCCATCATTCATACACTTCATGCATAACTAGAGTTGTTAGGCATTTAGAAGTCTCATTGCATCCATATGTTCCATTCCATTTCATGCATTCCGCATTTAGTAGTCCTGAACTACAGGCGATCTGATTCCTTCTTTCGGGATATGTAGGTAGCCTTTACAGGTTCGAACGCATAGATTGAGTCATGCATACATACACTAGGTTTAGGTGCATCCAAAAGAGTCATGCATACATACATTAGGTCTAGGTGCATCCAAAAGAGGCATGCATACATACATTAGCTCTAGGTGCATCCAAAAAAAATTCAAAAAAAAAATTATCATTCATTTAGGATATTCAAATTTTTTCCTAGAAGCTCAACATTTTTAAACAAACATACATTCTTTCATTCCATTTCTCTCTCTCCATCATCATTCTATTTCTAAATCTCCTTTGATGATCTATGTAGGAATCAAGCGACATTGAAACGGGCGGTCCATCGAATAACAAGCAACAAGTCGCTGAAATGGCTAGAGATTTAGCCAAGCTGTAACTATAAGGCTTGAGAAGATCGAGTCCGGTGAATCTCCTGGATTCCACAAGAAATTGGAGAGTGTTCTTCATAGGGTAACCAATACAAATTCCTATTTTGAGCCTATTGATAACACCCAACTGAAAGGGAAACTTCCTGAAAATTTCTCTACAATTGACATCCCTAGATCGAGAATGATTTGCCAAAAAAAATTGCCGAAGGTAATGATCTCAATGCCATAGAATCAGACACCTCTCTGAGCTCAATTGCTCATTAAGACATTAGGACTCGCTTAGGTCCAATCAACACAAAAAAAAAACGTATATACCTCATCTTTTTTCACTTAGAAAGAGACCTCATGAAGATCGAAGCAATGAAGCCGTCCTGTCACGTGACGTAGGGGTCTAGACTTGAAATTTCATTTTCTGTTTCATTTCTCTTATTCTCCCAGTCTAATATAGGATTTCCCTTTCATTGCATGTACTCATAACTTTCAGATAATAAATGAGTATTTCTTTTCTAACCTTACATTAATGAGCATCAATGAAAATCATTATTGTCGCCTTAAAAGAAAGGAATTTATAATTCTCATGACTATTCTAATAGAGGCAATGAACAATTGGCATAAAAGAGGCATTCCTCCCTTCACTATAAATATTCCTCCATCTCAACCTAAATGCATAACACCCCCTACCTTTAACCTACCTCATGGGAAGTACACTTGACAACAATTCAATGTAAAGGGCAAGTGAAAAAAATATAGAGCAATAAAACAAAAATCAAAGCAAAAAAAAAAAAAGGAAGCAAAATATGAAAAAAAAGAAAAGAAAAAAGAAGTGTTGCAAATAAGCCCATCAATAGCTTTGTCAAAGGTATTTCCTTCAAAATCTTTAACCTTCGATTCTAAACCATTACAAGTCAAATCAAATCTCTATAATAAACCTTCCTAACAACCATTCACATTGTTTTCCAATAAGCCATAAAAGACAAACCAAGGCCCGCTAGGTCGAAAACCCATAAGGGCGACTAAGGCAAAAGTCATGGCATCTTCTCATTCACTAGCCTGAACTACGAATGGTCTGATTCTGCTAAAGATACGTAGGAAACCTCACCCTGAGGTCCGACCGCTTTAAACCAAACCAAACCTACATCATTATCCACCCTTACCAAAGACCTCTTCCAAATCAATGATTAATTCAATGCTTAATTCATTGCAAATGGTTCCAAAGCAAAATGCTCGGCCACCAATTAAATGTTAAGAGCTACGACTGGCCCGATTCCATCATGGATATGTAGGCAACCTCTTTTGAGGCCCGGCCATTTTAATTTAAAACATATATTTTCAAGGCTCGCCTAGGCCCGTGAGAAAAGCGCGATCTCCCAAATCATAAATTTTCAATGCTCATCCCCTACCCTTAGAACTAGACTGGGATTTGAACCTGCATCATAAGCCTACCTTATTGCGTGAGTCAAGTCATTATGACTCCGCCTTCTTCTAATTCTTATCCCTTCCTTTTTTTAAGGCACATTATCCCTTCTAAGCCAACCATAGCATAACCTTTCAACACTCAGCGCTATGACCGCGCCTTATCTTTTGAGTGTTCTTTTCTTTGGCCTTTCTTCTCACCTTAGGAACCCTACATGGACTCTTCCGTCGACACTTCCGCTAAGCGTGACTAGATATCTTCAAAAATCTCACAATCAAGCTGAGTACTTCATAAACTCCATCTTACTGGGGTGCTTCATCACGGTTCCACACAAAAAATCATAGGCTCCGAGTATAGGCCCATAAGGACTTCATTACGAGTCCATACATGAAATATCGGCGGTTTTAAAACCCACACTGATATAAGATGGAACTGATTGTATGGGCTCACTTAGGCCTTAACATACGAAACTCGAAACGCATACAATTCAAGCATTACGAGGACCACAATGTATTCAAATCCAACAAATCATCCTTCATAGGCTCCATGTGTACCTTGACAAGGACTTCATTACGAGTCCATACAAAATATTGTGGGCTCCAGACCGATACGAGATTATAACTGTTTTATGGGCTCACATAGACCCGTAACAACTACAATGCATTTCGAATCAGACATAACATACATGGATAATCCTTGGGGCTTTCCATTTCTCCTCTTTTAAAAAACAGTTCTCTAAAATGAAAATTTGAGCTTCTAATGGAACAATCAAATCATCTGCATTAGTGTCATACCTATGCATTAGTGTCATATCTCTACATTTACATTACATATCTGCATCGTCCAAACATTGTGTCAAAGCATTGCATCCTTCGTCCTTAGCCATAGGATTCTAGCGTCAATCATCGAGTCACACATACACACACACGTATGCACACACGATAGCACCTTTAAGTCTAGAGCACTAGAGGTCACTCTTTATAGGTCAAGTCTTTTCCTATCCATACACTAGCACCCATATCACGGGACACATGCATGTCCTGTAGTTGTTTGTCTGTATATCTGTGTGTTATTTGTATTCGCAGGTACCCAACATTAAACGGCTCTATATGAGCTATATTCTGCCAAGGTCTGCGGACACCTACAAATTAACAACAGAAGACAAATGCTATATACATGGTGTGTCCAGCGCAACGACAATGTTGAACAATCTGCGTCCAGCGCAGCATACCACGCCGAGCGCAGGCCTGTGCGTCTGGCGCACAGTCCTGCACAGCACGCTTCGGGGCTTCTTAGCCATGTGGAGCCAAACACCTAATTCCCAAACGCATTCAAATGTTCGTTATGACATTGCACTACACAACTAAACGAACTTTCAAAAGTTGGCAAAAACGCAACCTTGCTATTCTGTGAATCAACTACAACAACAGCCTTGGAGCGGGACAATAGCTCATTACAATCGCCTTGGAGCGGGACAAAAGCTCTATACAATCGCCTTGGAGCGGGACAAAAGCTCTACACCATGCAGCCTTGAAGCGGGACAATAGCTCATTACAATCGCCTTGGAGTGGGACAATAGCTCATTACAATCGCCTTGGAGTGGGACAAAAGCTTTACACCAATTGCCTTGGAGCGGGACAATAGCTCATTACAATCACCTTGGAGCGGGACAATAGCTCATTACAATCGCCTTGGAGCGCCTTGGAGCGGGACAATTGCTCATTACAATCGCCTTGGAGCAGGACAATAGCTCATTACAATCGCCTTGGAGCGGAACAAAAGCTCTACACATATTGCCTTGGAGGAGGCCAAAAACTCTACCCCGACATGAGCCGGATCATAATAGCTCATGATTCTTTTTCCCATATATCATTTCATTTTTGCAAATTTAGAATCACTTTGCGAATATGTTTCACCCATGAATGTTCCTGAAGCTTTTGCTTGTTTTGCAGGTACTGGGGCAAAAGAATGATTTTGGATTGTAGAGCATCTAGAATCATTCTCTGTCCCAACGCGAATACTTTGCCTTTCGATTTTACAAACCTCAATCAAAGTGGGGGCTTCTGTAGACACATAATTATGTCTCCCCATTTGAGGGTCCCATGATGAAATATACCGCGGTCTTAGTTGGCATGGTCCAATGGAGAAGCAGTCCGAATAACCAGGCAATGTGTGTTTTAAACTATTATTATAAAAGCCCAATTAATCATTCATGAAGATTAATTGTAAGTTCAACCCGTAACATGTTTTCTGAAGTCCATTTTCAAAGCCCAACAAAATATTTATTATTCATAAATATTTTTTCTTATATTTATTGTTTTGATAAATATTTTCCTAAAAGCTTTTATTATTATCTTTTAACCATAAAACAGATTTCTAACCCGAAAAATTCGATCTCCGGATTTTTAGGGATAAAAAGGCATCTTAAAAGCACGCGTAACATTAAAAAAGGAATATTCTCGAATATTCCGGGTTTTGAGCCGGACGCGGCGGCTGCGCTCAGCGCGCCAAGTGCATCCAGCACATTGGTCATATCGCGTCACACACTCCAATGAGCGCCTGACACGTGGACTTGTGACTCATACAGAGTCCTGCGCCTAGCGCAAGTCTTGTGTGAGACGCAAGGTAAAAATTTATCTTTTCAAAAACGCGTTTCCATGTGCGAAGTTTTAATTGGACGGACCACGTCAGGTAGGCCAACCTGCGCCTGACAAGTGTCCGCGCGCCTGCCACGTAGGCTTGCGCCAGGCGCAGGTTGTGCGTGAGACGCACGCGCTTGTTTGCCTATAAATACACTTTTGATCTTTCACAATGATTCTGATTCCTAATTCTACTATAATCCTGGTTCAAAGATTGCTTCAACTGAAGGTCACTACGCTCTTCGATCTAAACCGCATAGGTATAATCCTGAGGGCTCTTGAATAATCATATTTATTTCATTGAAGTTACTAACTCTTTTCTTGTCATGATGTAGATTTTTAATTAATAACCGTGGTCCTTTTGTAAATTCTAACCTCTTTTCCTATATTTTATGTATATAATATTCATATTGTTATGATTGTCTTGCATGCCTGTTTATCACCCACATGTTTTTATGCTAATACAAGACCTAAAGAATTGTTCTAATTAATTCAGATAATTTGGACAACCTGTTAGGAACCTTGTAAAATGATTGTTTAATAACTGGTCATTAAATAATTAGTCTTTTGTGTGTTTCCCGAACCCTTCTAGATTAATTATTTTAGGGTGCTTTAAAATATTGTTTGATTTTTCTATTGCATAAAATCTGCTGTGAATTGCTATTTAGTAGAGGCCAGCAATGGCCAATATAGTTCCTGACTATATTGTACCCTCAACCCCGAACTCCCTTTTTGGTTCCTGACCATTTATGGAGTTAAGACGGGGAAATCTACATCGGATAAGTCCCTAATTTGTCCCTACAGTTTCCCATATCCAATTAGGTTTATGATTCTTCATTTAAAGAATTGTTGGCGACTTCAAAAAAATATTTTTAATAAACCCTTAGCAATGGGGTAGTCAAATAAACGCGCTCACATCGCGTGTAGGCATTAAAGGATTTGAAAAATCCACGCCTATAATTTGGCGACTTCACTGCGGAAGATTTAAAAAAGAAATTATTTTTTTTAAATGAGTGGCTGAAACTTGAAAAATACGATTCATTGTTATTTTTATGCCTTTGAATAATATACTGTTTTGCATGTGCATGGCTATTGTTCAGCCACCATAAGAACAATCTACCTTGCCTCATTAGCACATGTTCTATGTGTGAGGTCACCCCCCGGGGGTTTGCGCTTTGTCCTTCCAAAAATCTTCCTGAGCGATAGTGTTGGATCTTAGTCATAAGCAAACCTACCTAACCATGGCATTGTTCTCTTGTTCCTGACTTGAGACCGGAGTGCGTCTTACACGTGGCCACCTCTTTAAGTAGAGGTATGAAGCGTGGGATCAATCTCTTAGTCATGGACCCTTTTCAGCCTTAACCTAAACCTGACCAATAGTTAAACGTAGAACTTGACTTTTATGTTGGAACTTTACATATTATTATCTTCATTGTGCATCTTTCTGTGTGCGTGCTTTTATTGCTTGGTATTATGCGATGTTCTCGAGTTCAAATGCTGTAAAAACGAAATAACGCGACGAAGAGTAAAAAAATCGTATTCGGTATGTTCCTGCGTACCACGCTATACCTTTGCGTTTGGCGCGGCTTAGCGGCGTTCCACGCAGTGCATTAGCGTCTCCCTCAGCATTGTCATTTTGTTCTGCGCGTCAGTGATCGGTCCCCTAGGTGTCGTTACTTCCTATGGTTCCGGGTCAAGAATAAAATCTCCCTAGTCTAACTAACTAGCCTAATAAGGTAGTATAGCGTAGTAAGGGGTCGTATCCACGGAGAAGCAAGGGGTTTTACACTTAGTTCGAGATGCAATCAATTGACGGGAGTAAAAGAAAAGGGGTTTGAGTTATCAACTAGACTACCTAAGGAAGATAAAATAAGAGTGATTAATCAATAAGACAAACACTAGGGAGAGGGGGAATCGTGGAACTCACAACAACGATTTCGACAACATTTGGTGGGCAATGGATCAAATCTATTGAGGGCCTTGGTCCAACATCAAGAGGTCACTCTCGCACAACCCTCAACACCGCCTACCCAACCCCGCCTTTGAGGTCGTGGTCTACCCATCATCATGTCATCACTAATATCAAGCTTGCTCTCACATAACCCAACATTAGCACAAGATTTAAGCATAAAGGCGATCAAGTTTTGTACTTTTACAATAAAATACCTTGATTCGAGCATCAAAAGAACAATCACCAAAGCCAACCAAACATCATTCAAAATCATCACAAAGTCCCATTATCCCCCTTCCCTAGCTAGAAATCTAGTCTAGGAAGGAGGAGAACATAGTAAGACTAGTAAAAGCAACAATAAAAGGAGCAAACATACTAAAACTACTAAGCATGATTAGTGAAAATGAGAAAGATTGAACCTTTGAACAATAGACTACTAAGACTAGTCAAGGCAAGTATAAACTAATTTAAACAAGCATAAAACTAAACAAATAACCAAAAATAAGCGAGGAAATAAGGATTAGAGACAAGAAATTACCAAAAGATTGATGCTTTGATTAATAAAAATGAAGAACAAAGGTTGAGTTACAACTTTCTCTCTCCTAAGAATGTGTTTTTCTCTCTCTAATTAACCTAGAATAGTGTGCTCTTGCTTTGAATCCTCTTTTCTGGAATTAAAAGCCCCCCCCTCAATGTCTTAAGAAAAGGGTATTTGTACCCCTCACAAATAGAGCTTAGACTAAGGGCAAACAGCGAACAAAAATTGGGAGCTGACCATTCAGAGCTCCCGCTCCATCAGTGGAGCGCGAGCTCTGAACCTGATGAGAGATATTTTTGCAGCAGGTCGAAGCTCCCGCTCCATGTGTGGAGCGCCAGCTCTGAGCATAACATAAGATATTTCTTACCGCAGGTCGAAGCTCCCGCTCCAAGAGGTTGGAGCGCCAGCTCTGAGCATAGTATGAGATAATCCTGCCGCCTGTCGAAGCTCCCGCTCCATGAGGTTGGAGCACCAGCTTTAAATTCTCGGCAAAATTTCTTGTACACAGGGGGATTCGGAGCTCCCGCTCCAGAGCTGGAGCGCCAGCTTTGGCACTGCTTCTACTCTTCTTTGCAATTTGAAGCTCCTTCTCTTCATCCAAAGGTTCCCTTTTGCCATTCCATGCTTCGACAATCTCGATAAGGCCGCTACGGAACCTAAAAGAAGATAAGAACAAGTCATAGCATAGGGTGTTCACAACATTCAACCTTCGCATGAAGAGAAAACAACCTACAATTCCCAAAAAAGACTCAAAATGCATAAAGCTAATAGAATCACTAACATTGAACAAAGCTAAGCTAAATAAGCATAAAAATGGACTAAACAAGGGCTTAATTAGGGTGGAAAGAGGCCATAAAAGCGGCCTTAAAGCAACTTATCAAACTCCCCCAGACTAAGTGTGTACACTAAAGTCTGTACACTAACTCACTTTCGTAGGAATCAGGGTCAATTTTAGCGTAAATGACAAGCCCTTTAAACCTCAAAGTCGCCAAGGAGGACGAGTGTGCTCTCGTAAGGGTTTTCTAAGAGTTTGACCCATAACTCTAGATCTTAGAATCCAAGGCAAATCAAAAATAAATAAACCAAAGAAAATAAAATGGTGCTCTTAAGTGAGATTTTGACGAGAAGCAAGCGCAAATGGATGCAAGAATTTCTAGACATTAAAAGTAAGCATGCTCAAAGATGTCCATAGGTTGATTAAAACATACCATACACTAAGCATAGAGAACTAGATAGATCACATTTCCTCAAATTCTACAACCATACATACCGCGTTCTCTCAACTAGTTTCAAATTCGCCATTCAAGGTAGCTTCTCTAGACTCCGAAGAATGGAGCCGATGAAATGTAATAAGAAATAGAATAGGAGAAGGTTACTCGACATCTTGACATAGCATACTCGCTCAATAGGCTTGATTCCAATCTTCCACCACCGACAATGACTCAACCCTCTAAGGTCAAAATGACTTTTTAAGGGTGGAAACGTAGGGGGTAAAGGGTGTGAATAAATTTGGATAGTGGTGCTCAATCCTAATATAGTGAAGCTTTAGTAGGAGCGAAAGAGCTAAATAACCATGCATCACAAAACATATTCAACCATTTAGGGATAAAGTTCCCCCAAACTTATTCGAAAACATAGCAATAAAAGAATTATTTTGGATTTTCTTTCTTTTTCTCTTTTTTTTTTTATTTTATTTTTCCCACCTTCTTTGACTTTGGGTGGCTTTTTCTATGAAGTTGCAATTGCATTTATTCAAGAATATACACAAAATTTCCACTATACCTCAAGAATCTCATCATTTTCCTTTCCCCTTGTTTGTTTCAAATATCACTCAAGACAATCGCTCTAACTTCACTATTCACTACAAGGGTGAAAAATAAAACAAGGAGGCAATTGACTTGTATTGAGGTAATCAAAGAAAGGATAAGGCTCAAAGGGTTGAGAGGAAGGGCATATGCAAACAAAAATAAAACCAAGAAAAAGAGAAAAACAAGAATAAAAGGCCTAAAACTATAAAAGTGAAAATAGTCACCGAAATGAACGCCTTTATCTTTCCCTAGAGTGGCTCGATCGCGATCTAAGATAGATTAGAGTCAAGTTCTCGATAGAAGTATGCGATGTCGAGGATCCATGCACTCAAAATAGATGTTGGGGCTTTTTTTGAAAGTCCTCACATGGGATTATCAAGCAAATGCTACCTTTAAGGTTTCAAATCACTAGAGAGAGCAACACCATCATACCACAATCCATGAATTAAGGTCTTGTGCTCTCAAAAAGTTCTAACCGCTACCTTAACATAGCGTATACTAAAATCAACCATAAACATCTCTAAGCATGCGGACTTCTAACATCTAGGAATAAAAGCATTCAAAAGAGTGGAGCTTCAATGATATTGTTCTCAACTCAAGAGCAAAAGAAATAATTAAAAGAAAAATTTGCCTTGATTCATACGTATTTTTTTTTATTTTTTTTTTTTTTTCAAGAGATGAAAGTAAGTAGGTAATGGCACATAACCAACACTGTCAATCAAATTTTGCACTTAAACCCAGGTGGTGTTCAACCACCAATGTAAAATTAAAGCCAAGCAACCTCGAACGATCATCATCTTTCCTAAACTATCCTAAAACTAAGGAAACAAGTAACTAAAAGGGAGTTGGAACGATCTCACCCATCATTGAAGCAGTAAAGGCCAAATGCAATATCCGAAGCAATGCTCTTCTCACCTTGACTTCAACCCCGGATGCTTGCTATGAAAGGCCATCAACTCAAAGGAAAGATTAGTTCCAACAAAAGTATATACAAAGGGCAAAGAAAAACAAATCTAGCTTAACACATAGCTCAACAATTCCTTAAGATTGCAATTCCCCCAAGCCATGACCCCTAAAATTGCGCCCCTACATCAAAAACAATGTAAAGTACACCCCCCCCAACTTGAATGGAAAACCGACCTCGATAAGACCAAGGAATAGAGAAAAAGAGGGGAGGAGGGGCGATTCATGGGGCGATCTAAGATCCACTTGGCCCGCCCTCATCGGGGCGGCGCCAATCATAAGCAAGATCGATCGGGGTCCCATCCTCACGCAAGGGGGGACCATGGGGTTCCCAACCGCCGTAAAAGTTAGGAGGGAAACCCGAGTACCCCGTAAAGGATGGGTCATGGCTATGTTCCGGTGGGATGTATCTATAGGCGGGGTCGCCGAAATAGTCACACCCCCCGGGCTGGGTATAGTCATATGGGGGAAAGGTGCGCCGCTCCCTAACTTGGGAGGATGGACCCTGCCAATAGGGGTAGACTGGCTCACGAGGAGTGCCATCAATGTGCTCTCCTCCCCAACTTGGCACTGGCCCTAGCTGTGGAGGCCAATAGGGATGGTTAACTGGCGGGGCGATTTGCCCTTGCTCCACAAAGTGGTTGAAAAGCAAAGAATTTTGGAGCGCCATCCCCTGGTTGTTGGCCTCCAATTCGCCCACTTGCAAACTTAAGTTATGAAAAGCATGTTCGATGTTAAAACTAGAAAGGTAAGAGTGGCTCATACCTCCCTCCTCATGGGAGGGGTGACGTTCGTGCTCCACTCGTTGCGGCCTTGGTTGGTGTTGTTGTTGTTGTTGATGTTGTTGTTGATGTTGTTGCCTTGCTCGGTTTCTTCTTTCAATCTCATTCGGATCAAGCTCCGAAGCATCAATCTCCTCAAATGGGACTCTCCATGGATTTGGGGTGTTTGCTGGGGGTTCGGTCATGAATCTATTTGGGATCTTGCACCATATTGCTCCCTTGATCGACCAAAAGGTAGCTTTTGATGTCTCTTTTGTGAATTTCATATTCTTGAGGTGATCAAAGTTTAGAGCCGACCCATAGCACTCCGGCTCCATCTTGACAAGTTGCTCTTTGTACCCGAGCTTATAAGCAAGCCATGTCACCATCCCTCCCAATTGGATGTGCCCTTTCATTCTTGTGTCTTGCTTGATGGTGAGCATCCTCGTGGCAAGCAAGAAACCCAAGTTGACTTTATCGGCCGGGTTATTTTGATCTAGCAACCTTTTTCCTTCACTTGCTCTCCATAACAAATGAAGTTCTTGGTCGCTCATTTTGCCAAGATCTTGCCGGGAGAACAAACAATACACCAACATCCTATGGAAATACCTCAATGCGCCATGATGGATTTCTGAGGCTTTTGATGAGTTAGAGAGGAAGTCTCTAGACCCATCAGTTATCCTCTTCCACCAGGCTTTCATGTCATAGCCTTCAATACCATCCCCAGAACAATCATACACCTCTGCTCTAGGATCCCAACAAAAACACTCATTAAACTCTGCGAGGCTCATGGTGTGTTGGTGGTTGAACAACCTGAATTTGATCTCAAAGGCATCCCCTGCCTCCGTAGATGTTCTCTTGAATTCAAACCTAGCTAAGAATTCTAGAGTTAGAGTGCGGTAGGTGAGGGGAGGTTGTGTGGGGTGGTTGTAGGTCTTATCTGTGGTGATCCAATCATTTGGGATTTGGTTTTTAAGGGACGGGGCAAAACCGAGTGTACGGGCGAAGTCGCACACTTTATCATCTATCCTGAGGTGAAAACAAGTTATATGATCATAGAAAAGGGTTTGTTTCACCTCCCTCTTCTCAAGCTCACGAAACTTGTCTTTGTGTTCGGGTTTGGTAAGGCTCACACTGTAGGAAGGTGAGGAGCTAGTGCGAGGTCTTTTCGAACCCATTACACCGGTATAAAACACAATAGTCAACAATAAGAATCACCAACAACAACAAAGTCAACCAACAATACCCAAGGGTTGTAGAATCCAAGGATTTTCCTCAATAACCACAAAAACTCCACAATGCCTCCAAAAATTTGCACAAATAATCAACAATAACACCACCACAATCACCAATTAATCAACTTCAAGCACAAACTCAAGCCAAAACACCTAATTTCATCTAAACACAAAAATTCCAAAGGAAACCCTAACAAAATCAAGCACAAATTCTCAAAGATAAGCAAAATGAACTTGATTAAGAGAGATTTTACCACAGTTAGAACCAAATCCTTCTTTTTGCTGTGCAAAGGAGAGTAAACCCGAGTGGAATCCAAAGTGGCCCGAGCAAAAACCCCGAATTGATGCTAAGAGTTGAGTTTGGAGTGGGAAATTTGGAATAGAAGTGAGAATGGGGAATGTTTTGGGTGTTTTTGAGATGAATGAGGGTGATTTGTGGAGGGTTTGGGAGGAGTGAGAGTGGTTTGAGGGGTGAGTGAGGGTTTGAGGGTTTGAGTGAGAGAATGGGAGAAAGAAGAAGGGTTTGTGCGTGCTTTATTTTTCAGAACAGGTGCTCGAAGCTCCCGCTCCACCATTCAGAGCGGGCGCTCTGACAGGCACTGAGTAATTTTTTTCAAAAAAATCGCTCGAAGCTCCCGCTCCACCATTCAGAGCGGGCGCTCCAAGTGTGTGGAGCGGGCTCTTCAAAATCTCGGCAATTGCATTGCCTTCAGCATCAGAGCCGTCGCTCCAAGGTGTGGAGCGAGGGCTTCAAAATCTCGGCATTTGCCTCCACCATTCAGAGCGGGCACTCCAATGTTTGGAGTGGGAGCTCTGAATCCAACACTTGATCAATTTTTTTCTCTTTTCGATGGGGCGGGCGCTCCATATAGTTGAAGCGGGGGCTTCAAGTTTTCGGCATTCTTCATATTGAGGTGTGGTATTTAGAGCGGGCGCTGCATATATCTGGAGCGGGAGCTCTGATCCCAATACTTTGCCGATTTCCTTTTTCTCTTTTCCTGCACACATACACAACAAACCATACCCTATGGGGGTTTAAATTAGCCCAAAGTGAGATGTAAGACTTAGCTTAAAACTCAACTCAACTATTGGTTAGATGAGCCGAGAAGCCCTGCCTCGTATTTCTCAATCAAACTAGTATCCACCCCTCCCTTGAAAAAAAAAATCCTCCGGATTTTACAATCCACCTAAACAAAATCTAAATCAAAGTTCGACAATAACAAAATATAAACAATATATACAAAGGCGCTTGATTTATGGTCTTAAGCTAGACCCCTTCATCTTCCTCAAATGGCTTCGGGGGACGAGTCGGTTGGGACCGACTCGAGCATCAAACAACCAAGTTTTCCAATTTGTTCCTTATCGAAATACTTCTTGATTCTTTGGCCATTTACCATGAACCGAGCTCCATCTTCACCTTCCAATTCAAACGAGCCATAAGGAGTGACCTTGGTGATAGAGAATGGACCGGACCACTTAGACTTCAACTTTCCGGGGAAGAGACGGAGGCGTAAATTGAATAAGAGAGCTTTGTCGCCAACCTTGAAGTCACGATCTTTTCCCAACAACTTGGTAGGAGGCTTAGAACTCTCCCCCTTGGCCATGGTTTGGATCAATGGGAGCTCATCTTTGTTTTCTTGGGCATCAGTATGAGCTTCATCAAGTTGGGTTTCAATCTCCATGGCCTCTCTTGATTTGTCCATCCCCTCATAATTAACAATCTTCGACTCCACCAAGTCTACTCTCCACACCTTCTCCACCATAGGTTGCTTCAAGGTTTTCGAAAACTCAAACACAACTCTTTCATCGGCCACCTCACAAGTGATCGTGTTGTTCTTGCAATTAATCACGGCTCCCATTGTTTTAAGAGTTCTCTCCCTAGGATAAGAGGAGTATGAGGGTCCTCCTCCATATCCATTACAACAAAATCACAAGGCACAAAGATATTACCAACTCGAATTGGTATATCCTCAAGTTCTCCACAAGGTAGCTTAATCGAGCGGTCGGCCAATTGCATTGTTTTCCTTGAAGGCACCATCTCAAACTTGAGCAACTTTGCACTGGACAAGGGCATCAAGCTCACACTTGCACCTAAGTCGGCCAATGCTCCCTTGGTCTCAAGATCTCCCAATGTCACCGGAAGAGTGAAGCTACCCGGATCTCATTGCTTGGGTGGCAAGTGGCGTTGCACAAGCGCACTCACTTGGTGAAGAAGAGTGATGCATTGTTCATTGAGCTTTTTCTTGTTGGAAAGAAGTTCCTTGAGGAATATTGCATAGGATAGCATTTGTGACATAGCCTCAAGGAAGGGAATGTTGATTTGAAGACCCTTCAACATGTTCATGAACTTGTTGTACTTGTCATTCAACCTTCTCTCAACTATCCTTTCCGGAAATGGTAGGGGAGGATCGAATCTTGATGGTTGGACATTCGTTGATGCTTGCTTTTCTACCTCAACCTCTTTCTCCTTCTCAACACCCTCTTTTTGGATTTCATATTCTCCTTTCTCCACCACTTGTCCTTCTTTCTTCTTATCCTCCTCTTGTTGCACCTCTTTAGGTCCTTTATAGGATCTTCCGGACCTTAGGGAGATGGCCTTCACATGGTGGTGGTTTGCGGGATTCGGAGTAGGTTGACCGGGAAGCTTCTCATTTGAGAGTTGAGAAACCCTCTCGGTTAGTTGGGCAACTTGATTGTCAAGGATCTTTTGGTGAGAAGCGGTTTCTTGGAATGTTTGATCTACTTTTCGCTCAAGATTGCTCAACTTTTGTTCAAATTTTTGAGAAATGTTTTTGATGTTGTCTAGGATGAGAAGGGTGTCCGGAGATGGGCCACCTTGGGGGTTTGAAGTGTTTGGGAAGGTGGTTGGGGGTTGGTTTGAGAATTGATTTTGTGGGAGGGGCTTGTTGAAGTTGTTTCTAGCATTTGGATGTAAATAGGGAGCTCCTTGGTTTGCTTGACTTTGGAAATTGGTTGGTCCACCATAGTCATTGAACCTCGGATTAAGATTGGAGTTAGGGCCTCTCCAATTATCCCTATGATCTCTTTGATTATTGAGATAACCCATAGCCGCTACATGCTCGGGGTCCTTACCACCACAATAAGAGGTGTCGTGGTTGGTACCCCCATAAATTTCACATGAGAATGAGTTTACTTGCCGAGATGAGGAAGAAGAAGCTTATTCTTTGCCTAGCTTCTTGTCAAGAAGTTGTTCCATGAAGGCTTTGAGTGACTCTTGGTCAAGCTCGAATTTCCCATTAGCTTTTCCTTGACTTCTTCTCTTACCACCCCATGAATAGTTGCGGACCACATCCTCAATTGTATCTTTAAGTTGAGCTTGGGGAACTTTCCTTAATTGGCCTCCGGCTCCCGCATCAAGATTGGCTCTACTAATGGGACCAAGACCATCATAGAAGAATCTAATAAGTAGAGGCTCGCTATACTCATGATGGGGGCAAGCTCTAACGTACTCATTGAATCGTTCCCAAGCTTCACCTAGAGACTCATCCAATTCTTGTTGGAAGTTGGAGATCTTCCTTCTCATTTCCGCGGTCTTCTCCTCCGATATAAACTTCTTTAGGAAGGCTTTAGCCACCGCCCTCCAAGTAGTCAAGGAGTTTGGTTTGAGATTCTTAAGCCACCTATAAGCTTTTCCCGCTAAGGATTGCCGGAAGAGATGCATACGGATGTATTCTTGAGTGACTTGGTTCGTTTGGACCATGGCGCACAACTCAACGAATCTATCAAGATGCTCAATGGGATTCTCATGCGCGGCTCCGGAAAATTGCTCCCTAAGCACCATTTGTGTATATTGTGGATGGATAGTGAAGTTTGTAATGGTGGTGGGGAGCAAAATGCCACCGGTGAGCTCATAGTCCTCCGGATTACCAAAGTCTTGAAATAGAGGGTTGTCATCTTCGGCCATGGCTTCACTTGCCTCACTTGAGGAGTCAAAAAATGTTTCCTCCTCCTCGGTTTGATGTTCAAATAACCTCCGAACTTGCCTCAAAGTACGGTCAATTTCCGGGTCAAGAGGAGTGGTAGGAATACCTTGAGATCTCCTTATCATTCAACAAAGCTAAGCACACGGTTAGTAATGACAACACAATAACAAAAATGAAAATAAAAAGCAATTGATGGGCAATAAACTAAGTTTAAACAACACGTTGCTTCCCCGGCAACGGCGCCAAAACTTGATCGGTCCCCTAGGTGTCGTTACTTCCAATGGTTCCGGGTCAAGAATAAAATCTCCCTAGTCTAACTAACTAGCCTAATAAGGTAGTATAGCGTAGTAAGGGGTTGTATCCACGGAGAAGCAAGGGGTTTTACACTTAGTTCGAGATGCAATCAATTGACGGGAGTAAAAGAAAAGGGGTTTGAGTTATCAACTAGACTACCTAAGGAAGCTAAAATAAGAATGATTAATCAATAAGACAAACACTAGGGAGAGGGGGAATCGTGGAACTCACAACAACGATTTCGACAACATTTGGTGGGCAATGGATCAAATCTATTGAGGGCCTTGGTCCAACATCAAGAGGTCACTCTCGCACACCCCTCAACACCGCCTACCCAACCCCGCCTTTGAGGTCGTGGTCTACCCATCATCAAGTCATCACTAATATCAAGCTTGCTCTCTCATAACCCAACATTAGCACAAGATTTAAGCATAAAGGCGATCAAGTTTCATACTTTTACAATAAAATACCTTGATTCGGGCATCAAAAGAACAATCACCAAAGCCAACCAAACATCATTCAAAATCATCACAAAGTCCCATTATCCCCCTTCCCTAGCTAGAAATCTAGCCTAGGAAGGAGGAGAACATAGTAAGACTAGTAAAAGCAATAATAAAAGGAGCAAACATACTAAAACTACTAAGCATGATTAGTGAAAACGAGAAAGATTGAACCTTTGAACAATAGACTACTAAGACTAGTCAAGGCAAGTATAAACTAATTTAAACAAGCATAAAACTAAACAAATAACAAAAATAAGCGAGGAAATAAGGATTAGAAACTAGAAATTACCAAAAGATTGATGCTTTGATTGATAAAAATGAAGAACAAAGGTTGAGTTACAACTTTCTCTCTCCTAAGAATGTGTTTTTCTCTCTCTAATTAACCTAGAATAGTGTGCTCTTGCTTTGAATCCCCTTTCTGGAATTAAAAGCCCCCCCCTCAATGTCTTAAGAAAAGGGTATTTATACCCCTCATAAATAGAGCTTAGACTAAGGGCAAACAGCGAACAAAAATTGGGAGCTGACCATTCATAGCTCCCGCTCCATCAGTGGAGCGCGAGCTCTGAACCTGATGAGAAATGTTTTTGCAGCAGGTCGAAGCTCCTGCTCCATGTGTGGAGCGCCAGCTCTGAGCATAATATGAGATATTCCTGCCGCAGGTCGAAGCTCCCGCTCCATGAGGTTAGAGCGCCAGCTCTGAGCATAGTATGAGATATTCCTGCCGCCTGTCGAAGCTCCCGCTCCATGAGGTTGGAGCGCCAGCTTCAAATTCTCGGCAAAATTCTTGTACACAGGGGGATTCGGAGCTCCCGCTCCAGAGCTGGAGCGCCAGCTTTGGCTCTGCTTCTACTCTTCTTTGCAATTTGAAGCTCCCTCTCTTCATCCAAAGGTTCCCTTTTGCCATTCCAAGCTTCGACAATCTCGATAAGGCCGCTACGGAACCTAAAAGAAGATAAGAACAAGTCATAGCATAGGGTGTTCATAACATTCAACCTTCGCATGAAGAGAAAACAACCTACAATTCCCAAAAAAGACTCAAAATGCATAAAGCTAATAGAATCACTAACATTGAACAAAGCTAAGCTAAATAAGCATAAAAATGGACTAAACAAGGGCTTAATTAGGGTGGAAAGAGACCATAAAAGCGGCCTTAAAAGCCACTTATCAGTCAGTCATGCGTGTCTCTAGTTCATATAGTGTGTCATGCACATTATTGCGGGTGACGCAATATTATTTATTGTATTGCTTGTCTGTTTTGGCGTGTGTAGTATTGGCTTGCCGCTGAATTCTGAGATTAAATTTCATATTTCTTCTCCTAAGGTTAATGGAAAATAAAGGTTAATTCACTTCTTATTGTTAGACTTTTTTTTTATCCTGAAAAAAAAAACTTCACATTCATAGATTAAAAATCTCCGTCTTTTTTTAAAAAAAAAAAATATTCATCTAAAAAATAATCGCAATCCCTGCTCCCTATCTATTTCGAAAATTGTATCCCCATCCGTTACCAAACTTTATTTCCCATATTTAAAAAAAACGATCTCCCATCTTTTTTGAAAAGTCATCCACATCTTTTCTTCAAAAATTATTCTCCTATCTTTTTCAAAATTCCATCCCATCTTCGATCTCCTATCTACTTCAAAAATTCTATCCCCACCTTTTCCAAAAAAATCCATTTTTTTTTCCTATCACATATCTTATTTCAAAATTTCATCTTTGATCTCTATCCTATCTCTCTATGTATATTATCCATCATATGTGTACATCGTCTAGGATTCCTTTTAGTGTCCATTTTGTTGTAAAAGTCTCATCCGCTTAGGAATTCTAACTCCATTAGAAGTCCATCTAGCTCATGTGTCTAGGTTCATCCAGTTTCACCCCATTTAGAGTTCTTCATCCCGTCTAACTATGTCCATGTTAGGAGTCTTCATTCGCTTGAGTCCTATCCATCTTAGAAGTCTATAATCCATAAATGATAATAGGAGTCTAAAACCATTAGAATTATGTCAATCTTAGGAGTCTAAATCCATTAGAATTCCATCCATTTTAGAAGTCTAGGCCCACTAGAGTTCGGTCCATTTTAGGAGTCTAGCTCCACTAGAGTTCCTTCCATTTTAGGAGTCTAGGTCCACCAGAGTCTCATGCGTATTAGGAGTCTAGCATCCTTGAAAGTTCGTCAATTCTAGAATCCTAACATCATTAGAAGTCTGTCAGGTCTAGGACTGCATTCATACTAGAATCCTTTTGCATTGCATAGTCCATCATTCATACACTTCATGCATAACTAGAGTTGTTAGGCATTTAGAAGTCTCATTGCATCCATATGTTCCATTCCATTTCATGCATTCCGCATTTAGTAGTCCTGAACTACAGGCGATCTGATTCCTTCTTTCGGGATATGTAGGTAGCCTTTACAGGTTCAAATGCATAGATTGAGTCATGCATACATACACTAGGTCTAGGTGCATCCAAAAGAGTCATGCATACATACATTAGGTCTAGGTGCATCCAAAAGAAGCATGCATACATACATTAGCTCTAGGTGCATCCAAAAAAAAATTCAAAAAAAATATATCATTCATTTAGGATTTTCATATTTTTTTTCCTAGAAGCTCAACTTTTTTAAACAAACATACATTCTTTCATTCCATTTCTCTCTCTCCATCATCATTCTATTTCTAAATCTCCTTTGATGATCTATGTAGGAATCAAGCGACATTGAAACGGGCGGTCCATCGAATAACAAGCAACAAGTCGCTGAAATGGCTAGAGATTTAGCAAAGCTGTAACTATAAGGCTTGAGAAGATCGAGTCCGGTGAATCTCCTGGATTCCACAAGAAATTGGGGAGTGTTGTTCATAGGGTAACCAATACAAATTCCTATTTTGAGCCTGTTGATAACACCCAACTGAAAGGGAAACTTCCTAAAAATTTCTCTACAATTGACATCCCTAGATTGAGAATGATTTGCCAAAAAAAATTGCCGAAGGTAATGACCTCAATGCCATAGAAGCAGACACCTCTCTGAGCTCAATTGCTCATTAAGACATTAGGACTCGCTTAGGTCCAATCAACACAAAAAAAACATATATACCTCATCTCTTTTCACTTAGAAAGAGACCTCGTGAAGATCGAAGCAATGAAGCTGTCTTGTCACGTGACGTAGAGGTCTAGACTTGAGATTTCATTTTCTGTTTCATTTCTCTTATTCTCCCAGTCTAATATAGGATTTCCCTTTCATTGCATGTACTCGTAACTTTCAAATAATAAATGAGTATTTCTTTTCTAACCTTGCATTAATGAGCATCAATGAAAATCATTATTGTCGCCTTAAAAGAAAGGAATTTATAATTCTCGTGACTATTCTAATAGAGGCAATGAACAATTGGCATAAAAGAGGCATTCCTCCCTTCACTACAAATATTCCTCCATCTCAACCTAAATGCATAACACCCCCTACCTTTAACCTACCTCATAGGAAGTACACTTGACAACAATTCAATGTAAAGGGCAAGTGAAAAAAAATAGAGCAATAAAACAAAAATCAAAGCAAAAAAAAAAAAAAGGAAGCTAAATATGAAAAAAAAAAAATAAAAAGAAAAAAGAAGTGTTGCAAATAAGCCCATCAATAGCTTTGTCAAAGGTATTTCCTTCAAAATCTTTAACCTTCGATTCTAAACCATTACAAGTCAAATCAAATCTCTATAATAAACCTTCCTAACAACCATTCACATTGTTTTCCAATAAGCCACAAAAGACAAACCAAGGCCCGCTAGGTCGAAAACCCATAAGGGCGACTTAGGCAAAAGTCATGGCATCTTCTCATTCACTAGCCTGAACTACGAATGGTCTGATTCTGCTAAAGATGCGTAGAAAACCTCACCCTGAAGTCCAACCGCTTTAAACCAAACCAAACCTACATCATTATCCACCCTAACCAAAGACCTCTTCCAAATCAATGATTAATTCAATGCTTAATTCATTGCAAATGGTTCCAAAGCAAAATGCTCGGCCACCAATTAAATGTTAAGAGCTACGACTGGCCTGATTCCATCATGGATATGTAGGCAACCTCTTTTGAGGCCCGACCATTTTAATTTAAAACATATATTTTAAAGGCTCGCCTAGGCCCATGAGAAAAGGGCGATCTCCCAAATCATGAATTTTCAATGCTCATCCCCTACCCTTAGAACTAGACTGGGATTTGAACCTGCATCATAAGCCTACCTTATTGCGTGAGTCCAGTCACTATGACTCCGCCTTCTTCTAATTCTTATCCTTTCCTTTTTCTAAGCCACATTATCGCTTCAAAGCCAACCTTAGCATAACCTTTCAACACTCAGCGCTATGACCGCGCCTTATCTTTTTAGTGTTCTTTTCTTTGGCCTTTCTTCTCACCTTAGGAACCCTACATGGACTCTTCCGTCGAAACTTCCGCTAAGCGTGACGAGATATCTTCAAAAATCACACAATCAAGCTGAGTACATCATAAACTCCATCTTACTGGGGTGCTTCATCACGGTTCCACAAAAAAAATCATAGGCTCCGAGTATAGGCCTATAAGGACTTCATTACGAGTCCATACATGAAATATCGGTGGTTTTAAAACCCACACTGATACAAGATGGAACTGATTGTATGGGCTCACTTAGGCCTTGACATACGAAACTCGAAGCGCATACCATTCAAGCATTACGAGGACCACAATGTATTCAAATCCAACAAATCATCCTTCATAGGCTCCATGTGTACCTTGACAAGGACTTCATTACGAGTCCATACAAAATATTATGGGCTCCAGACCGATACGAGATTATAACTGTTTTATGGGCTCACATAGACCCATAACAACTACAATGCATTTCGAATCAAACATAACTTACATGGATAATCCTTGGGGCTTTCCATTTCTCCTCTTTTAAAAAACAGTTCTCTAAAACGAAAATTTGAGCTTCTAATGGAACGATTAAATCATCTGCATTAGTGTCATACCTTTGCATTAGTGTCATATCTCTACATTTGCATTACATATATGCATCGTCCAAACATTGTGTCAAAGCATTGCATCCTTCGTCCTTAGCCATAGGATTCTAGAGTCAATCATCGAGTCACACATACACACACACGTATGCACACACGATAGCACCTTTAAGTCTAGAGTACTAGAGGTCACTCTTTATAGGTCAAGTCTTTTCCTATCCATACACTAGCACCCATATCACGGGACACATGCATGTCCTGTAGTTGTTTGTCTGTATATCTGTGTGTTATTTGTATTCGCAGGTACCCAACATTAAACGGCTCTATATGAGCTATATTCAGCCAAGGTCTGCGGACCCTACAAATTAACAACAGAAGACAAATGCTATACACATGGTGCGTCCAGCGCAGCGACAACGTTGAACAATCTGCGTCCAGCGCAGCATACCACGCCGAGCGCAGGCCTGTGCGTCTGGCGCACAATCCTGTACAGCACGCTTCGGGGCTTCTTAGCCATGTGGAGCCAAACACCTAATTCCCAAATGCATTCAAATGTTCGTTATGACATTGCGCGACACAATTAAACGAACTTTCAAAAGTTGGCAAAAACGCAACCTTGCTACTCTGTGAATCAACTACAACAACAGCCTTGGAGCGGGACAATAGCTCATTACAATCGCCTTGGAGCGGGACAAAAGCTCTATACAATCGCCTTGGAGCGGGACAAAAGCTCTACACCATGCAACCTTGGAGCGGGACAATAGCTCATTACAATCGCCTTGGAGTGGGACAATAGCTCATTACATTCGCCTTGGAGTGGGACAAAAGCTCTACACCAATTGCCTTGGAGCGGGACAATAGCTCATTATAATCGCCTTGGAGAGGGACAATAGCTCATTACAATTGCCTTGGAGCGCCTTGGAGCAGGACAATTGCTCATTACAATCGCCTTGGAGCGGGACAATAGCTCATTACAATCTCCTTGGAGCGGAACAAAAGCTCTACACATATTGCCTTGGAGGAGGCCAAAAACTCTACCCCGACATGAGCCGGGTCATAATAGCTCATGATTCTTTTTCCCATATATCATTTCATTTTTGCAAATTTACAATCACTCTGCGAATATGTTTCACCCATGCATGTTCCTGAAGCTTTTGCTTGTTTTGCAGGTACTGGGGCAAAAGAATGATTTTGGATTGCAGAGCATCTAGAATCATTCTCTGTCCCGACACGAATACTTTGCCTTTCGGTTTTACAAACCTCAGTCAAAGTGGGGGCTTCTGTAGACACATAATCATGTCTCCCCATTTAAGGGTCCCATGATGAAATATACCGCGGTCTTAGTTGGCATGGCCCAATGGAGAAGCAGTCCGAATAACCAGGCAATGTGTGTTTTAAAATAATATTATAAAAGCCCAATTAATCATTCATGAAGATTAATTGTAAGTTCAACTCGTAACATGTTTTCTAAAGTCCATTTTCAAAGCCCAACAAAATATTTATTATTCATAAATATTTTTTCTTATATTTATTGTTTTGATAAATATTTTCCTAAAAGCCTTTATTATTATCTTTTAACCATAAAACAGATTTCTAACCCGAAAAATTAGATCTCCGGATTTTTAGGGATAAAAAAGGCATCTTAAAGGCACGCGTAACATTAAAAAAGGAATATTCTCGAATATTCCGGGTTTTGCGCCGGATGCGGCGGCTGCGTTCAGCGCGCCAAGTGCATCCAGCACATTGGTCATATCGCGTCAGACACTCCAATGAGCGCCTGACACGTGGACTTGTGACTCACACAGAGTCCTGCGCCTAGCGCAAGTCTTGTGTGAGACGCAAGGTAAAAATTTATCTTTTCAAAAACGCGTTTCCATGTGCGAAGTTTTAATTGGACGGACCACGTCAGGTAGGCCAACCTGCGCCTGACAAGTGTCCGCGCGCCTGCCACCTAGGCTTGCGCCAGGCGCAGGTTGTGCGTGAGACGCACGCGCTTGTTTGCCTATAAATACAGGCTGATTTCCCTAATCAAAGACAGTTTCGAATTATTTTTTTTACGCACGAAAATACTCATAAACACTCCGAAACGTACTTCGAATACAAAACACACAAAACACTTTTGATCTTTCACAATGATTCTGATTCCTAATTCTACTATATTCCTGGTTCAAAGATTGCTTCGACTGAAGGTCATTACGCTCTTCGATCTAAACCGCATAGGTATAATCCTGAAGGCTCTTGAATAATCATATTTATTTCATTGAAGTTACTAACTCTTTTCTTGTCATGATGTAGATTTTTAATTAATAACCGTGGTCCTTTTGTAAATTCTAACCTCTTTTCCTATATTTTCTGTATATAATATTCATATTGTTATGATTGTCTTGCATGCCTGTTTATCACCCACATGTTATTATGCTAATACAAGACCTAATGAACTGTTCTAATTAATTCAGATAATTTGGACAACCTGTTCGAAACCTTGTAAAATGATTGCTTAATAACTGGTCATTAAATAATTAGTCTTTTGTGTGTTTCCCGAACCCATCTAGATTAATTATTTTAGGGTGCTTTAAAATTTTGTTTGATTTTTCTATTGCATAAAATCTGCTGTGAATTGCTATTTAGTAGAGGCCAGCAATGGGCAATATAGTTCCTGACTATATTGTACCCTCACCCCCGAACTCACTTTTTGGTTCCTGACCATTTATGGAGTTAAGACGGGGAAATCTATATTGGATAAGTCCCTAATTTGTCCCTACGGTTTCTCATATCCAATTAGGTTTATGATTCTTCCTTTAAAGAATTGTTGGCGACTTCAAAAACATATTTTTAATAAAACCTTAACAATGGGGTAGTCAAATAAACGCGCTCACACCGCGTGTAGGCATTAAAGGAATTGAAAAATCCACGCCTATAATTATGAATCTCTCAAGTTCAACCATTCTTTTCAAATTATACAAACATTACCAAAATCTTTTATTCCGAAAACATATTAGTTTTAAAAACAAGTTAGATTAGAGTTTCTTATCAACTTACTAATAGTCATTCCTTAGGAAATTAAGAGATGAAATCCTAAATAATGCAAACAAATCCTAAAATTTCGGCAGCCTACATATCAATAAAAATTTTGTTTTATTTGTTTTATTTTATTTTTATGAATGCACATGAATGCTACTATGCAAATGCAAATATATAAATCAAGCTCAGCTAGCCTACATTTCAATAAAAATTTCGGCAGCACCCCCCTATAAATATGACAATCCATTTTTTTATTTTTTCAATCAAGGTACCTATATTCAACATATTTCTCCAGCAAATATCCAGTAACCGAACTCAACTTCATAATTCAGTTCAAAATAACTCCAAAATTCCCCCCACACTTAAAATCGACATTGTCCTCAATGTACTAGCTAATAAAGAAAAGAAAAGAAAAATGAGGGAAAACTGCCCTGAAAATTATAATTGAACGGGAAAGGAGATGAGCAGCGGTGTGCAGCAGCAATGTGTAGTAGCCAACAACGTCACAACATCAGCAAATGGGTAGAAGGTAGAACAACATCCTGGATCAACAATACACAGAGTAGTTAGAGTAGTTTATTGTACTGAAGAAAAATAAAATAAAATAGAAAAATAGAAAACAATAAATCCTTGGGTTGCCTCCCAAGCAGCGCCTTTGTTTCTCGTCGTTGGCTCCACATTGCTCTTGAGCTTTAGTCATAGTAGACGAGATCTTCCAAATGAATAACTTCGAGCCATTTGGCTTCAAACCCTTCATAGAAACCTTTGAGTTGGTTCCCATTCACTTTAAATATCTTTCCAGAATCATAACTCGTAATTTCAACTGCACCATGCTCAAAATCCTTAATAACCTCAAAAGGTCCGGTCCATTTGGACTTCAATTTACCAGGAAAAATTCTTAACCTTGAGTTGTAAAGCAAAACTTTATCATCAACACAAAAAGTTTTCCTGCATAACATTTTATCATGATATTTCTTTGTTTTCTCCTTATATATTCGAGAATTTTTATAAGCATCGTTTCTTATTTCTTCTAACTCTTGAATTTCCAATTTCTTATGGGCAGTCGCCTTGTCATAGTCTAAATAACACTTTTTAATAGCCCAAAATGCTCTATGTTCCAACTCTACGGGCAAATGACAACTTTTTCCATACACTAAGCAATAAGGAGACATTCCTATTGGAGTTTTGTAAGCAGTTCTATAAGCCCATAACGCGTCACCTAAGCGACTACTCCAATCTTTTCTATTAGGATTCACAACTTTCTCTAAAATAGATTTTATTTCCCTTTTAGAAACTTCAGCTTGTCCACTAGTTTGGGGATGATAAGCAGTTGAAATCTTATGAGTAACATGGTATTTCTTAAGCAAAGCCTCAACTATACAATTACAAAACTGAGTCCCGCTATCACTAATAGTAGCCCTTGGGACGCCAAATTATTAAAAATATGATCTCTAAGAAATTCAGCCACCATTTTCAAATCATTAGTTTTAGTAATTTTTGCCTCTACCCATTTAGAAACATAATCAACTGCTAAAAGAATATAAAGATTACTAGAAGAAGCGGGAAATGGTCCCATAAAATCAATGCCCCACACTTCAAAGATATCAAACACAAAAACAGAATTAAGAGGCATTTGGTCTCTCATATAAATATTTCCAGTTCTTTGACATCGATCACAAGATTTCACAAATAAATAAGCATGTTTATCTAAAGAAGGTCAAAAGAATCCACATTCTGAAACTTTATAAGCAGTTCTTTTGGGACCAAAATGACCACCACATTTAAATGTATGACAAAATTCAAGAATAGACATAAATTCATGATCAGGCACACATTTTCGAACGATATCGTCAGAACAGACTTTATATAAATAAGGCTCATCCCAAATATAGAATCTTGAATCATGTTTAATTTTATCTTTATGGGCTCTAGACAAATCAATAGGCAACTCCTTTGACAATAAATAATTAACAATATCAGCATACCAAGGCATTGTACCATGCAATGCATATAAACACTCTTCAGGGAATAAATCAGATGAAGAAATTACTACTTCCTTATCATGAGTGATTCTACTTAAATGGTCAGCTACAAGGTTTTCTGCTCCTTTTTTTATCCCTAATTTCTAGGTCAACTTCTTGTAATAAAAGTATCCATCTCAGCAATCTAGGTTTAGACTCTTTCTTTGTTAGAAGATATTTCAATCACATGAGTCCCCAACAAATAAGGTCTAAACTTTTCAAGAGAAAAAATAACTGCACTCATTTCTTTTTTAGTAACGGTGTAAGTACATTGGGCAGGATCAAGAGATTTAGAAGCATAATAAATGACATATGGTTCCTTATCCACCTTTTGTCCAAGTATTGCACCTACCACCTAATCACTAGCATCACACATTATTTCGGAAGGTAAAGACCACTTAGGTGGTCTAATAACGAGAGCACAAGTGAGCTTCTCTATCAAAGTATCAAAAGCAATTTTGCACTTATCAGTTGAAACAAAAGGTCATCTTCAGCAGTAAAGCACATAATGGAGATACAATAGTGGAAAAGTTACGAAAGCATGCCCTAAAAATGATCTAATTTCACGTACACAAGTAGGGTAAGGAAGTGAACGTATGACATCAATTTTAGCTTTATCGACTTTGAGTCCTTTCGAACTAACAATATGACCTAAGACTACTCCTTTTTCCACCATAAAATGGCATTTTTCAAAATTTTACACAAGGTTAGTCTCGACCCATTTTTCAAAGCAAGAGATAAATTATGAAGGCACAAGTCAAAATCATCACCAAAAACCGTAAAATCATCCATAAAGACTTCCATAGAATTATCAAGCAAATCAGAAAATATGCTCATCATACAACTTTGAAATGTACCTTGCGCATTACAAAGTCCAAAAGGCATTTTTCTAAATGCAAATGTGCCAAAAGGGAAAGTAAAGGTAGTCTTTTCTTAGTCCTCAAGGGGAATGGGAACTTGAATGTATCTTGAATATCCATCAAGAAAATAAAAAAAGAACATCCTGCAAGCTTTTCTAACGTTTGGTCAATATATGGTAAGGGAAAGTGGTCTTTTCTAGTGGCTTGATTAAGCTTCCTATAATCTATACACACTCTGCACCCATTAGACACTCTAGTATGAACAAGTTCTCCTTTATTATTCTCAACAACCGTTATTCCCGTTTTCTTAGGCACGAAATGAATAGGACTTACCCACTTTGAATATGAAATCAGAAAAATGACTGCATCTCGCCACTTAAGAATTTCCTTTTTTACTACATCCATCATTGAAGGATTAAGTCTCCTTTAAGCTTCTCTAATAGGTTTGGCATCATTTTCTAAAAATATTTATGCATACACAAAGTAGGACTAATTCCTTTAATGTCAGCGATAGTCCATCCTATGGCCTCTTTGTATTTCTTAAATACATTGAACAATTTTTCCTCTTGGACTCAGAAAGTGAACTAGAAATGATGACTGGCAAAGTGTCATTTTCACCCAAATAAGTACACTTAAGGTTACTAGGCAGGGGTTTTAGTTCAAGTTTAGGGGGTGATTGAATAAATAGGATTTACTTAGGGGTACTGACAGGCAATTCACAACTTAAAACAGATTGCATATTATTAGCACATGTATTTGCCGACTCATAATTAACACTTCCAGATGCAAAATCAATATGTGCAGCAACAGAATTTTCTGATTGTGCAGTGAGAGGAGATTCAACATGGAATGAGTTATTAACAATAGCATCAAGAAGATAATCATCCATGTTCAATTCTGTTAATTTTTTATGAAAACTGTCACCACACGACTCGCAAACTCTGTTAAATTTTTCTTGTTTAATGCAATCAATCTCATCTATACAATCCACAGAGTTCACATCCTGTATGTTAGAAGGGTATCTCATCGCATCATATATGTTAAGTTTAATCATTTCACCATCATATTCAAAAAAAAGAGTACCCTCCGACACGTCATTTTTTACTTTAGTAGTTTTGAGAAAGGGCCTCCCTAACAACAATGGCACATCAATACATTCAAGCGTATCACCCATATCAAGAATATAGAAGTCGACAGGAAACACTAACTCATTTACTTGAGCTAAAACGTCCTCTAAGACTCCTACGGGATATGCTTGTGATCTATCTGCTAATTGAATCACTACGTTCGTTTTAGAGAGGGGGGCCAAGTTCAAAGATTTATAGATTGATCTAGGCATTATGCTAATGGAGGCTCCTAAGTCAAGAATACACCTATTAAGCTCATGGTTTCCTATCTTGCAAGGTATAGAAAACATTCCAGGATCCTTGCATTTAGGAGGTATTTTCTTTTGAATAACTATAGAGACGTTCTCTCCCCACACATACTTTTTCACCACTCTGAATTTTCCTTTTGTTAGTGCATAAGTCTTTTGAGAATTTAGCATATTTAGGCATTTGCTTGATTGCATCTAAGAGAGGTATGTTTATTTCAACCTTCCTAAATGTCCCTAAGATCTCATTGTCCAAATCTTCTTTCCTAAAGTTACCAAACCGAGAGGGAAATGGCACTATCTCCCTAGGATTAGGTATATTTGAAGAAGGATTCACGATAGGTTTTTCTTTTTGTTTTTTCACCTTCACTACTTCGTTTTCCACATTTTGGACTTCAATCTCATCACTAATGTGCCCAATTTTGTCACCTTTTGTTTTTTCACTATCTTTTTCTATGGTTTTATGACTCACCTCGACTTCTTTTTCCACTTTACCTCGATTTTCAAGTTCTTTACCACTTCTCAAAGTTATGGCTTTAGTTTCATCTATCAAGTGAGGTATAGGCTTTTCAAAAACTTGTCCATCCAATTTACTTTCTATGTTGCTAAGAGTAGTACATATTTGTTTTATTTGGTTATCTAGATGGTGAAGGTGATTTTCAGTTTGTTGTTGATTATTAAATCCATGAGAGTGAACTTTTCCTATTTGGCGAGCTAGTTGTTTTACTAAATTTTACAAAGACTTGTGTTGGGTACCCATACTAGACACTTGAATACTAAAACTGGAAACTTGGTTACTAATATTAGCAACTACAACTTTAAATTCAGCAATTTGTTCAGTTTGCTCCTTCAGTTGCCTTTGGATTTTCGCTTCAGAATCATTTTTCGTCCCATATTGTTCATTGTTAAAGCCCATAGTAGTTATTAACTCTCTAGCTTCACCAGGAGCTTTATTCACCAAAGTTCCACCACTAGCGATATCCATTAAACGTTTCTGATCATCTAACAAACCATCATAAAAACATTCAATTAGGAATTACTCACTCAGTTGATGTTGTGGGCATGAAATGCAATGTTTATTAAATCTTTTCCAATACTCATGCAATTGTTCATCTCTATATTGCTCCAAACTACATATATGTTTCCTTATTAATCTAGTTATGTTAGCAGGTTGGTTTTTTTCAGGAAAAGCTCTCCAAACGCCATCTCAAGAAGTAATAGATCCAACAGGAAGATAAAGTAACCAATCTCTAGCTAAATCATATAAAGTAAAAAGGAAAACACGAAGTTTAATACCATCATCATCTTTACCATTTAACGATAAAGTAGAGCAAGCAAGAGAAAATTCTTGGAAATGTCTATGAACATCTTCCTTATCCTGACCATAAAATTTATGGAGAATTTCTATAAAACCTGGATCAAGTTTGAATGGTTTATCTAAGGCCGGAAAAATAACGCTCATGGATGTCTCATATGCATTGAACATATGTTCTTTCAAGCTCTTTTCATCTTCTCCTACCATTTCACTAGCTAATAGTCACACAGAAAATATAAATGTAAATATTAGATCAAGCAACAAGAACCTAGAATTAAACAAATAACTAGATAAATAATAATACTTAAACAATAGTCTAAAATAATAAATTATACAATCCCCGGCAACGACGCCAAAATTTAAAGCTTGTCGTTTCCGTAAAAAAATTACATTTATAAATCACTCACTAACTCTAACAAATATATAGAAAAAGTAAGGGTCGAACCCACAAAGGCTGCGTTATTATCTTAAACTACTTTTTTAGTTATATAAATAACAATTACTATATAATATGGGGGGTTTTCAAATATCAAAACTATACTAAACTATTAAACTAAAATTATAAATATAAATTGCAGGAAATCAATTCGATTTTAAAAATATAATAAAGAGGCTAATAGGAGACATGTAATTTCTTCTTGAGATAGGGTTTAGTCATCGAATCATTAAACTAGTCGATAGATAGATTGGTCAATAAATAATCCCTTGAACGCAAGAAAATTAGTTGCTTTATCATTCATACTAAATAAACCCCGTGAATGCTCACAAGTTCAGTCCTAATCAAATATATCAATTTAACAATGAAAGCATGTATTAAATTAATAAACTTGACCGCTTTAAGAACACAAATTAGTTAACTTTAATCAAGTCAGAAAGCTGCAACTAAATTAAAATTAACATCACACAAAATTTCCAGCAATAATATCAGACAAGAAAGCTTCAACCTAATAATATTATTGTTAATCCAAGCAAATAACCATGAATAAAACCCTAGATGATCAATCTAAAATTAACATTCATAAATTATAAAACTCAGATAACGAATTTCGTCTGAATACTCGATCAAACTAATCAATTGAACAAACATAAATCATAATCTCATAAACCCATAACAAGATTCAATTACATGTTCCTACTAGTTTAAACTACTCTAAATTAGACATGAAAATAAAGAAAAGAGATAGAAGAGAGTAGAGAAAACTCATTAGGGACGAATTATCGGACTGAAATCTTTGTCTTCCTACTGCTACGCCGTCCTTTGTTCCTCTCTGTCTCCCTTCCAGTTCTCCCTCCTATTTCTCCTCATGCGGCTTCTTGTATCCTCCCTGATCAAGGATTTCTTCTTTTCTTTCTTCTTATCTCCTTTGCTACGTGTTGTGTTGTTGTTATGGTTGGAAGCATTGGGCTTCCTTTGTTTTTTTTTCTTTTCATTTTGTAATAAGTCTTAAGTTGCTGTCGTGGGCTCTTGTCTAATGATTCAGGTTGCTGCTTTCTGGTTAGAACAAGTGGGCCTACCCCATTTATGTTTCAAATTATAAATGCACTTACGATACATGGGCTGCAGGTGTGTAACATAATATCAACCCAATAAACGACTAAATTAGCTCTTGCTTTTGTCTAAGAAGTTGTAGGTCTCGATCTCAGCTTTTCGTAGCCACTTGAATCGTTTCATTTCAACTCCGTATCAGTGAGTTATGCCCAAAATACTACGCCTTCCCTGCACAATTAGTAATACTCGAATTTAGTATGTCTTTCCAATCTTTTAGTTAAATAGGTTATCACTAAATAATTCATATAGACATAAATTAATCTTTTAAACACTAACTATCCTAAAAGTATAATATTTACCCCAAATAACTCAACAAACGTCAATAAAAGTATTATATTAGAGGGTAAAATTATGTATAAATAGGCACTTATCAATAGAGCGTGATGATGATTGATGATTATACTGATGGTGTTAGTGTAAGGTTTTAGTTGGGCTGCCTGAGAGTTAAGTGGTTAGGCGGTGGAGATTGTTAGATGCCGTGTGATTTGTTCTATGAGGCCAGTGGCGTATCCAGTAATTGAGCTACGTGGGTTCGGAGCAATTCGAATATAAGTGCCAAACTAAATTTTACTATTTAGAGTTACAACTTTTTAAGGAAAAGGAAAACTTTCAATAATTGTAGCTAGTAGAGCTTTTATTCTTGATTACATCATTACAAAAAAAAATGTAACTAAAAGTAGTACTAACAAAAGACTATCAATTTCTTATTAAACAAAGGAAACTACAAAGTCTTACAAACTAAAAATCGACTATCAACTATTATGACATTTTTCATTAAGTTAACATATCAATTAAGTACTAATAGTTAAAAACTTAAAACTATATGTGTATATATATATATATATATATATATATATATATATATATATATATATACATGTACATGTATATATATATGTACATGTACATATATATATATGAGAATGAGGGAGTGGAAGGGTGGTAAGCCCTCTCATCTTCCACCCACGGGTTGTGGGTTCGATTCTCATCAGGGGGTTTGGGGGGTTTGGGGTAGGTTGTATCTAGGTGTCCTGTGAGAGGGCGTAAATGTAATTTATCTTACCAAATTTTTAAAAAAAAAATGTACATATATATATATATATATATATATATGTATGTATATATGTATATATGTATATATATATATGTATGTATATATACATACATATATATATATATATATAATTTTTTTTTTTAATAAGGTAAGATGAAGTCCTTGCAAGTATGGGGGAAGATTGGGGATCCCTCCTTTCAAGAGGTGAGACTCGATTCCAGAACCTCTCAGATCAAAGGGGATGCCAACACCACTAGGCTATCACCTGCTGCTCATATACACATATACATACATATATACACATACATATACACACACATATATATATATATATATATGAGAACACCTAGTTATATCAGAATAAGTATGAGCCATTGGATCACTCTAATCTAACGGACGTCATTATCGTGTTTCATTAATCTAAAAAGAAACTATCGTGCTCCTTCAGCTACCTACAGTAACTCAACCCACTGTAGTCTGTTATCTGTAGCCAACCAACACTTTCATCCTCCATTATCGAAGCTCGAACAGGATTCAAACTAGCAATTTCGTCCCGATCAATTGAAGCTCGAACAAGAACCAAGATTCGAAGATCTCCATTGAAGCTCGACGAAGATTCAAAGTGGTAAATTTTTCGAATTTTTAAGCTCTATTTTTTAGTTATTTGTCGGATGTTAGGGTTTTGTTGTCATAATTTTGATGTTGTTACTCTGAAGTTAAGCTGTGGAATAGTGATTCTCATTTTGCTTGTTTGTTTAACTTGATTCGTATTATTTTATTTTTCAAGCTTGATCTTTGTAAGGTAAATTTTCCATCTTTTTTTAGGTAATATGGGGTTTATGTGTTTTGGTTTGTATTTGTAATTGATGATGTATTTTTAAGCAACTCGTGATGCACTTTTAAGCCACTGGTGATGTATTGTAAGCCACCATTAGTTATATCAGTTGATGATTATTGATAATGTAAATATAGATTATTGATAATATCTTTGTTCTAATGTTTAAGTAGATTTAGAATTCAATTTTTTTCTGAACTTTTTACTCACTGATAAGCTCAAAAAATTTCAGATTTGGACTTAGATGAATGATAGAATTATAATTGATTTGGACTTCCCTTAAAAAAAAGAATTGATTTGAACTAATTGAGGGATTTTTTTTTCTACAAGAAGCTCAATTGAATGATAGAAATAAAACCCATCCAATTCTAGATCATTAGGTGGAATCACTCAAGATAAGTAAAGTAAAAATATGGTAAAGCTTTACAAGTTTAGTAATGCACCTATATTGGTAGTGATGTGATGTGCCTTCTTAATTCTTGTTGTGTTTCCTGTTTATAGTTTCCTTTAAAAGTCTCTGACTCCATGTGTGTATGGTTTTTGAAACTAAACATTTCTGATAGGTGATGTACTTTTAAGCAATTAGTGATGTACTTTTAAGTCATCAATGATGTACTTTTAAGTCACTATTGTTGTACACTTAAGCTATGACTAGTTAGTGCAAAATCACGTATCACAATTGCTTGATTTGTTAGTTAGTGCAAAATTCTAGATATTATCAACAAGATAAAAAATTAATATAGACCTTGACTGAAACATTGAGTATAGTGTTTTATAAGAAGCTTCCTAGTGTTTGTGCTGACATCTTGCCTATGGTTGACCTTGACTGCTTATGCTAATAAGAAGAGGTTATCTTACTTAGAGTTGGGACATGTCAAAGCTTCGGAAATAAATGGATAATGAGTAACAGTTCAACAAATGGACATGAAAAAGACCATAGGCTTTGTTTTAGGGTTAGTATTGGCCTGTTTATTCAGCCCTCTTGGGAACTTTAGCGTCTCTTCTTTAGCAGATTCAACTGGTTTGTTCATGATAATATCCTACATCTATTTGTATCATTCTTTCTTCAGCAGATTCAACTGATTAGATCTTGAATTTTCCCCAGTTTCTTTACCTTCAAATCATGAGCTGTAGTTGACTTGATTAGTCTGCATCTACACTATAATGCTAGGAAATAGTTGACTTGTTAATTGTGGAAACGCAAATAAAACGAAATATTTTCCTTTACGATACCATTTTAGGTGCTAACTTGAGACACCTTTTTCATGTCAAGGTTTAAGCATTACTTTTCATTTTATATGCTTGCTATGGATGATAGTCTTGAATGTTTGAAGTCTCTATTCAAGCAAGAATATGGGTTAATAAAAAAAGACTACTTGCCAAAAGGTTCACTTATTTTTATTTGGGTTAATAAAAAAGATTACTTGCCAAAAGGTTCAGTTATGAATATTAATATCTAAACTGCAATGCATATAACAGTAGGTTTTTAGTTATATGGTACCTTGAGCATGATGAAGTTAATTGCACTAACTGCTCAAGTTTGTTGTATCGAGTTGGCCCCAAGTTAAGGAAGCCCTTGCACTGTAAAGGGACCTTTTTCCATCGGATAGTGAAGGATTCCACGGCTCAGGTATGCTTCTTATTTCTTTCTTTGTACCTTTTAGTCTTAGTTGTATTCTTATACATCCCTCTGAAGTCGGAAATAGCTTTCTGCCTGGACATAAGTTAGGAGTCAGGGGTAAATTTCTTTTCTACGTTTGTGCATTATAGTTTCAGAATAACCACATAAGAAGCTCATTGTTCTTTTTTTTATTTGGGAGGTGATCAGAAATTGATGTTTAACCCTGCGAAATTTGGTCTTCTTGTCCGTCGAATGAAGGTCGCCATAAAGAGCTTAATTAACATTGCTTGGCATTCTTTGTTATCTTATTTGCTTGATCAGTATATAGTTTGCTGTTGGTCTGATCAGTATGGTTTGCTTCCTAGTGATTATTTAGTTTTCTCATTGCTCTTGTCATTTAGAGGTTTAGGAAATGAAGGGGGCATCATATTGATGGAGTGTGATTATACTTTATTAATGCAGTCATGGCTGGAGTAGCTCCTTAAGGTTCACAAATCTGGTTTTTTATCCGAAGATAATTAAAACATCCATGTGAAACAATAAGCTTTGAGTTCATGTGTGTGATCTATCTTAGAAGCCTCTCATCTAACTACAAAGCCTTTGTTTGCTAACATCATTACAATATTCAGATACTAGTGTGGTCAGTGGTTATCTAATGATAATTTGGAGCTTAATTGTTAGTTTGAATGCCAGAGAGTAAATTGATGCTACTTGAAAAGAAGTTTCCATATTGTTAGACATGATGTATATTACATATTTAAAGTTTTCCCACAGCAATTTATGGACTCAATCAAGGCATGTGTGACGTTCGTTTCATACTCATTTTGATTAACGGGGAGTCTGCCCCTCCCGTTGATGCAAGAAAATGTTTAAGACGAGGAGGTTCCTTCTCTCCTTTCCTGTTTGCAATAGGGATAGAGTACCTCACAGATGCGTGGATTCTTTGTATTAAGATTCATATTAAGTGAAAAGCTAAAGTTAACTCTTCTCGTCTTGCTGAAGCGTCGCTCTTATTTGCTAGAAGTGAAGTTCTATCTTTGAAATGGTTGTTTCAAGCTTTCAATAAATTCTCTCAAGCTTCTAATATAGAAGCTAACATGGAGATAAGTGAAATATACTTTTGTGGATTGGATCAAGCAGGTAATCTGTTAGGCTTCCGTTGGTCCTTCTAAGGTTCTCTTCATTCTATGTACTTTGGGATTCTTTTATAGTATGCCTATTCCAAGTAATGTTTCTTGGCTTTTAAACAAAAAATAAGGATCCAGCCAGCATCTTAGTTTTAAAAAGCGCGCAAGGCGACCCAAGGCGGTGAGAAAATCGCATTCATCAGCTCAGGCGAAGCGCACAACGACAGGCGCGTAAAGGCACGCGCCTCATGCCGCCTTTTCAAAGGCGCAAGGCGCGCCGCCTGAGTCGCTTTTGGTTTAAAAGCAAGTGAAAGAGGAAATCTAAGTTTAAAACATGAAAAAAAAAACAAAAATTCAAATTAACTCTTACCCAGTCTTTATTATGCAGATTCGAGCAAAAGCCCTCAATTAATTGTATGAAATAACTTCAATCTAACCCCAAATTCAAAGCCCTAATTTTAGAAACCCTAATTTGCGAAATTCGAAGCATCTGGAAAATTGTTGATGACTGGGTAGGATCTGCCGGTGATTAATGTCCAATGGTGGCCGGCGATTAATTTCTGATGGTGGCTGGCAGCAGATCTGCCGGGGTTCATCGCCGGTGAAGGTTTCCAGGTGAGTCATTCTTTCCTTCTCTCTCTAACCTAATTTCCTTTCATTCTCTCTCTTCTCCTCTTTCTTCGACCCACTTTCCAAGAGTGAGAAGCAATTACTCTTTTTGTTTTTAAACGTGAGAAGCCGTCACTCACTTGTTCTTTTTCCTATTTTCTTTTTTCTGTTTTTTTACCCTTCTCCTCTCCTTCTTACTCTTCTGTTGTCCTCAACCAATTTTTTTTTCTCTTTTCTTTTCTGTTTTTCTTTTAACCTTCTCCTCTAGTCCTCTCCTGTCTTTTCTTCTGTTCAGCTTTTGTTGTGCCTAGTCTCTGGTCACATGGTTTTTTTTTGAATAAACACTTACAACTCTTTATTTTTTATTTTCTTGGAGGAGTTAATTTTTAGAAATACAATAGTAGTAGCTTATCTATTTTTTAAAATTATAGCAGCTCATATTTTTATAATTATAATGTTGTTTTGAGTATAAAATATAATCTATAAATGATTTCTACAAATCTGGGACTAGAGGTGCGCCTCGCATACGGGATGCGTGCGCCTTCGCCTTGCGCCTCCCTTCGCCCTGCGCCTTAGTGCGCCTCGCGCCTTTTAAAACTAAGGACAACATGCAGTTATGCAGAATGCTGGCCTTCATGTTTTTTTATAAATAGCTTTGCCTTTGCGATTAGTGATACATATATCACAGAGATGGGTAAAATTTTTGCCCATCTCAGACACTATATTGTAAGTTTTACATCAAATAAAAAGAACCATCCATTTCTGATCCCACCCTTTTCATATGTGACGAGATATCCTAAGTTTCCTCTTGGAGATGGGGTTAACATAGCCCCTTGCTTTGCTATCAAGAAAATATATCAAGCTATTTGTGGCAGTTATAAGGCAGTCAAGTGGAGGAGACTTCTATGTAATAATCAGGCACCTAAGATGAACTTTTCTCTCTTATGGCTAGTTTTGCAAAATAGGTTCTGAAAATAGTGCATGTTTTAAGGATAGTGGGTCCGACAGGGGTTTCTAATTATTTATATAATCAGGATGATGGCAAAATTTATCTCTACTAGATTTGTTAAGTGGGACAATCAGAATAAACTTGACATTTTCCAAGCAAGCATGACAATTATGTTGAAACAAAATTTCACCTTAGGGAAGAAAAGTGTTTGCACAACAAATTCTTAAAATTAGGAGCAATATCGTGTTTCCTCATCATACTCATAGACCATCGTGAAGCAATGGGCTGTTTAAAAAATAATAAAGTTCAAACCATATAATTCCAATTCACATGTGAAGTAAAATTCACAAAAACAGGTAGGAGAACACAGCATGAATATAATTAAGGTATCAAGAGTCCCAGGCCAAACACTTCTTCAGAAAAAGTAATCCGTGGAACTAAAAGAGATGATAGCTTATACCAAATAGTATTAAAATGCATGTTTGTAGGCTATGGCATTTTCTAACTTTTTGGAGTCAAGTGGTGATCCAAGAGCCGCAAAGGTATTGAGTTTCGATCTAAAGCTAATCAAGGTACAATGGAGATCAAATAAGCATGATGATGTTGATAGTGGTGAGTATGCAAGAGGTACTTAGAAATGTATATGGTGCAAGGAACTTCTTCATGGGATACTAGCTTAAGAAACAATGTAAGAAATTTTCTTTTAAGCTCTTTTTCCTAGTTATATTTGATTGTAAAGCTAATGAATATATGTTTACTTTTAGGCTCTTTTTCTGAAAACTTTAAGAGCTAAGTATTGTTGTGAGATCCTAAAGGATGAGTCCAACGTGGTTAAACAAGTTATGCTGAAGAATGCTAAGGCGATGAAATGAGCGAACGACTTGGAAGAATTTGTATTTAAGAGAAATTTGCCATATCTTTTGTAAGAAAAGAAAGAGATGTACATAAGCGATAGATTATATGACATATTGAAAATTTCATGTGTATAAGCCTTTTTTGAGAATTTTAGTTGTGCATGAAGTGCCATAACAGAGTTTGATCGATGTAAGACATATTATGCTTTTCATGCTTATAGTATGAATGATGATTATGGACTAAATTTTCCTTGTGTTCAGATTGTTATACTTTCAAGCCATGGGTGATGTACTTTCAAGCCATGGGTGATGTGCTTTCAAGCTATCGGTGATGTGCTTTTAATAAAAGCTCAAGAGGGGACTTGTTGCATTAATAAATTGTTGTCTAAGATATCCAACAAGACAAATTCATATGCAGCCACATTCATAAGGAGCCACTAACATTCTGCCTCACCGTACAAGGGGAATAAATGTTTAAATACTAATTTATGAGCTTAGAAGAACTCAGCTAAATATACAAGTAATTTCACTTAGTAATGTCGCTAGTCAAAATGCTAGTCTCGATAATTCTCTACGAGATAACAAATTTTACATTCAAGAGAGGAATTCGGAATTACAAAGTGTTGCTCAACAAAAATATCCTACTAAGTTGACCCTGCATCCCTTTGGCCTCATATTGCTGTAGCAATTGGAACTTCTTCTCCATCTCCAAGAAATGAACATATAATTAGGTGGTGGCACTGCAATAGAAGACGCGAATGGACCGTCTATTGAGGAAATGAAAATGGACACTTTACTCGTTCCTATATTAGGGTTTCAAGTTGTTGTGAGAAAAGAATCTACTAACGTAGTTGGTGAGTGATTAATATGTTCTGAGGCAAACCTCAAAAGAAAACCAACAAGGCATAAAAAGGGAAAATCATGCCCACAATAATTAACTTTATTTTGTAGATAACGTTCACTCTTAAAGATACACAAGGGAATGAGGGATCCTCATATTCACTGAATTTTTTTATCAATAAACAAAATCCACTTCATACTTTCATGAAAGTGTTGATAGCAAGGATTCAAAAAGACACCACAAATTTCGGACAACTCATTGACGGTTGGGATGTAGTAAAATCTTGGCCCTCATTTTCTTCAAATGTTATGGGTGTCCCTGTGATTGGCTTCCTAAAAATTATAAAAGTAGTACATAAGAAACAATACCATGTAGGCTTATATGTTTGAACAGTATGAATGATCATCAAGGCCTTAACATAGAATCACAACGATATATGAGTGCTAAATAAATGCAACTCTCCCAGCTGCACAATTCAGTTGGCTTTGCAAAAGGGGCTGCAATAATTATCAAAATGAACCAGAATTACTGTGCTAAAAGGGTGCCATAGCTAGTTAGGCCTAATGAATTGTAACATACTGTGCACATAACCTCCTCAAGGTAGAGGGCGAAAAGAACACCTGGGTTTACCTTTGGGGAAGAAAAGTCTCTGCAGATAACTATTTGAATATCTCACGAAGATGATGTATATGGGATTTAATGTACATGTAGTATACCAATAATGTATATGTAGTAAAGATATCAATGATGTACATTACATAAAGTAGACATTTGTATAGCAATACACAAAACCAAGTACACAGGATAGACATAAGTAAGTCATATATAGAAATGAGTTTCTAGTTACCGTTAGATCATGAAGGTAACTTGGATGGGCAATTTCATGTTTGTGTCTGAATCACATTTCATGTTTGTGTATGATATTGCCAAAAACCCAACTTCTATATTTACAAGAGATTTAATGTACTTGTAGGTTTTCGATGATGTATATATGGCAAAGATCTAATGTACATGAGTTGTATTGGTACACCAAAGGTGTTAACTAGAGGCCAAAGTATATTAAGCTAGCTACCTCTTGATATAGGCTACCCTTCTTGAACCTACAATTTTCTTCTATTTTAAAGAGACCCTCATGATTACCTCCTTTGTACTACTACTCTTCTAAACTACAAACTCTTCTAAATTTCCCATTGCACTTCTCTCTATACACCTCTATAAGATTTTCTTTCTTTTATATGCTTTTCTTAATCAACTCGTTTCCTTCTATCCAATATAAATTCCCAACTTCTACTTAATAATGTCCTTTAGATTTAATGTACTTTTAGTGTAGCACTGATGTACATGTAGTAAATATATGATGAACATGTTTGTCCCTATATATATATATCTCTTTGACAAAGCTGCACTTTTCTAGATTATACTTCTTTCTTATTAAATCCTATTTGGTAAAATGACATCCTATTATGCATTAAACAACATCAGCCTCAATAGTTGATCTTAGTATTGTGCTGTCAATTCTAATGACATGCATCAGTAAGTACTCACCTTTGTGCCTCAAGAGGAGAGGTTAGTAATTTATCCTCTAGCATTTTAGTTTATCAGTTAGTTTTATGTCACTTTTTAATTAATGTCCTCTGGCATTCTAATTTTGTAGCTTAATGATATGGTTGTTATCAGAATAGCTATAAAACATGACAAACTTGTTTTCAGTTTTCACCACCTCATCATCGGCCGCTATATCTCTCAACATACAGCTATAAAATTTTGTAATATCGCATATGATTATTTTTTAACTATAACAAGCATGAGATAAAACAATTACATAAACCAATCCACCAAACAGAATACAAATTTCATTGTTGGTAATATCTCATAATAAAAATTTCAAAATTGAATAACACATCAATATCGACATACATTATACAAACAAAGCAGCATTCAGTTCGTCATTTTGCTCAATTACAAGCACAAAAATTGACAATTAGACTAATAATTAGTTCAATTAAAGTGGACAAAATCAACAAGAATTTCACCGTACCCTAGGAGAGAGAGAGTATTAGCACAAGACATATAAGAGATGGCAACATAAGCGCCACGTTTAGTCATGGCGGAATATTAAGAACAACAAATTTCATTGTTACTAATTAATATATCATAATAAAAATTTCGATCAAACAGCTAATTTAACAAGAGGAGCATAATATTAAGAACAACAGACTTGGAAAACAGATTTGGAGCAATCAAAAATTCGTTTAGGTTTGAAAATTTTGTACCTGATGATGATTGAAAATACAAACAATTGAGCAGCACCAAAAATTAATGAATTGAATAAACATTTGATGCATGAATTTTCATAATAGAGAAAAGTTCATATTTTTGCTCGCAATAAATCAATCGATGATGAGAGATATGGGTTTTCAATTTTTCCTCATCTGAAAGCTGTTGTTTTTCACACTTAGAATAGTTGCCGCTAAAAGTTATGGGTTTGGTTATTAGAGCTTGGGAAAATCGCAACCCTTAAGTTTCTATTATCTTAACGGTTGTGATTTATTCTCACATATTTATTTATTCTCATATAACTCTTCATTCTCACCGGATCCCGACTCTATGTATATACATGTATATACATATATATATGTGGTCCAATGCTATGGCTTCCTATCTCACACATGGGAGACTAAGGTTCAAACCTTGGTGGAAGCAAAATTTCAATATTGTTGGGGGAGAGGGGTTTAGAGCTTGTTGGGCCTCTGGGTGAGTGGCCCTGTGCGAGGGCAACCCAGAGGAAATTCATCTTACCACAGGTTCTCGAAATGGGGCCCAAAAAATCATGAGAGAAAACTATTTAGGTGAGAAATGAGAATGAATATAGACTATTAGATTTAACGAAATTTACGGCTGAGATCTAACATTTAGTAATCATGTTTTCTCATTTTCTCCCACTATTGTGAGCTTCTCCCACCATTGTTTTCACCACCATTCTCTATGTCTTCAAATTCTGGGTTTCTCATTCAAGAAATCAATTTGAGTTAACGAATCGGTTGGTCAAATGAAAATGATCATCTTTTTTTTCTTATTCAGAAGTAGTGATCGAGGAACTCATTCGCAGGAAAAAGGTTAGTATTTGAGAAAAAAAAACCAAATTTATCAAAAACCAACAAATTGGAATAGAATATGAAATTTTAATAATTGGTACAAATTGGAAACCTAAAATGACTAATTAACAATGAATCAACACTAACCAGGTGTGTATACCTGCTGGACTAGCACCTACTCCCTCGCTTGGGAGGTGGAAGAAACCGGAGGTTGGATGTGTTAATGTGGATGCTTATGTGTGTTCGAACCGTGGTGTGGGGCTTGGGGTGATTGATTATAAGGGACTCGAATGGGTGCCTTCTTGCTGCAGCAACAACTCGGTTGAATGTAGCTTGGGATGCTCGAATGGCGCAGGCCGCAGCAGGTCGGTATGGAGTGATAATAGCTCGAAGATTGGGTTACTCAAGGGTGTGTCTTTAAGGTGATGCTCTGACAATCACCACTGCCATCTCACAAGATCATATGGGTTTTGCTCCTATCTTTCTTTGCTGCATGATATTAGTTGTCTTAGCAAATCTTTTGTTTCTTTCAGTTGTAACCATGTTAGGAGAGCGGAGAAATATTGTTGCACACTTAATGACACGGTGGAATCTTGATTTTAATTCGGAATTTGTTTATAGGAACTCCTTTCCCCAAAGTATTGCATCTTTGGTGGAACTTAATTCTAATAAGCTCATCAATAATTTTAATTTGTTTACAAAGTAATGTATTAAATTTTTCCAAATTCATTACCTTTTATTGAAATTGTACTTAGGATGGAGAGATTTATAGTTCAATAAAGAGAGTAGAAAGTTTAAGGGAGGATATAAAAAACCAAGAATATAACATAAGTTGTATTTATAAAAGATAAAGAAATGGAAAAAAAGAAAAAAAAAAGAAAAAAAAAAAGCCAATGAATTAAAACAACAGTACAGTATCCGAATCTGCAACGTGGGATAGAAGAACTCAAAGTAGAAAGCGCGCTTACCACTAAGTCCAATTTGCTTTTCATGAAAATACTCCTCGTGTTTTGTATATAATTCTTATCTGTTTTCCTTCTTTTTCAGTTCTCCCTTGTTTTTTTTACCGGATCCTCGTGGTTCAGTTGAACACTTGAACCCACTGAACCCAAGTTGGATCTGCTACCATATGAGGCGTGGGATTATGGAGTGATCAGGATGAATTATGTTGGGTGAATATTAGACTGTGAGATTAGTGATGGTGAGGGAGGAGTATTTATAGGTTTAGGGAACAATAGGTAACCAAACACAATTAGGTTTATAAAGATATTTTATTTAAAATATTTTAGGAAATAGTTAGATAAAGGATATTTAAAAACATATTGGAGAAAGATGATTTTTTATAAAAGATATTTTTATCAATAAAACTAATTAATATAATTAATTAATTTTATTAATTAAATTGGGCTAGAAAAGGAGTTTTAGATATTGGGCTTTTATAAAAACTATTTTAAAAGGTATTTCAAACATGGGCTTTTAAAAAACTTATTTTAAAATGTTCTAGAAAGTGGGCTTAGTAAGACTATTTATAAAAAAAGGTTTTCGTAAATGGGTTAATAAAAAGAGTTAGAAGATGGTTTTGGGCTTAAAATATTTTACTTTAGACTCGTTGATATGATTACTAAGCCAAGAAAGCCTAACAATCAACTTAGATGTCAATCTTCAATCTTCTTGAATCCAAGAACCAACACTACTCACAGAAATACAAGTATTCGGATATTTTTTAATTTAAAGATCACTCCTAAACTCTAAACAAGAATCTAAACACTCTCAAAATCACTCTTGAAACTAAGATGTTTAACACTAAACACCTATCACTCCTGAAAACCCTTTAATCGTTCGACTAAGTTAAGCAAGAATGCAAAACAATAATCAATATTCAATGTTTACACAAAAATGCAACTAACTTGTATTAAACGTGTGAAAAAGCCTTATATAGGCAATACAAGACTCCTACTAGAGCTAGGCAATGAAAACCAAACAAGATAAGAGCAAATAACTACCTAGCACACGCATAAACACATGGCTATGCTAGCAACACTCCTAGCTACATTGTAACTCCTAACAACTGGAAATGAAACTATGTCTTAAATAGGAAAAACCCTCTCAAATGAAAGGTAAAAACCTATAGACAAAAGAGTTGTAAAGCAAATAAAATACATAGTAGTTTCCTAACAGAATTAGGACTCTATGAAACAACCAAGTCCTATTGAGCATAGGACTTCTTCCTTCGAACCCTCCATTTCTTTCACTCCTCTTCTTCCATGAGCCATGTTAAAACAGTCACCAACACTTGGCTTCTTGCCTTGAGCTTGAACCCCATATATTCCATAACCAAATCAATTGGTTCTTGTGTCACAAGTGCCTTTACATCCGCATAATTCTCCCCCTTCACAAAAGAATTTGCCCTCAAATTCTCATCATCATAGTAAGCAGACAAATCACCTACATTTAATGTTGCACTTACACTACCAAACTCATCCGACAAATCCACCTTATAAGCACTATCCCCAATGACTCCAATCACCTTAAAAGGACCATCTGCTCGAGGCATAAGCTTGTTCTTCCTTTTGCTAGGGAACCTTTCCTTCCTCAAATGCACCCACACTAGATCCCTAACCTTGAAAACTGGTTGCTTCCTCCCCTTATTAGCTCGTGACTTATATTGGTTGTTCATGTTTTCTATCCTTGCTTTCACTTGTGAGCAAGTCTTAGCAAATGCTTTTAGTCTCTTCTTTGCATCCGCATGTATCTCATGTTTAGGCAAACAAACAAAATCAATAGGTAACAAAGGATTCAAACCATACTCTACCTCAAAAGGAGAACGCGAAGTAGAAGAATGCGCCCTATTGTAAGCAAATTCCGCATGAGCTAACTTGATAGCCCAAACCTTTTGTGTCTTGCTCACCAAACCACGCAACAGAGAACCCAAAGTTCTATAAGTAACCTACGTCTAACCATCAGTTTGAGGATGATGGCGTGTACTAAATGTAGACACATAATCGTGTTACCCCATTTAGTACCCTATGAATATGATGACTAATACCCCGCTCTAATTGGTCCAGATTGAGGAAAGAATAAAGAACGAATCTAAAATAATAAGTTTTAAGCCCAAAACCATATTCTAACCTGTTTTTATTAACCCATTTCCGGAAACCTTTTTATAACTACTTTACTAAGCCCAGTTTCCAAAACGTTTTAAAATAGCCCATCTTCGAAAACCTTTTAAAAATAGTTTTTATGAAAGCCCAATTTTTAAAATCCCTTTTGTAGCCCAATTTAATTAATAGAATTAATTAATTATATTAATTAGTTTTATTGATAAAATATTCTTTTATAAAATGATCATTCTCCAAAATGTTTTTAAATATTTTTTATCTAACTATTTTCTAAAATCTTTTTTTAATAAAAATCTTTTAGAGACCTACTAAGTTTTGAAAACCTATTGCATCCCAAGTTCCCAACTACCTAAACATATATATTCTCCCTCCTCTCTAAACACTCGGTCAGCTCAAAAAAAATCACTCGGCATACATTCATAAATCTCTAACCTAACCAATCTCCACGCTAACAAAAATCCCTCGGCACTCTCTGAAAATCTCTCACCTCCTCACAAATTCACTCACTCACCTTTCGATTCTCTCGGATCTCCTAACCAAAACTCACAGACCAAATAACCAAATTCCACCTCCTAATACTACTATAATAACCCGCCATCATTACGCCACATCACCTTTTCAAAATCACTCCTGCACCAAAATATAAATCCCCTACTGCTGCTACTCCCATGATTCACACCTAATAAGCCAGTCAATGCCTCTAACTCATAATTTCGTACTCATAATCACATCATCATATAACATCATACGTGACAAACTTGCGCACGTCAAACAAACGCAACATAATTGTTTTTTAAGGCTCGTACAACATTCAATTTTCCAAGATCCGTAAAATCAACGACGCCGGACGGTGGTATAATTTCTGAGGGTCACTAAATTAACAAAATTTATTTTTATTTCTTTATTTATTTTTATTATTTTATTGAAGTTACTAACATTCTATTCATGATGTAGATTATTAACGTATTCTCGCGACGGTAAGTTTTGTATATTATACTAACTCCCTACGATATTTTCTTATTTATTTTTATATAGTGTTATGATTGTCCTCCATTCTTTTTATCACCCACATGTTTTTGTTGGCAAACAAGACCTAAGGAATTGTTCTAACTAATTCAGATAATTTGGACAACATGTTAGGTACCTTGTAATATTATTGCTTAATAACTTGTCACTAAAAAATAGTCTTTTATGTGTTTCTTGAACCAATCTAGACTAATATTTTTAGGGTGTATAAAAATATTATATGATTATTCTTTTGCATAAAACTATGATATGAATCGATATTTAGTATAGGCCAGCAATGGGCGAACTTGGTTCACTATGACCATATTCGTACCCTCACCCCCGAACTCAGTTTTTGGTTCATTTTGACCATCTACGGTATCATGATGGGGAAATCTACATTGGATAAGTCCCTAAGATGTCCCTACAGTTTTCAATATCCAATTAGGTTTATATGTTTTCCTCTAAAAAATTGTTGGCGACTTCAAAACGAATTTTAATAAAACCTTAACAATGGGGTAGTCAAATACATGCTCACACCGCGATAGGCGAAAATAAAATCACGCATACAATTTGGTGACTCCACTGGGGAGGATTTAAAAAAAAAAAATTTTTAAATGAGTGGGTGAAACTTGATATACGATTCATTCTCTTTTTATGCGTTAGAATAATATATTGTTTTGCATATGCATGGCTACTGTTCAGCCACCATAAGGACAATCTACCTTGCTTCATTAGCACATGTTCTATGTGTGAGGTCACCCCGGGGGGTTTGTGCTTTGTCCTTCCAAAAAGCTTCCTGAGCGATAGAGTTGGATCTTAGTCATAAGCAAACCTACACAACCATGGCATTGTTCTTTTGTTCCTGACTTGAGAACTGGAGTGCGTCTTACACGTGACCACCTCTTTAAGTAGGGGTACGAAGCTTGGGATCAATCTCTTAGTCATGGACCCTTTTATCCTTAACAAAACCCGACCATAGTTTCAAACGTAGAACTTGACTTTAGGTTGGAACTTTGCATACTATTATCCTACTTGCGCATATTTGCGTGTGCGTGCCTTTAATTGCTTTATGTCATGCGAACTTTCGAAAAAAAAATGTCAAAACGAATTTTACGCTATCAAGAAATGAAAAACGTGAAGTGTTTTGCGTCTGCGCCACGCGCTGTTCTGCGTCCCACAGTCCCTACCGCGTTCCGCGCTTTCTCTCTTCCGCGTCTCACGCATCATCCTGCGCGCCACGCTTCAGCCTTGCAATCCGCACAATTTCCTTGCGTTGTGCGCAGCTCGCCTGCAAGTTTGCTTCATCGGGGGCCTAGCACCAATTTCGTATCATCCACATTCTTTGTCCCAATCTCCATCATTTTTTAATATATTAATCTATTTCAAAAAACTGTTATCTCTTTTTTTTCAAATCCTATCACCCATTTTTTTCGAAAACTATCTCCTATCCTTTTTTCGAAAAACTATCTCATATTATTTTTTTAAATCCATCTCCATTTTTTTAAAAAAATTATATCCTCATCTTTTTTTAAAAATCATTCTCCTATCTTTGTCAAAATTTCATCCCATCTTCTTATCTCCTACCTGTTTCAAAAATTCATCCATCATCCTATATCCTATACTTTCATGTATATTATCCATCCTTTATGCACATCATTTAGGATTCCTCTTGTCCATCTTGTTGTAAAAGTCACATTCGCTTAGGAATTCTAACTTCACTAGAAGTCCGTCTGACCCAAATATTCGGGTTCATCCAGTTTCACTCCATTTAGAGTATTTAATCTCGTCTAACTCCATTCGTTTAAGGAGTCTTAACCTCGTCTAGGTTCACCCATCTAAGAATTCTAAGATATTTAGAGTTCAATCCATCTTAGAAGGCTATAATCCATAGAAAGTCCATGCATAATTGGAGTCTAAAACCATTAGAATTTTGTCCAGCTTAGAAGTCTATAATCCATAGAAATCCACGCATAATAGGAGTCTAAATTCGTTAGAAGTCCGTTCATTTTAGGAGTCTCGAATCCATTAGAGTTCTACCCATATTAGGAGTCTGAAACCATTTGAATTCCTTCTGTTTTAGGAGTCTAGTTCCACTGGAGTTTCATGCATATTAGGAGTCTAGCATCCTTAAAAGTTCACCAAGTCTAAAATTCTAAGTTCATTAGAAATCTATCAAGTCTAGGATTCGAAAGTCATTAGAATTTCATATCAATTAGGACTGCATTCATACTAGGATCCTTTTTGCACTGCATAGTCCATCATTCATACACCTCATGCATAATTGGAGTTCATAGGCATTTAGGAGTCTCATTGCATCCATACATTCCATTCCATTTCATGCATTCCGCATTTAGCACCATCCTGAACTACAAGCGATCTGATTCCCTCTTTCAGGATATGTAGGCAGCCTTTACAGGTTCGAACGCATAGATTAAGTCATGCATAATCCGCTGATAAATCCTTCCATCGAATCATCATGCATTTAGGATATTCAGATTTGTTCCTAGAAGCTCAACTTTTTTAAACAAACATACATTCTTCCATTCCATTCCTTCCTCTCCACCATCACTCCATTTCTAATCTCCCGCTTGATGATTCATTGTAGGAAATACATATTATGTCAAGCGCACTTCAAGAACAAGTTGATGAGTTGAAGGGAATACTGGCAGATCTTGTAGCACATGTCATCAGACTAGAGGCACACTACACTCAAGAGAATTATAATGCAAGTTACAAGGCCCTAGATAGTTTTGCCGCAATAACGACTGACCCATAAAGGATAAATGAACTACATGACATCACACAACACAATCCGCTGATAAATCCTTCCATCGAATCAGTCTCTGAATGCTCGCCTCTTTCCACATAATGAACTACATGATTTACTTGATGCCCAAACATCTACTGAGATACATTCCAGACCTGCACTAACTCCTACAATGCCTAAAAGAATGCTATGGTGCTATGGGGAGTTCATATCCTTACACATGAGCTATGGTGCTATATTCAAGTATCTTCATTTTAGAAAATTGCTCTACCCCATAGGACCCACTCCAGATCCTAAGGAAGACAAAAAAGAACTAAATTGGGACAAAAATGCTCAGTGCAAGTACCATAGAGGAAATGGACATAGAACTAACGATTGCTATAGGTTGAAGCACCTTATTCACAACATGATAGAAGGTGGAAGGCTTCCAATTCTCTCGAACAAGTCCCCAAATAAGATAGAGGTCGCTGATTTGGGTACAAGGGATTATTCAAAACCCCGATGGGCACAAACCCCACTAAAAATGGCCTATACTCAAAATTTTCGCCAACTCTATTCTAAAGACGCAATTTCCCCAATCAGACCCCTAGAAGACCCACCTCATGATCGATGACAAAAGACTGCAATTGCTATCAGATCCAGACTACAAAGACACAGCCCCAGTCCCAATAGCATATACTCATTAAGACATTTTGACTAGCTTAGGTCCTATTATCGAAAAAATATACACCTCCTCTCTTTTCATTTAGAAAGAGACCTCATGAAGACCGAAGCGACGAAGTTGTCTCGCCATGTGACTTAGGAGCATAGACTTAGGATTTGGTTTTTTGTTTCATCTATCTTATTTTTCCCAGTCTGATATAGGATTTCCCTTTTTATTGCGTGTACTCATGATTTTCAATTAATAAATGAGTTTTTCTTTATTTACTCTCTAATTCTCATTTATTTTATCATAAAGGTAATGAACGACTAGCATATATAAATGAGGCATTCCTCCCTTTCCCCACAACTATTTCTCCAATCCTTATCAGGCATAACATCCATCCCCCTTTAACCTACCTAATAGGAAGTACACTTGACACCATTCAATGTAAAGGACAAGCAAAAAAAGAGCAACAACAAAAATCAAAGCAAAAAATAAAGCGTAAAAAAAATGAAAAAGCAAAAAAATGACGCAAAAAAAAAAAAGTACAAAGTATCAAAAATTCAAAAAAAAAAAAAGAAACGTTGCAAATAAGCCCATCAATAGCTTTGGCAAAGGTACTTCTTTCAAAACCTTTAACCTTCAACCCAAACCTTTACCCAATTGGCCTTGACCTTCATAACCAAAAACCATTACAAGTCAAATCATACATCTCTAATATATGCTCGCATAAACAACCAACAGCCATCCATATCGCTTCCCAATAAGCCATAAAAGACAAACCAAAGCCCGCTAGGTCGAAAACCCATAAGGGCGATTTAGGCAAAAGTCAGGGCATCTCCTCATTCCTTAGCCTGGTATACGAATGGTAGGATTCTGCTAAAGATATGTAGGAAACCTCACCCTGAGGTCCGACCATTTTAAACCAACCAAACCTGCATCATTATCCACCCTTGCCAAAGACCTCTCCCAAATCAATGCCTAATTCATTGCAAATGGCTTCAAAGCAAAATGCTCGGCCACCAATTAAACTGCTAAGAGCTACGACTGGCCTGATTCCATCGTGGATACATAGGCAACCTCTTTTGAGGCCTGGCCATTTTAATTCAATACAGATTTTTTAATGCTCGTCTAGGCCTATGAGAAAAGCGTTATCGCCTAAAAATCATGAGTTTTCAATGCTCATCCCTACCTTTAGAACTAGACTGGGATTTGAACCTGCATCATTAGCCTACCTTATTGCGTGAGTCAAGTCATTATGACTCCGCCTTTTTCTTATTCTTATCCTTTGCCGTTTTCTCAGCTACATTATCGCTTCTAAGCCAACATTAGCATAACCTTTAAACACTCAGTGCTATGACCGCGCCTCATCTTTTGAGTATTCCTTTCTTTGGTCGTTCTTGTCTTTTCAACTTAAGAACCCTATATGGAACCTTTGGTCGAAACTTCCACTAAGTGTGACGATATATCTTCAAAATCAAGCAATCAAGTTGGACACTTCATCAAGTCCATCTTACCGGGGGCTTCATCACTGGTCTACCCAAGAAATCATATATAGGCTTCAAGTCTAGACCTATTGAAGGACTTCATCACGAGTCCGTATATGACATCTTGGGCTTTATACCCACAATTATACAAGATCGCACCTATTTGTGGTCTCACTTAATCCCTTGGCAGACAAAGCTCGAAGCATATACAACTCAAGCGCTACAAAAGCTCGTTCTATAACATATTTCAAATCCAACATCATCCATTAACAGAATGAATCATCCTTGGGGGCTTCCAATTTATCCTCTTTCATAGGCTCCATGTGTACCTTGATCAAGGCTTCATTACGAGTCCATACAAAATATTGTGGGCGCCAGACCCATACGAGAACCTAACTATTTTATGGGTTCATTTAAGCCCGTAACAAACTAAAGTCAAAGACTCGTTCTACAATGCATTTCGAATGCACCATGATCTACGTGGATCATTCTTCGGGGCTTCCCATTTCTCCTCTTTCAAAAACAGTTTTCTAAACGAAAAATTGAGCTTAGAGGAACAATAAAGCATCATACCATATCATCTGCATTAGTGTCATACCTCTGCATTTGCATTTCATATGTATATCAAACATTGTGTCAAGCATTGCATCATTCGTCCTCAGCCATAGGATTCTAGCATAAGTCATGAAGTCGCACACACGTACGCCACACACATGTATGCAGACACGATAGCACCTTTAATTCTAGAGTATTAGGAGTCAAGTCATTTCCTATCCATACCCTAGCACCCACATTACGGGGCACATGCATGTCCCCTAATTGTTTGTCTATATATCTGTGAATTATTTGTATTTACAAGTACCCAACATTGAACAACTCTAAACGAGTTATATTTCGCCTAGGTCTACGGACCATTACGATTTACCAGCGGAAGACAAGCGCTATATACATGGTGCGTCCAGTGCACCGACAACGTTGCGCCACGCGCAGCAAACTGCGTCCAGCGCAACATGCTCCGCCAAGCGCAGGCTTCTGCGTCCTGCGCACAAGCATGTACATTGCGCTTGGGGGCTTCATATAGCCAAAATCAACGAGAAAGGGAGAGGACTCCGTAAGGTATGTGGACCACCATCAACAGTGAGGCGAAAGACTCCGTCAGGTCTGCGGACCATCATCAACGGAAAGGCGGAGGACTCCATCAGGTCTGCAGACAATCATCAACAGTAAGGCGGAGGACTCCATCAGGTCCGCGGACCATCATCAACAGTATGGCGGAGGACTCCGTCAGGTCTGCGGACCATCATCAACAGCAAGGCAGAGGACTCTGTTAGGTATGCGAACCATCATCAATCAAGACAGTGTACCTCCGGCATGAGCCGAACTAAAATAGCTCGTAACTCCGACATGAGCCGGACTAAAATAGCTCGTAACTCCACCATGAGCCGGGCCTAAATTGCTCATGACCCCTTCTTCACACACCATCTCATATTTACATATTTACAAATATGTTCCACCCATGTCTGTTCCTGAAGTTCTTGCTTATATTGCAGGTACCTGAATAATAGAGTGATTTTCGATTGCAGAGCATCTAGAATCATTCTTCATCCCGACACGTATAATTTGACTTTCGGTTTTCCGAACCTCAGTCAAAGTGGGGGCTTCTGTAGACACATAATCGTGTCTCCCCATTTAGTACCCTATGATGACTAATACCCCGCTCTAATTGGTACGGATAGAGGAAAGAATAAAAAGCTAGTCTAAAATAAAATGTTTTAAGCCCAAAGCCATATTCTAACCTCTTTTTATTAACCCATTTCCGAAAACCTTTCTATAACTAGTTTTACTAAGCCCAGAGTTCAAACTGATTTAAAATAGCCCATCTTCGAAAACCTTTTAAAAAATAGTTTTTATCAAAGCTAAATTTTTAAAACCCCTTTAGTATCCCAATTTAATTAATAGAATTAATTAATTATAATTAATTGGTTTTTTTGATAAAAATATCGTTTATAAAAATAATCTTTCTCCAAAATGTTCTTAAATATTTTTTATCTAACTCTTTTCTAAAATCTTTTTTTAATAAAAATCTTTTAGAGACCTACTAAGTTTCGAAAACCTATTGCATCCAAACTACCTAAATATATATATACCCCCTCCTCTCTAAACACTCAATCAGCTCAAAAAAAATCACTCAACATACACTCATAAATCTCTAACCTAACTAATCTCCACGCTAACAAAAATCCCTCGGCACTCTCTAAAAATCTCTCACCTCCTTACAACATTACCTCACTCACCTTCCGATTATCTTGGATCTCCTAACCAAAATTCACGGACCAAATAACCAAATTGCACCTCCTAATACTACTATAACCCACCATCATCACGCCACATCATCTTTACAAAATCACTCCTGCACCAAAATGTAAATCCCCTACTACTGCTACTCCCTTGGTTCACACCTAATAAGCCAGTCAACGCCCCTAACTCATAATTTCGTACTCAAAATCTTATCATCATATACCATCATACGTGACAAACTAGCGCACGTCAAACAAACGCAACATCATTGTTTTTTAAGGCTCTTACAACATTCAATCTTCCAAGATACCTACAAATCAACGACCCCGTACGGTGGTATAATTTCTGAGGTCACTAAATTAACACAACTTTTTTTTCTTTATTTATTTTTATAATTTTATTGAAGTTACTAACATTTTATTCATGATGTAGATTGTTAACGTATTCCCGCGACAGTAAGTTTCGAATATTATACTAACTCCCTACGATATTTTCTTATTTATTTTTATATATTGTTTTGATTGTCCAGCATGCTTTTTATCACCCACATGTTATTATTGCTAAACCAAGACCTAAGGAATTGTTCTAACTAATTCAGATAATTTGGACAACCTACTAGGTACCTTGTAATATTATTGCTTAATAACTTGTCACTAAAAAATAGTCTTTCATGTGTTTCTTGAACCAATCTAGACTAATATTTTTAGGGTGTATAAAAAATATTATATGATTATTCTTTTGCTTAAAACTATGATATGAATCGATATTTAGTAAAGGCCAGCAATGGGCGAACTTGGTTCACTATGACCATATTCGTACCCTCACCCCCGAACTCAATCTTTGGTTCATTTTGACCATCTATGGAATCAGGACGGGGAAATCTACATTTGATAAGGCTCTAAGATGTCCCTACAGTTTTCAATATCCAATATCCTCTAAAAATTTGTTGGCGACTTCAAAACGAATTTTAATAAAACCTTAACAATGGGGTAGTCAAATTCGCGCTCACACCGCGGTAGGAGAAAATAAAATCACGCCTACACTAAACAACAACTTTGTTCCAACCATGCGCCAAAGACACCTCCAAAAATGACTTAGGAACTTAGAGTCCCTATTAGATACAATGCTCCTAGGTACAACATTTAGAGTATTTAATCTCGTCTAACTCCATACGTGTTAGGAGTCTTAACCTCGTCTAGGTTCACCCATCTATGAATTCTGAGATCGTTAGAGTTCCATCCATCTTAGAAGTCTCTAATTCATAGAAAGTCCATGCATAATAGGAGTCTTAAACCATTAGAATTCTATCTAGCTTAGAAGTCTATAATCCATAGAAATCCATGCATAATAGGAGTCTAAATTCGTTAGAAGTCAATTCATTTTAGGAGTCTCGAATCCATTAGAGTTCTGCCCATATTAGGAGTCTAAAACCATTTGAATTCCTTTAGTTTTAGGAGTCTAGTTCCACTGGAGTTTCATGCATATTAGCAGTCTAGCATCCTTAAAAGTTCACCAAGTCCAAAATTCTAAGTTCATTAGAAATCTATCAAGTCCAGGATTCTAAAGTCATTAGAATTTCATATCAATTAGGACTGCATTCATACTAGGATCCTTTTTTCACTGCATAGTCCATCATTCATACACCTCATGCATAATTAGAGTTCATAGGCATTTAGGAGTCTCATTGCATCCATACTTTCCATTTCATGCATTCCGCATTTAGCACCATCCTGACCTACAAGCGATCTGATTCCGTCTTTCGGGATATGAAGGCAGCTTTTACAGGTTCGAACGCATAGATCAAGTCATGCATACATGCATTAGGTCTAGGTGCATTAAAAAGAATCCAAAAAAAAATCACCATGCATTTAGGATATTGAGATTCGTTCCTAGAAGATCAACTTTTTAAAACAAACATACATTCTTCTATTCCATTCCTTCCTCTCCACCATCACTCCATTTCTAATCTCCCACTTGATAATTCATTGTAGGAAATACACAATATGTCAAGCGCACTTCAAGCACAAGTTGATGAGTTGAAGGGAATACTGGCAGATCTTGTAGCACGTGTCGTCAGACTAGAGGCACACTACACTCAAAAGAATCATAATGCAAGTTACAAGGCCCTAGATAGTTTTGCCGCAATAACGACTGACCGACAAAGGATCAATGAACTACATGACATCACACAACATAATCTGCTGATAAATCCTTCCATCGAATCAGTCTCTGAAAGCTCGCCTCTTTCCATAGAAGGCGAAAGAATTATTGATGATTCACCTGACGCCCAAACATCGACTGAGATACATTCCAAACCTTCACTAACTCCTACCATGACTAAAAGAAAGCCTAAGGGGGAGTTCATATCCTTACACATGAGCTATGATGCTATATTCATTATCTTCATTTTAGAAAAGTGCTCTACCCCATAGGACCCACTCCAGATCCTAAGGAAGACAAAAAGGACTAAATTGGGACAAAAATGCCCATTGCAAGTACCATAAAGGAAATGAACGTAGAAATAACGATTGCAATAGGTTGAAGCACCTTATTCACTTCATGATAGAAGATGGAAGGCTTCCAATTCTCTCGAACAAGGTCCCAAATAAGATAGAGGTCGCTGATATGGGTACAAGGGATTCCGACAGGCACAAACCCCACTAAAAATGACCTATAGTCAAATTTTTCACCAACTCTAGGCTAAAGGTGCGATTTCCCCAATTGGACCCCTAGAAGACCCACCTAAAAAGGAAAGAAATCTGATGTGGGACAAAGACTCTTATTGTGAATACCACATGGGGAGAGGTCAACATACCGAAAGGTGTATGGGCCTTCAGGAGATTATCCAGGACATGACCGATGACAAAAGACTGCAATTGCTATCAGATCCAGTCTACAAAGACACAGGCCCAGTCCCAATAGCATATATTCATTAAGACTTTTTGACTCACTTAGGTCCAATTATCTAAAAATTATACACCTCCTCTCTTTTCATTTAGAAAGAGACCTCATGAAAACCGAAGCGACGAAGCTGTCTCGTCATGTGACGTAGGAGCATAGACTTAGGATTTCGTTTTCTGTTTCATCACTCTTATTTTTCCCAGTCTGATATAGGATTTCCCTTTTTATTGCGTGTACTCATGATTTTCAATTAATAAATTAGTTTTTCTTTATTTACTCTCTAATTCTCATGACTATTCTAATAAAGGCAATGAACGACTAGCATTTATAAATGAGGCATTCCTCCCTTTCCCCACAACTATTTCTCCAATCCTTATCAGGCATAACATCCATCCCCCTTTAACCTGATGTACATTTGACACCATTCAATATAAGGGCAAGCAAAAAAAGAGCAACAACAAAAATCAAAGCAAAAAATAAAGCGTAAAAAAAATGAAAAAGCAAAAAAATGACGCAAAAAATAAAGTACAAAGTATCAAAAATTCAAAAAAAAAAGGAACGTTGCAAATAAGCCCATCAATAGCTTTGGCAAAGGTACTTCTTTCAAAACCTTTAACCTTCAACCCAAAACTTTAACCAATTGGCCTTGACCTTCATAACCAAAAACCATTACAAGTCAAATCATACATCTCTAATATATGTTCGCATAAACAACCAACATCCATCCATATCGCTTCCCAATAAGCCATAAAAGACAAACCAAAGCCCACTAGGTCGAAAACCCATAAGGGCGACTTAGGCAAAAGTCAGGACATCTCCTCATTCCTTAGCCTGATATACGAATGGTAGGATTATGCTAAAGATATGTAGGAAACCTCACCCTGAGTTCCGACCGTTTTAAACCAAACCAAACCTGCATCATTATCCACCCTTGCCAAAGACCTCTCCCAAATCAATGCCTAAATCATTGCAAATGGCTTTAAAGTAAAATGCTCGGTCACCAATTAAACTGCTAAGAGCTACGACTGGCCTGATTCCATCGTGGATACATAGGCAACCTCTTTTGAGGCCCGGCCTTTTTAATTCAATACAGATTTTTTAATGCTCGTCTAGGCCAATAAGAAAAGCGCGATCGCCCAAAAATCATGAGTTTTTAATGCTCATGTCTACCTTTAGAACTAGACTGGGATTTGAACCTGCATCATTAGCCTACCTTATTGCGTGAGTCAAGTCATTATGACTCCGCCTTTTTCTTATTCTTATCCTTTGCCGTTTTCTCAGCTACATTATCAATTCTAAGCCAACATTAGCATAACCTTTAAACACTCAACACTATGACCGCACCCCATCTTTTGAGTGTTCCTTTCTTTGGCCGTTCTTGTCTTTTCACCTTAAGAACCCTATATGGAACCTTTGGTCGAAACTTCCACTAAGTGTGACGATATATCTTCAAAATCAAGCAATCAAGCTGGACACTTCATCAAGTCCATCTTACCGGGGGCTTCATCACTGGTCTACCCAGAAAATCATAGGCTTCAAGTCCAGACCTATTGAAGGACTTCATCACGAGTCCGTATATGACATCTTGGGCTTTATACCCACACTTATACAAGATCGCACCTATTTGTGGGCTCACTTAAGCCCTTGGCAGACAAAGCTCGAAGCATATACAACTCAAGCGCTACAAAAGCTCGTTCTATAACATATTTCAAATCCAACATCATCCATCAACTGCATGAATCATCCTTGGGGGCTTCCTATTTATCCTCTTTCATAGGCTCCATGTGTACCTTGATCAAGACTTCATTACGAGTCCATACAAAATATTGTGGGCTCTAGACCCATACGAGATCCTAACTATTTTATGGGCTCACTTAAGCCCGTAACAAACTAAAGTCAAAGACTCGTTCTACGACGCATTTCGAATGAACCATGATCTACGCGGATTATCCTTGGGGGCTTCCCATTTCTCCTCTTTCATAAATAGTTTTCTAAACGAAAAATTGAGCTTAGAGGAACAATAAAGCATCATACCATATCATCTGCGTTAGTGTCATACCTCTGCATTTGCATTACATTTCTATATCAAACATTGTGTCAAGCATTGTATCCTTCGTCCTCAGCCATAGGATTCTAGCATAAGTCATGGAGTCGCACACACGTACACCACACACATGTATGCAGACACGATAGCACCTTTAAGTCTAGAGTATTAAGAGTCAAATCATTTCCTATCCATACACTAGCACCCACATTACGAGGCACATGCATGTCCCCTAAATGTTTGTCTATATATCTGTGAATTCTTTGTATTTACAGGTACCCAACATTGAACAATTTTATACGAGTTATATTCCGCCTAGGTCTACGGACCATTACGATTTAACAGCGGAAGACAAGCGCTATATACATGGTGCGTCGAGCGCACCGACAACGCTGCGCCATGGGCAGCAAACTGCATCCAGCGCAACATGCTGCGCCAAGCGCAGGCTTTTGCGTCCTGCACGCAAGCCTGTACAATGCGCTTGGTGGTTTCATCGCCAAAATCAACCAGAAAGGCGGAGGACTCTGTTAGGTCTGCGGACCATCATCAACAGTGAGGCGAAGGACTCCGTAATGTCTGCGGACCATCATCAACAGTAAGGCGGAGGACTCCGTCAGGTCAACGGACCATCATCAACAGTAAGGCGGAGGTCTCCGTCAGGTCAACGGACCATCATCAACAGTAAGGCGGAGGTCTCCGTCAGGTCTGCGGACCATCATCAATCAGAAAGGCGGACACTAGTAGAATAAAAGCTAATTGAGGCGGTTAATAATTGGCCTATTGCTGCGGTTTTAGTCACGCTGCAATTAAGGGTGCAGCAATAGGTAATTACCTATTGCTGCGGTTTTTAACCACAACAGTAGAGCAACCTATTGCTGCGGTTCCTACACAAAACCGCAGCAACATGTATGTTTTTTAATTAAAAAAATGAGGCCTATTATTGCAGTTTTGGATAGGACCCGCAGCAATAGGTACTGGTACAGGTAAAAAAATATTTTTACACTTTGCCATCAAATTTGAAAGGAAAAAATGCAAGAAGAAAATATAACACACAAATTAAAGGTAATGACCAAGAATGCTTATACAAAAACATAAAAGATACAAAAAATCAACATATATTCAAAATAAAATGGATACAAATGAAAAATATGAAAAACAATAACAAAAATCAGAACCCCTAATATCTTATTGATTCTTAATAAACAAAAATGAAGAAAAAAAAATTTGAAGTCACTTCCTGTAAAATATTTACAGCCACATCTTCTTGGGCGTTAATAAAACCATATCACTTTGCCAACAACCCCAAAACATTCCCAATATAGAAACAGAGAATTTTACACGATTGCAAGTGAAAACTACTACTACCAAGCACGACTATAGTGACGCAGAGTCAAACAAGCACACTCTTTGCTGGCAAATCCTACACGATTCACGGATTTCCAGTTTGCAATCAATAAATATGGCCACCTTCAACTCCACTACGGTTGACTCAATTTCTTCAACTCCTCTTTTAAGTTATTTGACAATAAAAATGCTAAAAAAAACAAAACAATAAAACTTATGTGGTTGCAGCGCGAGATTGCAACAACTTAAGAATAGAAAATCAAACAACAAACTTAAATAAAAAAATGACCCGTAAAATCATATCAAAGTGAGAGAGATGAAGCTTGAACGACCGCGAAGCTTGAACGTTGGTGGCGAAGAGAGGTCGCATGAGAGAGATATTGGTGAGATCTGCCATGAGAGATAGGGAGGAGTATGAGTGAGGTTGAGGGAGGAGATTTGCTGAGAGAGGGAGAAGTGAGGCGCGGACCATGTTCTAGGGTTTTGTTACCTACATTGTTGCGCCTATAATATTGGGCCTTTTAAATATTGGGCCTTTTTATTGCTGCGGTCTTTAAGGAAAACGCAGCAAGAGATTAAAATATTAATATTTTAATCTATTGCTGCGGTTTCTTTGAAAAACCGCAGCAACATATCTGGTCAACTAGGTCAAACAATATTAAAAATCTCTCGTTGACATCTATTACTGCGGTTTCGGGCCAGAATCGCAACAATAAACCACGTATGAGTAAAACCGCAGCAATTCAACCGCAGCAATAAGCAATTATTCTACTAGTGGGAGGACTCCGTAAGGTCTGTGAACCACCATCAATCGAGACAGCGGAACTCCGACATGAGCCGGACTAAAATAGCTCGTCACTCCGACATGAGTCGGACTAAAATATCTCGTAACTCCACCATGAGTCGGGCCTAAATAGCTCATGACCCCTTCTTTCGCACACCATCTTATTTTTACATATTTACAAATATGTTCCACACATGTCTGTTCCTGAAGCTCTTGCTTATATTGCAGGTACCGACATAAAAGAGTGATTTTGGATTGCAGAGCATCTAGAATCATTCTATGTCCCAACCCGTATACTTTGACTTTGGGGTTTGCAAACCTCAGTCAAAGTGGGGGCTTCTGTAGACACATAATCGTGTCTCCCTATTTAGTACCCTACTATGTCTAATACCCCGCTCTAATTGGTACTAATCGAAGAAATAATAAAGAACGAGTCTAAAATAAAATGTTTTAAGCCCAAAGCCATATTCTAACCTCTTTTTGTTAACCCATTTCCGAAAACCTTTTTATAACTAGTTTTACTAAGCCCAGTTTCCAAAACATTTTAAAATGGCCCATCTTCGAAAACCTTTTAAAAATAGTATTTATGAAAGCCCAATTTTAGAACCCCTTTTGTATCCCTATTTAATTAATAGAATTAATTAATTTTTTTAATTGGTTTTATTGATAAAAATATCTTTTATAAAAATAATATTTCTCCAAAATGTTTTTAAATATTTTGTATCTAACTCTTTTCTAAAATCTTTTTTTAATAAAAATCTATTAGAGACCTACTAAGTTTCAAAAACCTATTGCATCCAAACTACCTAAATATATATATACTCCCTCCTATCTAAACACTCGGTCAGCTCAAAAAAAATCACTCGACATATACACATAAATCTCTAACCTAACTAATCTCCACGCTAACAAAAATCCCTCGACACTCTCTAAAAATCTCTCACCTCCTTACAACATTCCCTCACTCACCTTTCGATTATCTCAGATCTCCTAACCAAAACTCACGGACCAAATAACCAAATTCCACCTCCTAATACTACTATAACCCACCATCATCACGCCACATCATCTTTACAAAATCACTCCTGCACCAAAATGTAAATCCCCTACTGCTGCTACTCCCATGATTCACACCTAATAAGCCAATCAACGCCCCTAACTCATAATTTCGTACTCATAATCACATCATCATGTACCATCATACTTGACAAACTCGCGCACGTCAAACAAACGCAACATAATTGTTTTTTAAGGCTCGTGCAACATTCAATTTTCCAAGATCCGTACAAATCAACGACCCGAGACTGTGGTAAAATTTCTGAGTTAACAAACTTTATTTTTATTTCTTTATTTGTTTTTATAAATTAATTGAAGTTACTAACATTCTATTCATGATGTAGATTGTTAACGTATTCCCGACAGTAAGTTTCGTATATTATACTAACTCCCTAAGATATTTTCTTTTTTATTTTTATATATTGTTATGATTGTCCTGCATGCTTTTTATCACCCACATGTTATTATTGCTAAACCAAGACCTAAGGAATTGTTCTAACTAATTCAGATAATTTGGACAACCTGCTAGGTACCTTGTAATATTATTGCTTAATAACTTGTCACTAAAAAATAGTCTTTTATGTATTTCTTGAACCAATCTAGACTACATGTTAGGGTGTATAAAAATATTATATGGTTATTCTTTTGCATAAAACTATGATATGAATCGATATTTAGTAAAGGTTAGCAATGGGCGAACTTGGTTCACTATGACCATATTCGTACTCTTACCCCCCGAACTCAATCTTTGGTTCATTTTAACCAACTATGGAGTCAGGACGCGGAAATCTACATTAGATAAATCCCTAAGATGTCCCTACAGTTTTCAATATCCAAATAGGTTTATAAGTTTTCCTCTAAAAATTTGTTAGCGACTTCAAAACAAATTTTAAAACCTTAACAATGGGGTAGTCAAATACGCGCTTACACCGTGGTAGGCGAAAATAAAATCACGCCTACACTAAACAACAACTTTGTTCCACCCATGCGCCAAAGACAACTCAAAAAATGACTTGGGAACTGAGAGTCCCTATTAGATACAATGCTCCTAGGTACACCATGTAACCAATCTCCCTAAAATACAAATCAGCCACATGAGAAGCATCATCAGTTTTATGCATAGGAACAAAATGTGCCATTTTAGAGAACCTATCCACTACCACCATTATTGATGAAATACATGCTAACACTATCCCACAATTGATCAGGCATAGGTAAAGGTGTGTAGAGCCTCTTGTAAAATGTACTCTTGGATTTTTGACAATTAGCACATCAACTAACCACCAAGTGAACATCCCTAATCATATTCGGCCAATAGAAGTTCTCCTGAAGTGTTTCAAGAGACTTTTGTACTCCAAAGTGTCCAACCACGCCTCCACTATCCACCTCACGCACTAACAAGCTCCTCACTCCACATTTAGGCAAACATAATCTATTGCCCTTAAATAAGAAACCCTCTTGCACTACAAAACTCCTTTCGGTTTCTCCATTTAATCTCCAAAATAAACATCTTTGTACAATTTCTTCAAGTGCTCAAAGCCTAGTACTTGTGCATCCACCACTTCCAACAAATAAGCACGCCTAGATAAAGCATCCGCAACCACATTACTCTTCCCTTCCTTATATTTGGATGAAAATGTGAAGGATTGAAGAAACTCCACCCACTTAGCATGTCTATGGATGAGTTTTTGTTGACCATGGATGTATTTAAGAGCTTCATGATCCGAATGAAGGATGAAAGATTTTGGTCACAAGTAGTGTGACCAATGATCCAATGCACGCACAGTAGCATAGAACTCTCTATCATAATTAGAGTAGTTCAATTTGGCACTACTGAACTTCTCATTAAAGTAAGAAATAGGACGTTTTTCTTACAACACTGCGCCAATGCCTACTTCACTTGCATCACACTCCACTTCAAACAATTTGCTAAAATCTGGTACAACTAAGATAGGAGCACAACAAAGTTTCCCTTTCACCTCTTCAAATGCCTTCTGTGCTAGAGGTGTCCAACTAAACTCTCCCTTCTTTAATAACTCAGTAATAGGTGCCATGATAGATCACTAGTGGAGAGAAACGCAAGAGTTGCGGTTAAAACAGCCCAAAGGGCTGCGTTTTTGGCCAGCAGCCCTTGTCGTAGGCCAAAAAACGCAGTGGTTTTGGGCCTAAAATGCAGCCCTTCTTTGTACAAAGGGTTGCGGTTTTGACCATAACCGCAACCCTTTTGACCCAAAAAAAATTAAAAATAAAAATTTGGCATTTTTTTACTCCTAAATATATCAAGAAATTTACAACAGAGAAAATCAAAAAACGAATCAACAACATAAAACAGCCGAAATTTACAGTAAAAAAAACAAACAAAACGAAACGAAATTATTTATTAACAATCAACAAGAACATCAAATTACAATTACAGTAAAAAAAAAGAACAATTTACGGCACTACCTATTAAAAAAAGAACAAAAAAATAAAAAAACGAAATTATATATCAACAAGAACGAACGGAAAAAAAAAAAACGAAATTATATATCAATAAGAGCAACAAGAACAGTCGAAATTTACAGTAAGAAAAACGAACGAAAATGAAAAAAAAGCGAACGAAAATACAAAAAAGAAGAAATTATAGATCTGAAATTACATGAACATTAATCAAAACAAAGATCAAGAAATTATAGATCTAAAAGAGAAAAATTATCACTTGTTGATGTCGTTGCTTAAGCGGAGTTCGACGACGAGGAAGAGATGAGCGGAAGAGTTCGACCGACGGCGAGGAAACCCCATCGAAGCAGCAGCAACACCAACAGAAACTCGTGGCAGCAGCATCCACAAAGCAGAGGAGAAAGAAAATGGGACTAAGAACAACCAACAGCAGCACCGGTGGTAGCAGGAGCACGACAAAGTCGCCGGCAGAGGCGACAGCAAAAAAAAACGGCAGTAGAGGAAGGAGGAGGAGGTTGGTGAGTGAGAGAGAGAAATGGAAGATGAAAATGGAGGAGAGAGAGGAGAGAATGAGGGAGAGAGAGGAGTTCGTGAGATTTTATTATCGAACGCCAAACCATAGTTGCGCTGAGTATTGAACTTAAAAGCCCACATCAAAATAAAAAAGCCCGTGAATTAATGATAAAGGGTTGCGGTTAGCCCAAAAACGCAGCCCTTCGTGGTCACGAAGGGCTGCATTTTTGGGCTAACCGCATCCCTTCAATAAAAGGGTTGCGATTTCCTTGAAAACCGCAGCCCTTCGTACTGTACGAAGGGCTGCGGTTTCTGGCTAACCGCAGCCCTTCACTAAAAGGGATGCGCTTTACTTGAAAACCGCAGCCCTTCATACACGAAGGGCTGCGTTTTTAGAAAAACGAAGCCCTTGCATTTTTTTTTCCACTAGTGGATGAAAAGTTTCGAATGAACCTCCTATAGAACGATGCCAATCCATGAAAAATCCTACACTCCAAGGCATTCCTCGGTGCTAACCAAGAAGAAATAGCCTTCACCTTCTCAGAATCAACATGAACTCCCTCTTGTGAAACAATAATAATATATACCCTAAGAACGCCACATTAGAGACTAGGAACTCATATTTCTCTAGTTTCCCATACAACTGTTGCTCCCTAAACTTCTCAAATATGCTACGCAAATGTAATAGATGTTCTTCCACACTCTTGCTATAAATAAGGATGTCATCTGAGTACACCACAACAAACTTATCAAGAAAAGGTCGAAGTACCTCATTTATCAATCTCATGAAGGAACTTGGTGCATTGCATAATCCAAATGGCATCGCCACCCATTCGTACAACCCTTGCTTAGTCTTGAAGGCAGTCTTCCATTCATCCCTTCTCGAATTCTGATTTGATGGTAGCCACTCCTAAGATCAATTTTTTAAAACACCGAGGCTCCATGCAACTCATCTAACATACCCTTTAATCTAGGCATAGGGAACCTATATATACTTCATAGTCTTATTGTTCACTTCTCTACTATCTATACACATTCTCCATGTCTCATCTTTCATAAGAACGAGTAAGGCTGGCACAACACATGAACTCATGCTTTCTTTCATATAACCCTTCTCAATTAATTCCTCTATTTGCCTTTGTAACTCCCTAGATGCCACGAGATCACACCTATAAGGAGGCTTGTTTGGTAATGTAGCTCCAGGAACCAAGTATATAGCATGTTCTATCCCTCTCAAGGGTGGTAACCCTTGTGGTAAATCTTCTGGAAAAACATCACTAAGCTCCTTCATCAAAGCCTCCACTCTCTCGTCACTAGGTGTTTAATTGCTTGTGGCAATGTGCCTTATGAACAAAGCATAACCATAACCCTCCTCCTTTACTTCCCTCTCAAACTCATTGGATGAAAGAAAAAGGTTTGTTGGTCTTGCTACTTGCTTTTGCGCCATTGAACTAGGAGCCAAAGGGTGTAAACGTACCCTCATAGTACCAACCAACACCGAATAGACGTTAGAGTCTCCCTCATATATCACTTTTCTATCAAACTGCCATGGCCTCCCAAGCAATAGATGGGACGCATTCATGGGTAATACATCACACCGCAATTCATCCCTATAACTCCCAATAGAAAATGCAATCAAAGCTTGCTTCTTTACTCTCACGCCAGTGCTATCATCCAACCAACTATAAGTCTAGTTCAAGTCAAAGCTAGGCCCATTTGCATCTCCATGTGAACCCTAGTCTATGTCAAACCCAGTCCAAGTCTAATCCCAGTCTATTCTAAGTCCACTCCTAGTCCATTTCCAATGACAAGCCCATGTGCATCTCCCAGTCCAAGTCAAACCTATATGTCAATTCATATCATAGGTCTAGTTTGCATCTCCATGTAAGCCCTAGTCAGTCTTCGGACTATAAAAGTTCATCCCTTAAAACCTAGACTGCTTGCTCACCCGTAAGTTCAAGGTCTAGCATTCCTTAAGTCTGTATGCAATTGTTATGTCTAGCCTGCTTGCTCACTCGTAAGTTCAAGGTCTAGCACTCCTTAAGTCCATAGGCAATTTTGGAGTCTAGCCTGCTTAGTTTAATGTAAGTTCTGAAGTCTAGTTGTCTAGCTTTCTTACTCACCCGTAAGTTCAAAGTCTAGTTGCTTAGCCTGCTTGCCTTAAGTTAAGAGTTTGGCCTTCCTAGTTGTCTAGCTTGCTTGCTCACCTGTAAGTTCAAAGTCTAGCATCCCACAAATCCATAGGCAATTTTTGAGTCTATCCCGCTTAGTCTAATGTAAGTTCCAAAGTCTAGTTGTCTAGCCTGCTTGCTCACCCGTAAGTTCAAAGTCTAGGTGCCTAGCCTGCTTGCCTTAAGTTAAGAGTCTAGTCTCCCTTATTGTCAAACCTACCTTAAAGTCTAGCCTACTTACTCACCCGTAAGTTCAAAGTCTAGTCCAATTTGCTTGCATAAGTCCAGTCCAGTCCAGTCCATGTCTGCATTTGCATATTGTTAGGCGCATGTCTCCATCATGGTCAAGTCTATACTCGTACAAAACCCATAACCATTTCCATTTCCATTTCAAAATCACTTTCCATTTTCATTTCCCATTTTCATTTCCATTTCCAGTTCCATTTCCCATTTCTCATCTCCGTTTCTCATTTCGAAAGCGTCATTTCTAAAAATTTACGAGGTCCATTCTATTCCTGTTCGAGACGGATCGCGAGATCATAACTTGGGAACGTCCAACAGCGAGGCAACAAGGTAGACCTACTCCCAGACTCGTCAAGCGCATCCTCACTTTTCCAGACAAATCCTCCGACTCTTCTGAATCATCATCCGAAATAGGGGATACTAATGAACAGCTTAGCGCCACTACGGCTCAACTCACACTGATGAACTCTCGTCTTGAGGAACAAGACAAAGAGATCAAGGCACTAAGGGAGAAGCTCACTGAGGAAGACGAGCAAGGCGACACTCCACCACCGATCAAAACCAACACAGAACTGAGGTTTGAAAAACTTGAGCAATTGATCCCGTCAATTTCTACACTCGAGAGTCAGGCTCATGGCCATGACATCATTGATCCTGAACTAAGGGAGAAACTCCCTAAAAAGGTAACATTGGGTGACCTCCCAAAATTCAAGGGGGTCGAAGACCCAGATGACCACTTGAGAGCATTTTCCATCTCTATGGCTCTCAAGGGCATGAGCAAGGACCTGTTTGCTTATGTCTTTCCTTTAACCTTGGATGTACATCCATCCAAGTGGTTCAGGTCACTGAATAAGGCCAAGCTGATGACTGGGACTACATCAGAGAAGAGTTCCATAAACAATACATCTACAATACTCAGCTTCCCATTGGCCTTCGTGAGTTGGAGTTAACTAAACAAAACTCCAACGAAGATTTCGTCACCTTCCTTAACATATGGAGGGATAAAGTTGAACAAATGATAAACAGGCCATCTCAGGAGGATCAAGTCCGACTGGTGATCTGAAACCTGCAGCCGAAATATGGGGATCATATCAAGTTCCAACCTATAGAGTCTTTCACGAAGCTCTATAAGGTAGGCCTGCTGATTAAAGAAGTTGTACAGGCCAACAAGAACAAGGGTTCAAACAACAACAACATCAACTCTTTCAAGAAGAGTAACAATGGCCCTTCTAGCTCCAAAAGCAATGAGGTCAATGTCATAGCTGCTGAAAAGAGAGGCTATCAAAAGCCTCAAAGAACATTCACACCTTTAGGCATGTCTTTAGAAGAAGCCTTCACTAGACTTCATGCAAAAGGGGCACTTCAGCCTATTGGCCCTACTCCAGATCCTGCTCCTGAGAATAGATCCACGAGGTGGGATCCAAATGCCTACTGCAAGTACCACCAAGGGAATGGACACCCAACATCTGCGTGTTGGACCTTAAAGAATCACCTGCAGGATATGGTTGAAGACGGTAGATTACCAATTCCACCTGCAGCAAAAGTCAGCAATAGCAGCAACCCCTTGGGCAGCACCTGAATAACGCCGGGGTTTAGTCATTTAACGCTAATTTTCTAGGTTGAGTCGTAGAGTCCCTCCCTTAGCTCCTTCATTTCCCTTCTTGTCGAGTCTATTGTCATTTAGGTTTTTATTTCTAATAAGCCTTGTTCTATTTAAATCTAATTAATAAAAGAATCGCATTTTCTTTTTCATTGGCCTTCCATCATTTTATTTATGCTTCTAATTCAATGATGAAACTTAAATCACCTAATGAACTTGACTAATAATAATAAAAAGAGACTTGAAATAAAAAAAGAGAATAATAAAAAAGAGGACATACATTTGATCAGGAGTTATTCCCCTCTCCCTTCCATTGCCTTTCATAAGCCGTCCACATACAACCAAGGAAAAACAAACATCCTTTAAACCATCATCTCCATTAGCCAAATAGTCTTTCAATTCAAAGCTCCACATATACCTTCAAACCTTTCAATACCCTAACCCAATAGCTTGTGTGCAAGCCTCATAGCATAAAAAAATTAATAACAATGCCAGGCAAAAACAAAAAAGTGAAGAAATTCAAAGTGCGAAAAAAAGCAAAAGTAAAAGTAACACACATGACAAAAAGAAAAAATGCAAAAAAAGAAAGAGCCAAAGGCAAAGAAATAAAAAGTTAAGCTAGGGGGCTTGCACACAAGTTCTACCCCTCATTCAAATCCCTTCAATCCATCAAAAACCTTAACCTGTAATCCAAATTCATGACCCTTCATTTCCCAAACCAATTCAACCTTCATCAATATCTCAAGCCTTAAACCTTTCAACCTTCTATCAACCCTCTATAACTCCTTTTTCAAGGTATGTCCAAGCCCGCTAGGTTGAAAACCCGGAAGGGCGGCCTAGGTAAAAGTTATCGCACAAAAAAAAAAGAAAAATCCGATCCGGAACTATGAATGGTCTCATTCCGCAAGGATACATAGGAATCCTCATCTCGAGGTCCGACCGCTTCAATAAATAAAAATAGTCAAAGTCTAATGATTTGATTTTCTAGAGTTCGGAAGCATGTTCTTTCTAGATCCCGACATAGAGTTGAGTCTGAACCTAGCCTCGTTAAAGCCTTTCCCACCTACATTTATTTAAGTCACAAATTTATACCTTTTATTTTTCAATCCAAGCTCTCCTTTGCCTCGAAGGACTCTCCGGTGATTCCATGATTTCTGGCGATATTTGACTTTGCCTATATTAACTTCCCCTGTACAATCCCCAGTGACAAATTTCAATGATCAAGACATAGCAACTATGTTTCAATATCATATTAAGTACATTTCAATCAAGGCTCAAGCCTAATTCAGGCAAGCTCACCCAAAGTGGGGGCTTCCTACGTGTGGTGGTTCCTCCGATTCAAATCAAACTCCCGAAAAGTTGTAATCCGCGGACCTCGTTTACGAACCCCGATTATTTATAAAAAAACAGTTTTCGAAAATCATTCAATCTATTTCTAATTATTCTATACATCTTCTAGCCTTGCAAAATCCTGACCTTGCATTGCAGCATTGCAAAACCCTGACCTTGCATTGCATTTCATACATTCTAGTCTTGCATAATCCCGACATTACATCACGTATTATCCCTTAGCTTTACATAACCTTAATCCTTGTATAGCGTCTTGTGCATCCTTAGAGAGTCTAAGTTTGCATTATTACATTACTATGTGCTTATGTGAGTTGTTTGCACCTATCTGCTAACATCTTTCCCTGCAGGTAATCAGATTGCTTGTAGTTATTGTCCTGCATACTAACTTTGTTTTGCAGAGACCGGTGATTGTAGATCAATTATAAACTGCAGAGCGTTTAGAATCGTTCTCCATCCCGACACCGTATACTTTGACTATCGGTTTCCTGAACCTCAGTCAAAGTGGGGGCTTCTATAGACACATAATCGTGTCTCCCCATTTAAGGATTCAATGATGAAACATATCGCGGTATTAGTTGGCGCGACCCAACGGAAGAGCAATCTAAAGAACTAATCCAAAATGTGTTTTGAAATGATATTCTAAAGCCCAGTTAATTGTTCATGATGATTAATTGTATTTTAAGCCCATAAAATGTTTTACGTCCATTTTAAAAGCCCAATCAAATATTTATTATTTTAATAGATATTTTTCATAAATATTTTATTATCTTTGATAAGCAAATCAGATTTTTAATCCGTAAAATTCAATCTCCAGAATTTTAGGGATAGAAAAGGTATCTTCGAAAGAAGCGCAAAGGAATATGCTCGAATATTCCCGAATATGCGCCGGACGCGGGGGTTGCGCTCAGCGCGCCACGTGCGTCCAGCGCATAGGCCAGAATGCGTCAGGCGAGCCAATGAGCGCCTGACACGTAGATTTCGTGACTCACATAGAGTCTTGCGTCTGACGCAAGTCCTGTGTGAGACGCAACTTTCTTTTCTATCTTTTCAAAAACGCGTTTACACGTGCCTAAACCTAATTGGGTTGGCTGCGTCAGGCACACCAATGTGCGCCTAACACGTGGCATTGCGCCTGCCACATAGGCCTGCGCCAGGCACAGGGCTTGCGTGAGGCGCAAGTTTGCTTTTTTCCTATAAATACCCGCAATTCCCGAATTAAGGACGGCTTTTCATATTATTATTTCACGAATACAAAAAACTTCCGAATAATCCGAAATACACTTCAAACACTCAAACACTCAAATACTTTCAATCAATTCTTCATCACTACGTTCTTGGTTCCACGATTGCTTCGCCTAAAGATCGTTGCGCTCCTCAATCTAAGCCGCATAGGTATAATCCTGAGGATCCTTGAATAAATTCCATATTATTGCTTTGAAGTTACTAACAATTTATTTCATGATGTAGATCTTTAAGTAATAATCGTTCTACTGTACATTCTAATCTCTTTTCTTTATTCATTATTATTATTCTTGCCTTTGTATATTATATGCTTGCCTGATCATTATATGCATATTACATGCTTGTCCTGGTTTATTGCTTCCATCACCCCACATGTTATTATTGCTAAACAAGACCTAAATAAATGTTCAAATATTAATCAGATTAATTTGGACAACCTGTTAGGTTACTTGTAATATTGATTGCCTAATAACATATCACTAAAAAATAGTATTTTTATGTGTTTCCTGAACCAACTTAGACTAAATATTTTTAGGGTGCTTAAAATAATATGTGATTATTCTTTGGCATAAAATTTGTAATGAATCGATATTTAGTAGAGGTCAACTTTGGGTGAATGTGGTTCATTATGACTATATTCGTACCCTCACTCCCGAACTCAATCTTTGGTTCATTTTGACCATCAATGGAGTCAGGACGGGGAAATCTACATTGAATAATTTGTCCCTACGGTTTTCCCATATCCAATTAGGTTTATGATTCTTCCTAAAAAGAATTGTTGGCGACTTCTTTCAAAACAATTTTCAATAAAACCTTTACATTGGGGTAGTCAAATCTAATACGCGCTCACACCGCATAGGCGAAATAAAAACACGCCTACAACTACTGGTTTGTATAAGCAGTGATGCAACAATTATGGTTGAAAAGAATTTAGCTTTATGTTCAATTTTTGCATGTCAACAAGTTGATGGGAGTTGTGTTTTTTTAAGTCCATCAGGGATAATTGCATAGCTCACTGAGGAAGTAATGGATGATTTAAATCCTCAACTTATTGGTTTAACACGAATAAGGAGTAAATCATCTATTACTCCTCAAGCCACAAGCATCAGTCCTTTCATCCTCTGGATTAAATGTGAACATCAAAAACAAGGGACCAAGTAAGTCATATAAGGGACCTAATTAACTTAGCAGAGAGGGACTCAAATAACTCAGCAAATCAGGCCACACAGTTAGGTTTCATTAAGCATAATTGACATCATTAGCCATTTATCTCACCAAACAAACCAATCCAATTCATCATCCAACCTCCAAACCAAATCAACACCAAGCCAATTTTATTCAACCTCCAATCCAAATTCACACTCCAATCCAAATCAACAGCATACAAGTGATAGCATAAACAATTGCAAGACAACAAAACCAATGAGGGAACCACAGTAAATATAACCAGAATTGCCAACCAAACCAAAGAGGCAACCAAAACAAATAGTTCCACAATAACCAATGAGGCAACCATAACCAATAAGGCAACCAGCAAATTAAACCAGTGAGGCAACCAAAACCAATTAGGCAACCAACTTAATTAAGGCAACCAACTCAATTAAGGCAACCAACCCAATTAAGGCAACCAAAACCAATGAGGCACCCAACTTAATTAAGGCAACCAAACCAGAATTAGGCAACCAAACCAATTAGGCAACCACAGAATAAATATAAGGGGGACTCATATGGATCATGGATAAAGGGGACTGATATGCAAAGGCACAAACATACACATTAAAATTAAAGGGACATTAAACTAAGTTAGGATGATAGAACCTCAGGGACTCATATTTTTGGCTTTACGCCTTAGTAGGAAGCAATGCGAATCTGGGTCCAGTTCCGAGCTAGTACAGGGGCTCATTGGGACATCAAGCTCACTATCTTCAGCCTCAAATGATCCCACAATGTCTTCAACAACATCAAAGACTTTGAAACCCCCATCACTCTCAACATACATCGCATATGTGTTCCCCTCATCATCAAACACATTGAAGGAAGTAGTAGTACATCCCAAACATTCACACTGCCCCTTCACTTCTTTCCCCTTCCCATGCACCTCATCCTCAGCTGCCTTCACCTTTATCTCAGGCACCCTGATTTCTTTCTCCTTCCCTTTCACCTCTTTAACCTTACCTTTCTTCGAGAAACAATAAAAATCAGGAGCCCTAAGTGCGCAAACTATCTCATGGGTTGACCTCAAAACACCCTTACCTTTTTTCCGCTCACCTTCCTCCACATCCATGACAACCTTAGTGAATCTAGACCTAAACCTCCTTGCAATTGGTTAGTGGCCCAAGTTCTTTCTCTTTGGGGGGACTCGCAGGTTGTAGAAGGGAAGGTGAGGGAAGGAACTCCCTTGGAAACCCAATTTTTTGGTAAAATTCATCATCAACCACACCCAAAGCCGTTAAGGCATAAGGGCGAAGATAATTTTGCGTGTCTCCGCTGTCGTAAAGTCTTCTGGGCCAAGGGGAGTTCGCTTCAAAGGCATGCATCAACTCCCTGATGCAATCAAACTCATCAGCGTCATTGGTTTCAAAGAGCGCATCAACAAGGGGTTGAAGATCTGGGACAAACATTTTGTTTCGACATTAGGGTTTTTTTGGGAATAGGAAGAGCAGATCTAGGGTTCTTTGAGATGTTGCAGATGATTTCGAAGGAACAAAATGAGGAATTATAGCGATGAAGGGAGAATTCGAAGGTTGTAGAGGCGATTTCAGGAGAAACTGATGAAATTAAGAGAGAGAATATGGAGGTCAGGAGAGAGAAATTGGAGGTGAGAAGAGAGAAAATGAAGGTGATGAGAGAGAAGATGAACGTATGAAGGGGGGATAAATATGGTAGATTTAGGGTTATGGGAATTGAAGAACATTAATGGTGGGGGGTTGAATGAACGCAAATGTAGTTGGGGGGTTTCATTGTCTGATGTGTTTTATGAAAGGTAGTTAGGGGGTTTATATTTTGGTGGGAATAGTTTCGATTTGATTAGGGTAGGTTTTATTTTAATAGGGTAGATTAAGTGGGTTTTGATTTTCTTAATTGTTATAAGTAAGGGTAAGGTGGTAATTTAACATGTCGAAACTTACCAATTTGGGGAAGAAAAAAAAGTGTTACATGTATTTTGCACCATTCCATTTAAGGAAAGTGTAACATGTAACAAAAACAGAGGAAGTACTTAGAAAAAAAGGCCTAAAAATCACAAGAAATTAAAAAAACCACAAAAATTAATCGAAAGATGAATAAATGCCCTAATCGGAACATAAGAGATTGAAACTCCGACCGAAGCATCATTTTCTAAACAAGCAAACAATCAAACGAAACCACACAAAATCCTAAAAAAAGAAGCAGAATTCCATTTGCTGTTCAAAACAAGGAGAGGAGAGAGAAATTACATAAGAACAGGCGTTGCTCGTGTTGCGATGATCAAGGAGACAAGAAGGACACCGAGCGAAAGTGGCGGCGAGGTTGCTGATGTGGTGAGCGCTGAGAGACAAAAGAGAGGAGATGCGTCGATGGGAGGATAGAGAAAGAGGGGGGTTTCAGCAGCGAGGGAATGAAAGGGGAATTGGAGGGAGTTTAGGGGTTAGGGAAAATAGACTAATAGAGAACTTAAGGCCCAAGGGCTGCGATTAGCCCAAAAACCGCAGCCCTTTAGTTATAAAGGGCTGCGGTGTTTGGGCTAACCGCATCCCTTAAATTTAGGGCTGTTGTTTTTGCATTAATTGCAGCCCTTGCATAGCAGCCCTTAGCGTTTTTTCCTTTAGTGAAAGTATATAAAAAATGGATCAGAGAAAGAAGAAAATATTAGTAAATGATCATGAAGAATATACAAATGGTTATCATATAATAATAATGATTATGCTTTAAAATTATCATAACTATACTCTAATAGTTGTTATTAACTCATTAACTAATATATCGAGGCATTTATACAAGTTTGAGTGTTCCCAAAAATTAAACACAAATTTCAATTTAGTGAAACAAAATCAAATTAGTTTTTTTATTTTTTTTGCAACTTTAGCCCAACAAGTTGTAGAAGACATGAATTTACCAAATGGCTAATTTGAAAATCAGTTTAGGCCCATCACGAAATCAATTCATTAGGCTTGAGCTTAAAAACAAAAAAGATAATTAATTAAAAAACGAGAGGTATACTCCACACATCTGCTGTCAAGGAGAAGCAAGAGAGATAGAAAGAACTCGGGCGGAGGTCGGAGCTCGAAGCTCCGGCAAGGACATAGTGCACCGGTAAGGGAGTGGCGGAAGTACAGTGCAGCAAGGAGGTTCTGATGAGGCTCCAACTACAGTACGAAGAGGGAGAGATGGAGAGAGATAAACAGAGCAACAAATGCGTATGGTGGCGTGATGGCGGCAGCAGTAAGGGCGGTAGTGGGTGGCGCCATGAATAGAGGAAAGCAAGAAGAATAATGAGAGAGAGGAGAGAGAAACAGGGTGTGGCTGCAGCGATGGGTTGCCGGCGAGAGAGAATGAGATCAGGCTACATGGAGGAAGGTGGTGCTGGCAGTCGGAGGTGGAGGTGGTGGTGCTCAATGGTGATGGTGCCGAAAAATGGAGAGGTAAAGAAAGAGTTTTTTGTTTTGATGATTTCTTTGTTCATATCCTCTTTGATGGTTGAAGTTATGGGTTTTTATAGATGTCTCAAACCAAGATACTTTAGGTTTAAGAAAACTTAAAGTCTAAGGAAAAGAGACGCATAAGCATTAACGAAGAAGGAATGAAAGAAGGAAACTTAAGGAAGAAGAGAAGAAAGGAAAAAGGGACGTGGGTTTTGGGTTTTGGGGAATTTTTTTCCCTTTTTTATTTTTTTTATTTGTCTTTTCGGTTAGTAAAAATTAACCTTCTATCCGAAGTCAAATAGGAAACATATTAAAACCAAAAACTACCCCTGAGAAAATCATTACGTAACATAATTGATAATTAATAAAACTATATTAACACCAATGTCAAGCTGATATTGGCGATCCTCACCAACACGTATTTTTTATATTTGAAACTTTCTTTTTATTGATTAATAAAAAAAGGGTTTAAAATTTGGTATCTACATTGGGTAGGCTTGATGATGGGTACGATCCAACACTTTCGCTCCGAAAGCTTATTGGAAGGACAAAGCTCAAACCCATCAGGGGTGGCCTCACGCATATAACATGCGTTAATGAGGCAAGGACGATTTCCTTATAGTGGCCCAGGTAAATAGCCATGCATATGCAAAACCGTATCATTCAAAAGTAGAAAGAAGAGAATGAATTGTATTTTTAAAGTTTCACCCACTCATTAAAACTTCGTTTTATAAATCCTCCCAAGTGAAAAAAAAAGTAAAAGAGACATAAAGGCATCTACAACGACTGCAAGAAATGGTTAGAAAAAAGGTTGAATGCCAAATGGTTCATTGCCGAGCAAGAGATAAGTAGTCTTCTTCTAGTTTTGTGAAATTTTGAAATGTCCCTTTTATATGTTTACTTTACATATGTATATCCAATATTAAATTGATGCTCAGCCTCTAATATTTTGGCATTCATCCAACTTTTGTTTATGTCCATCCCATTTTTCTATGGTCATGCAAAAAGTTTCATTTATGTATATCTACTATTTTGTTTACGTTCATCCAAAATTCCATCTATGTACATTCACATCCAACATTGTTGTTTTGTACATCCATCATAATTTTTTGTACATCCATGGTGTTTTTTTATATTTATATAGAATTTTACTTATATACATCCACATTGTTCTTTATGCTCATCCAAAATTTCATATTTGAACATCTACTATTTTGTTTTGTACATGTAACATTACTTGTATGCACATCCACCTATTTATATTTTTGACACAATATTCATTTGTTTACATCCACAATTTTGTTTGTGTTCATCCAAGCTTCTTTCAGTGTACATCTATCATTTAAAAATTTAGTAAGAAGAAGTCCTCTGGGCTGCCCTCGCACAGGGCCCCCACCTAGAGGCCCATTACAAGTCAAACACCACCCCTACTCTTCCCAACCCCTCTTCCCCATCCCCTGCTACTACTTCTCACACCAGATAAGACCGCAAAAAGAAAAATTTGCAGGACATGTTTATCTAATTACTACGCAATAATTGATTGGAATATCTACTACAAATTGAGCTTCCAGGCTTAGATTCAACTAAAGGTCAGCTCCATGTAATAGATTTACATCAATAGGACAATAGTAGCAAATTTGCTAAACGGTAAGTTGTATGTGATTTAAAGGATTAAGCTTCTCACTCCCTTGATATTAACACGCACAACCAGTGAAACGTCCTTTCCTCTCAACATGTAAATGGCAATAGCAGCAGCTTTAAGAATGTTGATAAGCAACCCAACCATGAACAATATGTGCTTCCAAAATCCCCAATTTTCAAGCTCATTGAAACCAAAAGCAACAATTTCAGAATCAGGGTGTCTCACTTCCAAACTCATCAGTGGCATTAAAATTTCTCTCTCCTTTCTCCCCCATCATCATCAACAAACCCAACTCCTCTCAAAGCCTCACTCCATCATGTTGCTCGTTAGATTTTTTTCCCCCTTTATATCCTCACTTTTGTAATTTATCCGCGTAATTATGCTGAAATTTTGATGGGCTTGCAATTATTCTAATTGTTAATGTATTATCTTAATTTAAATTTTAGTTTTCAAGCAGATTTTGTTGATTTTGATTAGTTTTAAGTTCACTAGGTTCTGATATGTTGCTTAAGCTGCTAAAATTTAAGGATTTTTTTGGGTGTATGTAATATGGGTATGTGCTTGGTGAGGCGAGAAAAAAGTCACGAAGAGGAAGAGAATCGGGTATTGGTGGCAGTGGGCTCCTATGGAGTGGGTTATAGTTTGGGTGGGTTTTTTGATGGGGAGGTTTGGGTGGGGTTGATGGTGGGAAAGGGACGAGGGTAGCTAGCAAGGTAGAATCGATAGCGGAGGTGGTCTTACCTGTCATAGCAGGACATTAACCTGCTTGGACCATTTTTGTAAACGTTGAGCAATAGTTGGGATCATTGAGGATTAATCAAAAGTGGGACTGAAAATGGCGGAACTCCCATAGTTGGGACCTCTTGTCAAATTTTCCAAATAAATAACAGAGATAAGAATAAAAATTACTCTTTATAGATCACAAACATGAATTAACAACTCTCTCCTAATTTCTCTCGGCGCATGTTATCCTAACTTGCACAAGAAAGACGGCGAGGAAATCTCGGGATGGAAATCAAGGTAAACAGAAAGAGAAAGCTAAGGGTCCAAAATCAGACTCACAGGCACTCAGAACTCGATCCATGGACGAGATTTTGGGAATAGAAGCATTGGATTTTGGACTAGGAATAGGTGAAATTCTTACTCCAAAAGCTTCAATCCAACAGTTGCAGCAACAATCTGAAATTAGACATACGTTTAATGAATGGTTGCAATCGATTCATAGAAGTGGGAAGTCTAATCAAAATCTAGGAGGAAATGAAGTTATGACCCTTGTTCCAATTTATCAACCTTTTGTGATGTATAATGTCAAACAGTTGGATGTTTGTGATGATATGGAGAATAATGTGGTGGATAATGATTAGGGAGTGGATGTTGATGTAGACAAAACTAATGAACCTAGTCAGATTGAGATAAATGATATTCAGGACGAGATTAACTATTGGAATTCATCTATAATCTGTTACGTATTGGGAGCCAATCCTCCAATACAAGTTATGGATGGTTTTTGCAGGAGAATTTGGAGGTCATATAATGTGGATAAAGTAGCATTGATTAAGAGAGGAGTATTTTTGGTTAGATTCCAAGCCATGGATTCGAGATATAAAATTTTGAATGGTCATCTCTTCTTTGACAAGAAACCATTGATCATCAAAGCATGGTCATCTGAAGTTGATTTTGAGAAAGAGGATGTTAAAACCCTTCCAATACTGGTACAATTGAAAGTAGCTTTGAAGTATTGGGGAGAAAAATCTTTGCACAAAATAGCCTCTCAAATAGGTGATCCTATTAAGAGGGAAAAGCCACTCGCAATAGGGACAAATTGCAATTTGCAAGGATTTTGGTGGAAGTAAGAGTGGAGCAAGAGTTTCCTGATCACATATATTTTATCAATGAGAATGGGGTTAAAACTAGTGTCTCTGTAACATATGAATGGAAACCTAGTAAATGTCAAAATTGTAACAATTTTAGCCATGACACCAAGGAGTGTAAAGTTAAGAAAGTCCAGAAGCAGTGGGTTCCTAAAAAGGTGATTAAAGTAGTTGAATCTACAGAACAAACAGCATTACAAAAGCTGACACAGGTTGTTGATCAGTCTGTTGATCAGCCTGTTGCACAGATTCTTGTACAGCCTGTTGATCAGTCTGGTACGACGACTAATGCACATCCAGCTGCACCATCTTGAAGGGCATCAAGTAAAGCTGATCCAGAGGGCTTTCAGAGAGCTCTCAACCCAATCAGAGTGAGAAATTCAACTGTCAAAGCAACACCTACAAGTAATGTTTTTCATACTCTATCACATGTTGTAACTGAAGAGAATGACTCTGAAGTAAGGGTATATGTTCAGGAGGGAGGGGGGACCTTCCCTATTTGTAATGGATAGGGTATTGTGCTGGAAAGTCCGAGGGATTAACACTACCAAGAAGTAGAGGGATGTGAAAAATTATATTCATAGTTCCTCTATTGGTATTGTAAGTCTCTTGGAAACTAAAGTCAAGACTATTAATCTAGGTAGTCTTTACGAAAGAGCTTTTGTAGGGTTGTGTTTTTCTTCAAATGCTAGTTACCATGATAGTGGTAGAATTATCATTGCTTGGAAGCCAGGGAGTTTTTCAGTTAACATTTTGAAAGGAACAAGTCAAATGATGCACTGTTTCATTAAACCATTAAGTGGAGCCTATGGTTTGTACCTTTATGTATGCTTTTAATGAATGAGCTAGAAGAGAGGTATTATGGGAGGATCTCAGGAGTGTATTTACTCAGGAGCCTTAGTTGTTGTGTGAAGATTTTAACAATGTGATGCATATGGATGACATAATATGTTCACTTGTTAGAGAAGGTGAAGTACAGGATATAAGAAGATGTATGGAGGATTGTGGAATGGTAGATATTAAAAGTTCAGGTATTTTTTTTACCTAGAACAATAAACAACAAGGGGAAGCTAGGGTGTTCTCAAAGCTAGATAGAGTTCTAGCTAATTCAGCTTGGCAAGAGAGATATGTGTCTGCTGAGGTGAACTTTCAAGCTGAGGGTGGGTTTGATCATTCACCAGCTCTTCTTACTATTTATCTTAGTGATAATGGTGGTAAGAAACCTTTCAGGTACTTCACAATGTGGAGACAATCTGAGCAGTTCCTCACATTAGCTGGGCAAGTTTAGGCTACAATGGTACAGGGATCAAAGATGTTTCAGGTTATGAAGAAATTGAAAAAGGTGCAGGCTGGATTGAAAGAATTGAATAAGGTGGGTTTTTTCGAATTACAAGCTGCAGATATCTTAGCACATCAGAAGATGGTTGAAGCACAAAAACAAATGCGTTTGAATCTTGGGCAAAGTGAATTTGCAGAGGCTGAGATGATAGCAATGAAGGAATATAAGGTAAAGAACAAGTTATTCACTAAATTCTTGAGTAAAAAAGCCAAGCTTGATTGGCTGAGAGATGGAGATGAAAATACAAGTGATTTTCATCATAGTATAAAAGCCAAAAGAATACATAATCAAATTTACAGCATTAATGATGAAAATAGTGTATGGCATGATAAAGCAAAAGATGTTTTTGAGGCTTTCTTAACTTATTACAAGAAGTTGTTAGGAAGCAATGTTACAAGTAGAACATAGGTTATACAACAAATAGTGCAAACTGGGCCTGTTTTAACAGATGAACACAAGGCTATCTTAAATGCACCGTATACTGCAGATGAGATCAAGAGAGCATTGTTCTCTATTCCAGGCAGCAAGGTGTGGTACCTGATTTTTTACTGTCTTAATTAACGGTCTGAATCCCACAAAAGTCTCTCATTGGACTATGAGTTTTTAGAAAACTTTGAAGTCGCCACCCTATTAATATCTGAATAGGGACAGATTTATTTAATAAATCATTTTAAAATCTATTTCAAGACATATCATTTAAAATGATGATGACTTCTTATGGATAAGGCTTTTTGAAAATTGGTCTTTCATACCATGAGATAGGGTTCAGGGTTTAGGTTAAGAGGTGCGAACATCTAGAACTCGTTTCCTCCTTTTTACGGAACCGACTCTTACTAAATGCGTTATTTTCCATTTTAAAGTAATCATGGCTATTAAAAAGAAAGAAAATCACATAATTTGCACATATACACATCAATCATTTTTTAAGATGGCCAACATATCATTCGTACATCGTAGGTTAAAGCACCAAAGTTGCACTAAGTACCAATCATTGCGGGATTAGAATCCACTCATGGATCAAAACCATCATAGTTCGATCTTAGGTCTCACCCCAAATGGCCAATTCCATTGGGGAAGAAAGGGGAGGAAAATAGATTATGAATAACTCACCTTTTAGAATTAGACAAATCTATTAGGAATAAGGTAATCAGTCCAATTAGTTATTGAAATGAGATTAAGATAATCACCTTAATTAGTATTTAAAAAGGAAGGAAAGATAATCACCTCAATTACTGTTTAAAAATGAAGGTTAAGATAATCACCTCAATTACTGTTAAAAAATGAAGGTTAAGATAATCACCCTAATTAGTGATTTTGAATGGAGGTTAAGATAATCACCCTAATTAGTGATTAAACTTGGAGGAAAGCTAATCACCTTGATTAGTGATTAAAAATGAAGGTTAGGAAGTAATCACCCTAATTGGTGATTATTCAAGGTTTAAGATAAACACTCTAATTAGTGATTGAAATGAGAAGAAAATAATCACCCTAATTAACGATTATTCAAGATTTAAGATAATCACTCTATTTAGTGATTAAATATGAAAGGTTAAATTAATCATCTTAATTAGCAATTAAAATGAAGGTTAGGATAATCACTTCAATTAGTGATTAAACTTAAAAGGAAAGATAATCACCTTGATTAGCGATTAAAAATGGTTTTAAGATAATCACCCTAATTAGTGATTAAATAGGAAAGGTTAAAGTAATCACCCTAATTAGTGATTAACTAAGTTTAAGATAATCACCCTAATTAGTGATTAAATGAAGAGTTTGAGCTAATCACCCTAATTAGGGATTAATTAAATATTGGAGACAATCACCCTAATAAATGAAAAGTTGAGTTAATCGCCCTAATTAGCGATTAATCAAGGATTGAAATAACCACCTTAGTTAGTGATTGTATTTATGGTTTTCAAGAGGTCTTAGGAAAAGAGGTTTGCTTCCTAATTGAAGGCTTTTGAGAAATAATCTTGATTGAAGATTATTAAGTCATTTTGAGAAAAATGATCAATTTGAGATGAAATTTGGAGGTTGTGTTTGGTTAATTGGAATTTGGCCATTTAAAGTGAGACACGTGAAACGGCCTAAAATCAATTCGGAGATCATAATTACCAATATGATTATGTCAAATTATATGATTGATCCACTTGAAGATGGAGAACAAATTTAAAATGTAAGATGGATCATCATACAATTTAAATTAGTTAGATTTGCAATTTTTCCTCTTAATTGAGAATGGTTCATTTAATTCATATATTATGATATATTGGGCCCAACATGCAAAATTTATAACATTGGTTGCTCATTTTACAAAAAAGAATTGTGAAATTATTTATGAAAATTATGCATAAACATCTCCATGTTTTTCATTAATGAGTGATGTAATAAATATTTACAAAAACTATTATTACAACAATATCCAAACAAATTCTATGATCTATACAAGTCTTCAATCTTGATTTTCACCATGATGCTCCTTGATCATCATCCTCTTGAATGGGCTTTGGAATTCATGTTTATTGTAAACTTGTGAAAATTAGAGATTAATTAACCTCTTTGATTTTGATTTTTTATGACAATTTTTTTTTTTATTTGCATAATAAAAATGAATCATTTTAAGAGAAATTTAAAATTTTATGATTTTTAATTAACATTTTCATATAAAAAGAAAACATTTTTTATGAAGCTTGCGTTAATCACTTCATTTCAATTTCCAGACTGCACTTTTATTCTTGTACTGACTTATATTATTCATAACTTTCTGAACAAAGTGTTAACTTGATTATGTGATACACCTATGGATAGGACATTGAGTTCTTTATGTTGTGTCAAAATGTCACAAGATTTTACTGACAACTCTAATTATGGTGAATTTTATGCTAAAACTGGTCAAAACAGAACCTTTATCCAATGTGTTCTTTGAAATCCAACTTACTGAACTTATTTTGAAGAGAATTTTGGTATGAACATTCTAGACACTTTGTAGGACTATACTGGAAATTTTCACGTGATTTGGACATTATTAAAACCCTTTTTTATCTATTTTCTTAACTGAAGAGAAAATCAGTGTTCTGGAATTTAGTGATTTGCATGAACGTTTTTGTAAAAATGATAGAAAATTTTATAAAATTCATATGAATATGATTTTTGTGTTTTTGGAAAGATACTGATGTCTACTTTAAAGTTTATGTTTTTAGTTTTGTCTAAATGAGTTTATTTTAAACTTTATTGACAGAACAAGCTTATGTGGTATTAGACAAAAATCAGTTTTGCACAACAATGTTGTATGATTTTTAATTATTTGTCCAAAATTTAATTTTTAGAGATTTTAAAGCCCAGTTCCTGAAAACATCTTGAACTTCGTAGGAAAAATATTACTAAACTATTTACATAATACAAACGAAAAAATGAACTGAAGTACGAAATTAAATCTGACCATAATTACATCATCACATTTTCTTTTTATGGAGATGTTTATGCACAACTCTACTTGAATCCATACTAATATATTAAAAGGCGTGTCAAACAACGTATACACGCCACGTGACACCTTTCTTACCTCACTAGAATTGTCCAATGTGTACATATGTTATGCCAACTAACAAAAGTAAATTGGCTTGCAACAAGATTTGAACCCGTGACATCTTGCTATGATATATAGCATAATTACCATATCAACCAACTTTTAATCATGCTTTAAATGTCAACATTATTATATTTGTACCTTTTAAATGTTGGGCTTTCTTTATTACATTTTATTGTGAATGGAAAAAAAAATGCATATCAAGTGTGGAAAAGAGTATCACCCGGGGCAAAGCCGGGGCCTAAATACTAGTTTTTTTATGAAAACATGCTTTTGGTTATCAATAACAACTTGATTAACAAAAATCACACAAGCACATATTTCCTAAGAGTCTCCCCATTAGAGTTGACTATTCGAGGTGGGGTGATTTAAGGTTGGGAACCTATTAGGACTTCCACATACCCAAATCACTCTAAAAATTAAAAAATGATAAGAGAAAACAAAGAGAAAGTTAGTATGTGATTAAGAAGATGATTAAGAAAACATAACAAGAACTTTAACTTTACCTTGCTAACTCAATGATGCACTTCCTTTTGCAAAGTTTTCTACTTTTTTTTGTGATTTTCTTAATTTCTAAGTGAGTTTCTAAATCCACTTAATTACTAAATTAAACCCTTTTTGTGTTTTTCTTTTGATGAACTTCTTTACTTACTAATTATAATGATATTTTCTTAAAGGGAGGAATTAGGGAGAAAGAGAGTAGTATTGAGATTTCTAGTTGTGAGAAGTTGTGAAGTTAAGTTGTTGTCTTTGAAGTAAAAAAAAAAGGGGTATTTATAGGGAAATAAGGTGATGTATTAGGGTTTGAAGAAGGTAGAAAATTATATATTTCATCCAAAAATCTAATTTTTAACATCCCAAATTATCTTAATGACATCACCTTAATGACATCACTAAATCCTCTCAAATCTTCCTACATCATCAAAATCATTGGAAATACCAATATTCTTATTCTCTTTACAATAATGAGGCAAAATCCGAATTTCAACTTGTCCTAAACACATCCTAATATGTAGAAATGCATCGAAAAACGTGAAGGAAAAAATAACTGGCACCTGCGCGCAGCGGAAAGCCCTGCGTTAGACACAGCACCGTGCGCTAGGCGCACTGGCCTGCGTCTGGCGCACAAAGTTGTTGTGCGCTGGGCGCATGATCATGTGCCTGGCTCACAGTTCGAGCCTTTCGAAAAAAAATCGAATTCTTGGCTCTTACACTTTGGATTTGATTATTATTCTTATTCTTTTTCATGATTCTTATTCCTTAACTAATGGATAAAAGAATGTGATTGGTGGTTAAAGAATATATTCTTTTTCTTTATCCAATGAACAATGACTTGACCACCAAGAAAACTGATTACTACTGGTTTTGAGGGACGATTGAAATTCCGACGGCTAATTGCGGCTTGTTTTTTCTGTTTTTCGAAAAACGAACTTAAAACAATTAATAAAAACTCGTCAAATTAGTAAACATGAGCATGATTATACTACAAATCAATTTATTAAACCGGTGGTTGTAGTTATTGATTACGACTTACGGAAAATTATAATTCTAAGCCGGATTTGTATGATTAAAACGCGAAAAAAGGAAAACCATACGACGGTATAAAACTCGCGCTCTGGGACGAAGCATGCCTTTGACGGGACGCGTACTCCACAATACTTGACGTTTTTCGTTATTTTTAAATCATTTCAAAATCTTTATTTTAAAATTTTATATGAAAATGGGTTCAAAATTTGGTGTCTACACAAGGCACTTGGGGCTGATGGCTTTGGCTCCTTTTTCTACATAGATAGTTGGGAAATCATTGGTGAAGATGTTATTGCTGCAATACTTGATACTTTGCAGAGTGGGAGAATTTTGAAGGAGCTTAATAATACAATTACATTGATCCCTAAGACCAGATGTCCCAAGAATGTTACAGAATTTAGACCTATTTCTTGCTGTAACACTCTTTGAAAGTGTGTTACAAAGGTCTTGTGTGCTAGACTTAGACAAGTCTTACCAGATATCATCATAGAAAATCAAGGGGGATTTGTTCATAGAAGATTCATTGTCCATAACATCATGGTGATACAGGATATGGTGAAGCACTATGGGAGGAAGCAAGTAAAGCCAAGATGTATGGTGAAAATTGATATACATAAGGCATATGATACAGTTAATTGGGAGTTCCTGCAAAAAATGATGACTCATTTAGGCTTCCCTCAAAGGTTTATTGACACTATGATGCAAAGTGTTACAACCTCTATGTTTTCACTATTGATAAATGGTTGTATGGAAGGGTACTTCAAGTCTGCTAGAGGATTGAGGCAAGGGGATTTCATTTCCCCACTCTTATTTGTCATTTGTATGGAATCCTCTCAAGAATTCTATACAAGATGAGTAAGTTGGAACAGTTCGATTTCCATCCTAGATGTATAAAAATGAGACTAACACATATGTGTTTTGAAGATGATCTCATTTTATGCTGGAAGGGAGAGTATGCCTCAGTTTATTTGCTGATGCAAGCTTTTAAACTCTTCTCTAATTCTTCAGGTTTATAGGAAAATGTGCAGAAATCTGCCTTATACACTTGTGGTATAGCAAAGCAAGAAGTGCAAAGGATACTTTCTGCTTCAAGTTTTATAAAAAGTAAATTGCCTTTTAAATACCTGCGTGTACCTATATGTGCTAAAAAAATTTCAAAAGCACAATGTGAGATGATAATTGACAAGATGACAGCTAGAAAGGCTCTAGAGTTCCAGGAACTTATCATATGCAGCAAGAACACAGCTCATTAATTTTGTGTTAATGAGCTTGCATAGATATTGGGCTCAGGTGTTTGTACTTCCTAAGAGTGTACTGCAGGAGGTAACTCATATATGTAGGGCATTCCTATGGAGTGGACAACAATATTCTCATAAACCAGGGGCTGTGGCCTGGGAACAATTATGTTGGAGTAAAATTTATGGAGGACTGGGTTTTAGAGAGGTTGTAACCTGGAATGTGGCTTGCTTAGGGAAATATGTATGGGCAATATATCAAAGCAGGACAATGTATGGATAAAGTGGATAAATTCAGTGTATATTAAAGGAAGTAATTGGTGGAATTACTCTCCAAATGCAGGAGCAAGTTGGTACTAGAAGAAAATCTATTATGTGAAAGAGAAAGTGAAGAATTTTTTTACTGAATTGGAATTGAGTAGTTTGCTTAGTTACTCAATTCAGGATGTATATAATAAGATCAGAGGTGAAAAGGAGAAAGTGCATTGGGATAAGGATATTTGGAACAAAATTAGTACCCCCAAACACAGGTTTATAACATGATTAGTTGTACAAGGCAAGTTACAAACTGTAGAAAAACTTGCAAGAGCTGGGGTCAGTATCTCTTATCTGTGTTTGAAGTTAATGTTGAAACTCGCACTCATTTGTTCTTTTAATGCACTTTCAGTCGTGCCTGTCTGAGTGCAATAAAAGGATGGATTGGCATACACACTACAAGTATAGTGTTGCAGCAGATCATAAGGTGGATCAGGAACAGTAAGACATCAAATTTTTAGAAGCAGATCATGGGTGCAGGAGTTGCAGCTGTCATATATTATGTCTGGCAGGGTGAAAATAGTTGCCTATAGTCACATTGTATGCCTAGTACACGTAGTAGTATTAAACAGATCAAGGGGATTGTTAAACTGAGAGCTAGTACAGTTCTTCCAAAAGAACTTGCAAGAGCTGGGGTCAGTATCTCTTATCTGTGTTTGAAGTTAATGTTGAAACTCGCACTCATTTGTTCTTTTAATGCACTTTCAGTCGTGCCTGTCTGAGTGCAATAAAAGGATGGATTGGCATACACACTACAAGTATAGTGTTGCAGCAGATCATAAGGTGGATCAGGAACAGTAAGACATCAAATTTTTAGAAGCAGATCATGGGTGCAGGAGTTGCAGCTGTCATATATTATGTCTGGCAGGGTGAAAATAGTTGCCTATAGTCACATTGTATGCCTAGTACACGTAGTAGTATTAAACAGATCAAGGGGATTGTTAAACTGAGAGCTAGTACAGTTCTTCCAAAAGTCCATAAGTAGAAGGAACTTTAATTGGTTCAGTAGCTTGTAATGAAGTGAAATGGTCTAGTTAATGGTTAACCTCCCTCGTCTTTGAAGGGTCCAACCTAGTTGGTTCGTTCTTGGCTTGGGTTGGTTTTAGGTTGTAAAATGGTTTTGCAATGAAAAATTTAATTACTTAGCAAAAAAAACAAACATGAATTAACTATTCCATATTACTAACACTTTCTTAGAAGCGAACTTCACCACCATGAACAAAGATTTACTTCATTACCCTCCTAACGCAATGATCCTAAAATCATTTCACCCATATTTGAAGAATGCAACCATTCATGAACTGTTCGAAATTCTCGGAATGGAAGAGAGGTGTAGGCATATTATTAGCCTACCCGGTGTGGATTGTAAGGTTTAAATTTTAAAAATCATTTTGTAAAGAAGCCACCTACAAGTATTTAAAGGAGCACTAAAAAACCTTATTGGATATTTGGGAAACCAAACGGACTAAAAATTAAGTTCGGAGGTGAGGATGCAAATATGATCATGAATCACGTTCATCCATTGATGGCCTCTACTAAATATGATTCAGTAGAGGTGGGCATGGGCCGGGCCAACACGCGGGCCGGCCCGGCCCGGCACGGTTTGGGCCCAGCCCAGCACGAGCCCGCTCAAGGCCCGGCCCGGCCCGTTGTCCGCTCCGTGGGCCGTGGGCCTGCCACGGTCAAGAAATTTTATTTTAGGCCCGCACCGGAACGAGCCCGCCTATATGGCCTGCGGGCCGAACGCCCCTTTTCTTTGTTTTCTAGCCTAAAATTGCCAAGAATCCTAAAAAAAACATAAAACACGGGCCAGGCCCGCAGGAGGCACGAGCCCGGCCCGCGGGACCGTGGGCTTAGGTCGGGCCGTGGACATCTAGAAATTTTAGGCCCGGCACGGCCCGCTACTCACGGGCTTGAGCCCGGCCCGGCCCGCCATTTCCTCAAGCCCGCGGGCCGAGCCCATGAACAGGCCCGGCCCGGCCCATGCCTAGGTCTATGATTCAGTCTTATTTTTCGTAAATAAAAAACCAAACAATTAATTTCAATCATCCTGAAAATTAATCTAAGCGAGTTCAATAAACACAAAAGACTAGTTTTGGCCTAAGGGTTGCGGTCGAAGAACGCAACCCTTAGGCAACTTTTGACCGCAACCCTTAACTAATAAGGGATGCGGTAAATGAAAAACTACAACCCTTTATCAATTAAGAGCTGCGGTTTTTAGCAAAAACACAACCCTTGTGACCTGAAAAAAAAATATTTTTTTCTTATTTTGCATTTTTTTAGTCCTAAATGATCCCCAAAGAATTATATCTACAGAAAAGTATCATTTTTCATTGCAGATTATGTTTTTATACAAATATATAGAAAGTCACAAAAATATGGTGCTCCATCCCTGAAATGCAATTTGACAGCTGCATATTTTCTCTTCTTGAGGAGCATCATCCTCTTGTAGAGCCCATCGAGATCAATTTCCAAAAACCCGTATTTCTTATTAATCTGAAAACATATGGACGCCATCAGACAACTCTATACTGAAATGAAGACTAATGAGCAGGAGGACGAGGCAGTTTGAAGACAACACATTCCTGAATTGAATTCATCAACCTATTTTAGGAACTCATTGAATCAGGAGTTGTTATCTTACTCCCAACAGTGGTGTTATCGAAACTGAAAGGAATTAAAAAATATTAACTCAGAAGGCAAATCACTTTTCGATATGAATTACTTTACAACGTATCCTATTCAGGATGAAGCTTGCAAAGAAAATGTTATTGCAGGCAGTAAAGAAAAGCATAAATGTTGGTCACATAATGGTAGCTGCAAACTGTTTGTGAAGTATCCATTTCCTAACCCTTTTCTGGCCTGCATATTCTTGTGCAGGTGTGCTATATCCAAATTCCAAAAAGAAGTAAACTGGATCCTCAATCTTCCCTTCACATTCTCTCCTCTATAAGTGCATCAAATCAAATCAAATCATTTAAGAACTATACATAGCTATGATTATGCCCCTGAAAATATGTAAGCAAATTGACAAGGTTCGCAACCAATGAATCGCTATAATTAAGCCCCTGTAAACATAATGAAATAAAATAGGACTCGAAGGGGACCAATCATACCAGGGGATCAGGTAGTTCGGATACGAAGAACTTAAATAAAAACGATTAAGAATCGTAAGCCATAAATAAACTAAGCAAAATATATATTTTATCCCATAAAAATGAGTACAACATTGAAGTAAGTTATGGATAGGCAGGTAAAAATTAGCGACATTAGTGAAACACAAACAAATTCATTGTTCATATCCCCTCTAAAAGTACCAAGAGGCAATTAAGAAATACAAAGAAATTCATTCAAGAATAGAGTTCTCAGAGTCAAGAGAGGTAAGAGTTAGAAAACAGACATACAAAAAAGCAAGAAAATGAGAATCTAATTTTCGAGTGAATTGATCAAGTTTTATTCAGCACAATGAGATGATTGATGGAGACACTTGTTAACAGGTTAACCTATGCAAACTATAAATAGACATTGAACAAAGACAAAGAACATAAGGTCATGCCTGAAGCATCTGGAGAGCCTGCTGTTTCCCGAAGCTTGCCATTCCGAAATCTATACCAAATCATTGTCTAACAAAACGTGGCATTTAGCAAAACCCATTTTAAATGAAGAACATATACTCATATCAGAGGTTGAGCTCTTAAATGCCTACTTTCATTAGGTTACTAGAAACAAAACCAAGGTAAACATCCCATATTAATCTATAATGATCAATTGATCATCATACACTTATTGCTCCAAATGATCTTACTTAATACAATCATAACGTGCATAATTTTGATATAATTCTCTAGTTGCATCCTCATAATTAGAGATGGAAATGGATCGGGTTCGGGGCGGGTGGATCGTCACCCGCATCCATCACCCGCATCCATCACCCGCATCCATCCGCTTCACCCGATCCATCCATCACCCGCATAAATGTTCACCCGAATCCATCCATCCATCACCCGCGGGTGAAACGGATGGATCGGGTGATTATCGGGTGAAGAGAGAAATAAGAAAAATTTGTAGCCCAACAACGTAAAACCCACAGCAAATCTACCCGCATCCGGATGTTGTCCTCTTTGATAAGTTTTAACTACCTGCATCCGGATGTTTTAACAGATTTTACAAACAGGGGAAGGCAGAGAAAGAAAACCATAGAATGGGGAAAGGAAAAAGCAGCAGCCTTTACTGCATCTATACATAATTAACTTAACAGAAACTCCAAACAACATACAAAAGACACCAATTGTTTCGGACATACAAGTGCTACTTAACATCAATGTGAAGTATTGTGAAGAGAATATTTAAGCAATGAAGGGGAATTGATTGCTTAGGTGGGTGTAGGAATGTGGGTTTAACAGGGAGATTTTATGTAGTGAAGAGAGAGAAAGAAAATCAGGAAATAGAAAGAACTCATAAGAAAATAAGTTGGGTTTAAAAAGTCAAAGAATTACATATTTATATATATTTAATAATATAAACGGGTGATGGGTCGGGTGGTAAACGGGTGATGGACGAAAAATTATCACCCGAATCCGACCCGCATCCGTCACCCGTTAACCCGTCACCCGCCTCTCATTCGTTTAAACCGGGTTTTCCATTCGTTTAATAGCGCGGGTGGAGCGGGTGGTCGGATCATCCGCTGGATATTTCCATCTCTACTCATAATGGAGCTCTCACCTAAATCAATAGTAATCGCACACAGGCATTCATCACATAATCTCAAGTCAACATCTATACCAACAACATACATCACATAACTATTGGCAGCCCATTTCAAATGATCACCCCAATTATCTCAAAAATCTATTTTCCCATATCAAAGCAAACTCACACAAATACATAGCAATATTAGAATTATATCAAATTTCCTATAATAATCACATAATTCCAATATAAGAACCAATCATACAAGATTTTCAAGACACTCATAGCAACATATTGTGGCAGGGAGCTTCCCTAGCATGCGCAATGACTTATTTGCATTCTTCCACTAGCACGCACAACCATCTTCTTCCAATTCAACATACCCAGTAAATGATTTAATACATAAGAACGCATATATAAAGGCTAGAGCTATGCAGTACGAACAAGTTCGTGCATAATTAGCCATGTTTAAGATAGATAATTACCTTAGACACAACTCATGCTGCCAACGCTCTCTGAGATAATTCTTCATCCTCATACAAACTTTCTCTGAAATTTAAAATAAATAATATTAAAAGAAAAGAGATAGAGCCATAAGTTTTTCCCTTTTGTAATCAAAATACAGTAAAGAAGAGAAAAAAAATTCCATAAGTAGAAATATAATGAACTGAATTGAGGCGCAGGGGCGGAGCCAGCAGGGGGGATATGGGGACAAATGTCCCCCCACTTTAAAAAAATATTTTTACGGTTTAAAAAAAAATGGAAAAACAAAAAAAAAAAGAAGGAAGGACGCTGGAGTATGCCAGAACGCGTTAAACTTAAGTTTGAAACGAAGAGAGAGAAGTTGAGGAACCAAGGAAGGAGAGAAAGTTTAAAACCCTAACTCCCTGCCACGAGCCGCCGCCCGCCGGAGCCAACGAGTCGTCCGGACAAACCACGAAGCCTGTGAGGAACGAACTACGAAGGAAGGAGAAGGAATCCAGTACCCAGCCAAACTAAGGAAGGAGAGAAAGTGAGGAAGTGTTGGTGCTACAGCTCTGGTTTATCTTGCCGCCGTCGTTGGCTACCATTTTGAGTTAATAATTTCCAACATCATTCATCATGATGTTCTTTCCAGTGGTGATTCTTTCTTCCCGAGAGGAAGACTCTCCCTGCCCAGAACAAGGTGATTTTCCAAATTTTCTCCCCCTTTTTTTATGTTTTTATTAAGATTCCTTAATTTTTTTTAAAGCTGTAATTCAATTTTCATTTTTTCGTTTTTATTTATTTTTTTCATGGGATTATTTTGGAATATATAAGCTGATTTTTAGTGGGTATTTTGTATATCGTTATGTCAATTCATGTGATGTAGATGGTTGTCAATTCTGGGTTGTGATTGTTGTCATGTTGCTTTTGAGGTTTGAAAAGCTATATAAAGTTTTAATCTTTTTAACAAGTTGAGGTTAGATTGTTTGTTTGTGATGAAGTGTATAGCAAAAGTTTGATTTTGGTGAAATTTTGGGCATGGAAAAGCAATAATCGAGTTCACTTGAGCTTGGGTTATTCAGGAAGTTTCGGTTTTGGAGGTAGTTTGAGTTTGATCATGTGGGTACGACGGCCAAAAATGTGAAGTTTATAGGAATTGGATAGTATAAATATTCAGCTGACGTATTAAAATAGAAACTAGATTGGGCTTGACGACTTTTTATCCTATGAGAAAATTGTAATGAGCATGCAAGCTGTAGTAATCTCTACTTGGGAGTACCATTTGAAACTGGCTGTCATGAATCGACACCTCCATCCTACCTATCCACAATCCCTAACTTTTAAAGAAGCCTGACAAGGGATCTTTATTTAGAATGAAGAGTTTCAAATTTGTGGATAGTAAAGAAAGATAAGCATCATGGCATGTAAGTTGCAGCTATAACCAGACATTTTTAGAAGAGTTAATGTGTTTTCTTGCCTCTTGGATTTTCTTTAGGCACATAAGAAGAGTATTTGACAGTGGAAGGCTGTTCATAGCACTACATGGGATGAATGAAATCTTAATTTAAGAGTAGTGTTCAGAGAATGAGGCCTAATATCTATTGGCAACAACTTGAATAATATTACTCTCGAAGATAATGATGTTTATACTCTTTTTCTTTTGAGAAAAAAAATGATGTTTAGACTTTTATTACTTTGGAATTTTGGATGTAGAACATTAAGTATTAAACAATTTGTGTTGTAGTGTTTTTTTTCTAAATTTTTTTTTCCAAACGCTTGATTTTTTAATTTTGTCCCCCCACATTGAGAATCCTGGCTCCGCCACTGTTGAGGCGTGTATGTAAAAGCACTTTACATGGCAACTTGACTAACTTCAATATCAAACGAAATTGACACTCCAAGTAGAGAACAACGAACACATTCTGAAAACAACCATCAAGAACTGCAGCTTCTGTTTGAGCTTGTAATCTAAGCTTATTGCTATCAACATACACCAATCTCGTAGTCTTTTGTAATTTCTCAAAGAATCATAATCAAAGAATTAACTAAAGAAAAATTCAAAGAAGAAAGTAAGTGAAGCAAAGATGTGTACTCACAGTATCCTAGTATGCAATGAGAACGTTGTTGGATTCAGGGGCGACGCCAATGCTTCGGACGACAGTAGCCATAACCTAGCCATTTAAGATTCCTCCTACCAAGAGTATCCTGCATAAAACCCAGTTCATTTAAATGAGAAAACAGAAAGATATTCACTCAGCAGTAGAGTGCACACAAGGTGTTTGCATTTATGCCTCAGAGGAAAAAGAACAAACCAAAAGTAAAGTGAATAACGGAGAGGTTTACTTGTTGCTGAGAATTTGTAGGATACTTAGCAATTTACTTTTGGAGACAAATTGTTAGATACTTAGCAATTTAGGGTTATAGTTGACCAAATCGACTATGAAGAACAAAACCCTATAATATGAAAAAGAAGAAGTGGGTTGGAGAGAGAAAAGACCTTCAGTTTCGAGACAAATACGGCACTGAATTTATTCAGAAGGACCAGCTTCAAGATCGACCTCAGACATTTGGACGATCGGAGAAGGTGGCGACATTATCAGAGGCGCCACATCATCGTCGTGGTTCGCCATTGCAGGAAAGGTGTGAGTGAGGTTCAAAGAGAGAGAGAGAAAGGGGGGGCGTGTGTGAGTAAGATGGAGAGAGAGAGAGAGAGGCGGGTTCATCTAGAGAAAGTAGAGTGAATGGCTGTATAATTTTAAGCGAGGGAAAGTTGGCGTGAAAATTATTAAGGAAAAATTGATGCTATTCTGGTACCCGATTTTTTACTATCTTAATTAACGATTTGAATCCCAACAAAAGTCTCTCATTAGACTATGAGTTTTAGAAAACTTTAAAGTCGCCACCCTATTAAAATCTGAATAGGGACAGATTTATTTAATAAATCATTTTAAAATCAATTTCAAGAAATATCATTTAAAACGATGATTACTTTATATGGATAAGTTTTTTTTTTAAAAATTGGTCTTTCATACCAGGAGATAGGACTTGGGGTTTAGGTTAAGAGGTGCGAACGTCTGGAACTCGTCTCCTCTTACTAAATGCGTTATTTTCCATTTTAAAGTAATCATGGCTATTGAAAAAAGAAAGAAAATCACATATTTTACACATATACACATCGACCATTTTTATTTAGTACCAATATATCATTTGTACATGGCAGGTTTAAGCACTGAGGTTGCACTACGTACCAATCATTGCGGGATTGGAATCCACTCATGGATCAAAACCATCGTAGTTCGATCTTATGTCTCACCCTAAAGGGTCAATTCCATTGGGGGAAGAAAATGAAAGAATAAATTATGAATAACTCACCTTTAGAATTAAGCAAGTTTGTTAAGAATAAGGTAATCACTCCAGTTAGTGATTGAAACGAGGTTAAGGGATGATAGATTATGAATAACTCACCTTTAGAATTAGACCACACCTATTAGAAAATGAAGTAATCACTCCAATTGGTGATTGAGAGGGGGTTAAGATAATCACTTTAATTAGTGATTAAATATGAAGGATGATTAAGATAATCACCTTAATTAGTGATTAAAAATTAAAGTAGGAAGTAATCACCCTAATTAGTGATTATTCAAGATTTAAGATAATCACTCTAATCAGTGATTGAAATGAGAAAAATAAACGCCCTAATTAACGATTATTAAGGTTTAAGATAATCACTCTAATTAGTGATTAAATATGAAAAGTTAAATTAATCACCTTAATTAGCGATTAAACAAGGTTTAGAATAATCACCTCAATTAGTGATTAAAAATGGTTTTAAGATAATCACCCTAATTTGTGATTAAATAGGGAAGATTAAAGTAATCACCCTAATTAGCGATTAAAATGAAGGTTAGGAAATAATCACCCTAATTAGTGATTATTCAAGGATAAAGATAATGAGTCTAATTAGTAATTAAATGAAATAAATAATAGCCCTAATCAACGATTATTAAGGTTTAAGATAATCACAATAATTAGTGATCAAATGAAGAGTTTCAGTTAATCACCCTAATTAGTGATTAGTCAAGGATTGAAATAACTACCTTAATTAGTGATCACATTTATAATTTTCAAGAGGTTTGAGAAAAAAGAGGTTTGCTTCCTAATTGAAGACTTTTTGAGAAAATAATCTTAATTGGAGATCATTAAGTTATTTTGAGAAAAATGATCAATTTGAGATCAAATTTGGAGATTGTGTTTGGCTAATCGAAATTTGACCATTTAAAGTGAGATACGTGAAACAGCCTAAAATCAATTCGGACATCATAATTACCAATCTTATTATGTCAAATTATATGACTGATCCATTTGAAGATGGAGAACAAATTTAAGATGTAAGATGGATCATCATACAATTTAACTTAGTTAGATTTGCAATTTTTCCTCTTAATTGAGATTGGGTCATTTGATTCATATACTATGATATATTGGGCCCAAAATGCAAAATTTGTAACATTGTTTGCTCATTTTATTCAAGAGAATTGTTGAATTATTTATGAAAATTATGCATAAACATCTCAATATTTTTCATTAATGAGTGATGTAATAACTATTTACAAAAAACTATTATTGCAACAATATGTACAAATTCTATGATAGATACATGTCTTCAATCTTGATCTTCACCATGATGCTCCTTGATCTCATCCTCGTGAATGGGCTTTCGAATTCATGTTTATTTGTAAACTTGTGAAAATTAGAGATTAATTAACCTCTTTGATTTTGATTTTTTTATGATAATTTTTATTGATTTTTATTTACATAATAAAAATGAATCATTTTAAGAGAAACTCAAAATTTCATGACTTTTAATTAACATTTTCGTATAAAAAGAAAACATTTTTTTTTATGAAACTTGAGTTAATCACTTTATTTCATTTTCTAGATTACACTTTTTTTCTTGTACTGACTTACGAAAATCATAACTTTCTATACAAAGAGTTAAATTGAGCATGTGATACACCTATGGATAGGTCAGTGAGTGCTTTATGTTTTATCAAAATTTCACAAGCTTTTAGTGACAACTCGAATTATGGTGAATTTTATACTAAAACTAGTCAAAACAGGACCCTTATCCCATGTGTTCTTTGAAATCCAACTTACTAAACTTAGTTTGAAGTGAATTTTGGTATGAACATTCTAGACACTTTGAAAGACTAGACTAGAAATTTTCACTTTAATTGGACATTTTTAAGACCCTTTGTTATTTGTTTTATTAACTGAAGAGAAAATCAGTGTTCTGGAATTTAGTGATTTACGTGAATGTTTTTGTAAAAATGATGTAAAATTGTATAAAATTCATATGAACATGATTTGTATGTTTTTGGAAAGCTACGGATGTCTACTTTAAAGTTGAAGTTTTGAGTTTTATCTAAATGAGTTTATTTTAAACTTTAATGACAGAACAAGCTCATGTGATACTGGACAAAATCAGTTTTGCACAACAATGTTGTATGAAGTTTAATTAACTATACAAAATTTGAATTTTGAAATTCAAAGCTCAGTTGCTGGAAACATCTTGATATTCATAGAAAAAATATTACATCCCAGTGTAACATAATTCGCTTTTTTCAGTTCGTGGTTCGCCCAAAATGGGAAAAAGTTAGGCGAACAACGAGCATAATTCGCTTTTTTCGGATCGCAGTTCGCAGGGAGATTAGGGAATTATGTTACACTGTTACATTCTATTAAATATTTACATAATACAGAAGAAAAATGAAATAAAGTACGAAACTAAAACTGACCATAATTACAGCATCACATTTTCTTTTTATGGAGATGTTTATGCACAACTCTACTTGAATTTTTTTATGAAAACATGTTTTTGGTTATGAATAACAACTTGATTAACAAAAATCACATAAGCACATATTTCCTAAGAGTCTCCCAATTAGAGTAGACTATTCTAGGTGGGGTGATTTAAGGTTGGGAACCTATTAGGACTTCCACATACCCAAATCACTCCAAAAATTAAAAAATGATATGAGGAAACAAAGAGAAGGTTAATATGTGTTTAAGAAGATGATTAAGAAAAATAACAAGAACTTTAACTTTACCTTGCTAACTCAATGATGCACTTCCTTTTTTCAAAATTTTCTACTTGTTTTGTGATTTTCTTAATTTCTAAGTGAGTTTCTAAATCCACTTAATTACTAACTTAAACCCTTTTTTTTGGTGATTTTCTTTTGATGAACTTCTTTACTTACTAATTACTTCCCTAACTTTTGCTTTCTTTTCCTTGAATGAGATCTTTTAGAGGGAGGAATTAAGGAGGAGGAGAGTAGTATTGGAATTAGTTTGTGAGAAGTAGTGAAGTTAAGTTGTGGTTGTGTAAATTTGTTGTGTTGAAGTAAAAAAAATGGGGGGTATTTATAGGGAAATGGGGTGGTGAATTAGGGCTTGAAAAAGGTAGAAAATCAGATTTTTCACCCAAAAATCAGATTTTTATCAACCCAAATTATCTTAATAACATCACACTACTGACATCACCTTAATGACATCACCAAATCATCTCAAATCTTCCTACATCATCAAATTTATGGGAAATTCCAATATTCTTATTCTTTTTAGATTTGATTTTGATTTTTACACTAATGAAGCAAAATCTAATGCGTAGAAATGCATCGAAAAACGTGAAGGAAGTGCTGACTGGACCACTGCGCCAAACGCATGAACCTGCTCTAGGCACAGCACCGTGCGCTAGGCGCACTGACCTGCGTCTGGCGCAGGAAACCCTTGTGCGTTGGGCGCATGATCATGCGTCTGGCGCATGATTATGTGCTTGGCGCACAACTCGAATCTTTCGAAAAAAATTCGGATTCTTGGCTCTTACACTTTGGATTTGATTCTTATTCTTATTCATTTTCATGATTCTTATTACTTAACTAATGGATAAAAGAATGTGATTGATGGTTAAAGAATATATTCTTATTCTTTATTTAATGACTTGACCATCAAGAAAACTGATTACTACCGGTTTTGGGAGACGATTCAAATTTCGGGGCCTAATTGTGACTCGTTTTCCTGTTTTCGAAAAAAAACTAACTTAAAACAATTAACAAAAACTCATCAAATTAGTAAACATGAGTATGATTATACTACGAATCATTTTTATTAAACCGGTGGTTGTATTATTGACTACGACTTACGGAAAATTACATTTCTATGCCGGAATTGTATGACTAACACGCGAAAAAAGGAAAACCATGCGATGGAATGAAACTCGCGTTCCGGGATGAAGCATGCCTTTGACGGGCCGCGCGCTCCACAATACTTGACGGTTTTCGTTATTATTTTTATTTCTTTTCAAAATCTTTATTTTAAAATTTTAAGCACAATAGGGGTTCAAAATTGGGTGTCTACAGCTATGAGGCTCAACTATGGCTATTGCATAACCTATCTTTGCGTGGACCTAGTAGGTCGCTTAACTTGCTATTGCAAGTTACTGAAGTCACATCACTTTAAAATCTCCCCCCAAACCAGCTTCTCGCTATGCGTTTTTGCTTATTTCTTCTTCTTCTGGTATGCAATTTCTGGTAAATTTAGAGCATCAAATCTAGAAATTACTTCATGATTTTTATTAGAATTTCATAAGTTATGAATTCATCTGAAATTCGAGATAGAAAGAACAATGACAATTCATCAAAAAATTTATAAGTCTAAATTAAATCATGAACATAATCCTTCACAAATAATAATTAAATTCACCTTAATTAATCAGCTAAGATTAAAGATTAATCAAGTACATGTAACTGTAATTCTTGATACTATAAGAGAGGTAAGGACATACTTTCATTATTCCTGTGTATTATTGTATCTCTGCCTGTTAAGGTCTAGACTGCAAAAACCAATTTACAACATTCTATTTATGTCTATACTTGTTTCCACATGCCTAAATTTACCCAGAAGAATATTATGTAGCTTGTATAAATTTTCAGACGTTTTGTCTCAATGGTAGATTTATTTAGAGACAGATTGAGAAGCCCATATACAAGATCCATATTGCTGTAGTTGGATATTAGAGTGCTCAAATTCAACCCCGACTGAAGATCTACAAATATACTCTTTCTATCACCATTCTCATTATAAACTAACTCTTTATGCAACAACAAAGGCACCCCAGCAGAGTGAAACCATTGATCCATGATTTCTTTTGCTTTATCAGATCTTCCTTTTTCTAGTGCATATTCACCAAATTAATTTCAGATGCACTGACTTCCCAAAACATTTTTAGGCCAATTACTCAAAATTTTCTCAAATTTTTCGGATGAAAGAATGCTCAATGACGATGGCACGTCCAGCGGGACGACCAAAATCACGGGGATCTGACGGCGAAAGGAGAAAGAGTGGCTTGTGCGATGGAGGTGTGACTTCGGGGAGAAAACGATGAAGGAGGTGCGACTTAGGTACGAGGGAGAAGAGAGAGTGAGAAGGAGGTGCGAAAACGATGAAGGAAGAGCGGACCTCCTCATTTCAACTCTCGCAGTTGTTAAAAAGACAAAGGATATGGGACTGCCAGTTTAGTGTTGATGGAGTTAATGTTTTTTTTACAATACAAACGCTGCACTTCATTAAAAGTGGGACCCATCCATATAAATGACTGCCTAAACTAGGTCCACGTAAAGATAGGTCATGCAATAGTTGGAACTGCCACTAGATTATTGATATTTGGCACCTATTATTGATAGTTGGAACCTATTAAAGATAACGCAGTTGAGCCCCATAGCGTCAATTTTTCCAATTATCAAAACAAAAAGTGATGCGGTTTTAGTATTAACCGCAACCTTTTAGTGATAAAGACATCGGTTTTTGGGCTAATCGTAACCCTTAATTCTGAGCTTTTTTTTTTTTTTTTTTGCGGATAGATTAAGCATTGCCCTTGGCCTTTTTCAGTAGTGTTAGTAATTAAACTACGACATACCTAAACCAATTGTCCAAATTATCTTACTTTAATATTGGAAGATTTATTTAGGTGCTGATTAGCAATCATATACAAGGGTGAAAAATATGTTGCAATCAAATAAAAATATTACACACAAAGATTAATTAGGAAATAAATAAGAAAATAAATATGCATAGGGAGCTAGTTATACACTTATACTTAATATATACAATTACAAATTTGTTAACAATCCACATCATAAAAGAATATTTGTAACTTCAATAAAATTAATAAGAAAGGATGGAATTAATTTAAAAGATGCTCATAATTTTAAACCTCCTCCCGAATCATTTATTTGTACGGACCTTAGATCAAATATGTTAAATAAGCCTTGAAAATACTATGTGCCGAAAAAGGCACTTGTTGATTTTGTTGAGAAAATTTCTGCTTTGGTTTCTAGAATGGGAATGGTTATAAGCAATGATAATAATTAGGTGTAGATGTGTATTTAACATGATGATTGATCAGATGGTTGTGATTAATAAGAGATTGGTATTGTGACTTTAATTTGTTAAACAAGGATATATATTTATGCGTAGATAATGGTGGATGGGTGTTTAGGTGCTGCAGGTTGGTGTTTTGATGTGGCACAAGTGTGGATGAATGTTGGTGAATGTGGTGATGTGTATCAGAAGGTGAGGAACAACAGTAGGCGAATGAGAGAGTTGGGTAAAATATGAAGTGAGAGAAAGGAATGTAATGTAGAGTTAGGCGTAGGTTTAGAGATTAATAAGAGAATTAGAGTTCTGAAAAACCAGTGGTTCATATATATATATATATATATATATATATATATATATATATATATATATATATATATATATGCATGATCGAGAGCTAAGTCACAAATAAATAGATATTTATCTGATTTTAAAAACACATATGTTTATCTTTACAAGATTTTAAAAAATTTGGAAATCAGATATTTTGAAATACTTAAGATAATTAATAAAACTAATTAAAATAACTAATGAATTCTATTAATTAAAATGGACTAGAAAAGGGATTTTTGTAAGTTCGCTTTTACAAACTATTTTTAAAAGGTTTTCGTAACTGGGATTAGAAATTGGGCTAAAAGATGGATTGGACTTGAAATATTTTCTTTCATGCTCGTTTTGTATTATTTCTTCTATCCGACCAATTAGATGGAGGTATTAGTCATCATCGGATAGTAAAATAGGGAGACAATTTTATGTGTCTACATAAGCCCCCACTTTGATTGAGGTTGATATGTCTCTAGACATAAACGTGCTTGTGTCTGTGCATATTCCTCAATGACTAATGTTAGGATCCGATAACTAAGGATGTGAGATGCATGCAATGCTAATATGATGCAACCTATAACGCATGTAATGCAATGAATGATGTATGTATATGCAAACTTAGACCTACAAGTATGTATACATGTGATTTAATGCAAGGTAAGGTTTATGCAAGGCTTAGAGATAGTTTGATTTTCAAAGACTGATTTTAAAAAGATTGGTGTCCATAAATAAAGTCTGGAGATCACAACTCTTTGGGAATTTAATATGGATATAGGAGCATGAGTTTACCGCCATAGGGAATCTGGATGAAAGAGAGCCCCCACTTTGGGCATATTTGACTCATATTAAGTAATTTTGGGTTGGAATAAAGGAAATGATTGATCTGGATTGAAGCTCCGTCAAATTTCGCTGGGAATCTTGGCTGAGTCAAAGAGTCATTAGGGGAAAAGAGAGCTTGGATTGAAAAAATTGTGCAATTTGTAACAGAAATTGGATGTAGGTGGGGAAAGGCTTTGACTTAGCTAATTTAGATTCCAAGTCTATATCAGGGTCTAGAAAGAGTATGCTTCTTAATTATAGAAAGTTAAATCACTTGAAAATGAACCATTATTTGTTTATTGAATCGGTCGGTCCTCAAGATGAGGATTCCTACGTATGCTTGTAGAATCAGACAAGTCGTAGTTATTGCAATTGAATTATTCTTTTTTGTGCCCTAACTTTTTCTTAGGCCGCCCTTTCGGGTTTTCAACCTAGCGGGCTTGGACATAACTTGGAGAAGGATTTTAGATTGAAATGGAAGCATGGTTTATATAGTTGAGAGTTGAAAAGGTTTTGAAATCTACGGTGTATGATTAAATATTGTAATGGAAGTATGAAGGCCTAAGTTATGAAGGTTCATGGATTGAGTTGAAATGAATAGTAAAGGATTTGTGAACGTAATAAAGATCAAGGTAAGTGTTTTGGCGTTTTGTTTTATAGTGGAGGTAATTAGTCTAAGTGTAGGCATGTTTTTATTCGTCTACGCGGGATGAGTGCGTATTTAACTACCTCATTGTCGTCAACAAGTCTTTAAAGGAAGACTCATAAACCTGATTAGATATTGGAAAATCGTAGGGACAACTTAGGGACTTAATTATCCAATATAGATTTCCCCGTAATGACTCCATGAATGGTCAAATGAACCATAGATTGAGTTCGGGGGTGAGGGTACGAATAAGATCAGGAATCGAATTCGCCCATTGATGTCCTCTACTTAATATCGATTCATGTCAAGTTTTATGTAATTATATAACCACACATCGTTTTAATGCAATGTATAATTAATCTATGTTGTCGGGTCATTAAACAAACAAAAGACTAATTACTGGGATCCTAATCGGATTGTCCAATGATCTTATTAGGCATTATAGCAGTTCCTTAGGTCGTCTTTGTATAGCAATGATAATCATGTGAGGTGATGAAAGCATTAAAACATACAACCATGCATAAAAATAATAAAGAAGATAAATAGAAACAGAAGATTTAGGATTAGAATGTACAGAATAGCGTTAATTCCTTCAAGATCTACATTGTGACAAGTAAATTGTTAGTAAAAAAGGAATTAAATTGGAATTGACCCTCAGGAATTATACTTTTGTCGCCTGGGTCTTATGTAACTATCTTCAGTATGAGCAATCTTAAAGCTTGAAATATGAAATCCGAAGGTTTAAATGTGTTTGAACGTATTTAAATATGAGTTTGAGTGTTTGAATATAAGTTTGAGTATAGGAGAGTTTGTGTAGAACTCCTAGGAAAGCATAAGTCGTTTGAAGAAATGAAGTATTTATTGGCAAAGAAAACCGAAAACGAATCGAAAAGATAAAATAAAACTGTGCGCCTGCACTAGTGGAAAAACATCATCGGATCCGGTTTTAGGTCGGATCATTTGGGCTCGGATCAGTTGAATTGACTAAAAATAAATTGATCCGGTTTAAAACTAGATCAGTTAATCACTTACTGATCTGGTTTTCACGAAAAACCGACCAGTTTGTAGTTAACTGGTCCAATTTTTTGTGAAAACCGAATCAGCAAGTGATTAACTGATCCGGCTTTCACAAAAAACCGGATCAGCTTTGTTTCTTATAAAAAAAATATTCAAACCAACATTGCGCTAAACAAACGCAATTGCAACCACAGAGAGGAGATTAAGAGAACATAGAAAAAGGAAATATTCATTAAGAAATCAAGCGAATATCAACATAAACCCAAAAATCAACAAATAAACGAAAATCAACCGAAAAATTAAATGAAAATCCACTGATAAACCCTAAAATCGAAATAAATTACATAAGGCCTAGATCTAAACGAAAGTCAAACAAAAAAATTTGTTATGAAAATACAAGAGAAAGAAAATTTAAATGAAAATAAAAATTAATCAATTGAAAAAAAAACTAGAGAAACTAAAAGAAAAATCAGTCGATTCTTCCCGTTTCTTCCTTCGCGTTTCTTTCTTCCTTGTTGTGCTACCCTGGTTGACAAGAGAGGAGGGTTGGGAACTCCATTGCGTTTATTTGCTTTTTCGGGCCAGCGACGATGTTGTTTGTTGTTCGGGAAGCGTTTTGTGGTTGTTGGTGGCGGTGGTGAGGAGAGAGGGTGAAAGTGGTGGCGTGAGAATCAAAGAGAGGATGGAAGCTTTTTCGACGACTGACGAGAAAGTGGTGAGGAGGTGAGAACTTGAAGGGCTTCATGGGAGGTGGGAGGTGGGAGGTGAGAGGTTACAGTTTGATTTGAGAGGAGAGAATTGGATAGAGAGAGCTAGGGTTTGAATAGGGTTTAAATGGGAAGGAGATGGAACGCAGCTGGGCTTTTATATTTTTGGGTCGACTTCGATTTATGTCTCTAGGATCGGCGGTGAACAGTCAATACAACAAGCATTAACTGATCTAGGCCATTGAACCGGATCAATTGACAAAAAGGACCAGATCCTTTTTGTCAACTGATCTGGTTCAACAGCCAATCGAATCAGTTAATTTACCCATTTTTTCGCGCAAAAATTATTACTAGTGGCGGGCCGCGCTTGTCGTGAACGCCACCCGGCCAAAGATAAAATTTCTCCTACTCTCTTTTACACTAAACAAGTATAATGGAAGTAGGGTTCGTATCCACAGGGAAACGGGGACGAGTTATATACTTAGCGTGAGATGGTATCTAGATAACTCTAACGGTCGAGAAACCTAATAATAATAACAAAAAGGGGGTTTTCAAAGAGTTGATATTAAACTACAACTAACTAACATATAAATAAGATGAGAAATCAATATAGGAAGATCTTGAATCCGATTAACATGCACTTCAATTCATTATCGATCATTGAACCTCGACTCTATTCATTTCCATAATTATCTATTGTTGAGAATTAATCTCGCATTCTCCTTATTCTTAGTTGAATAGCACGATCAGCGTGACTATAAAACCCTAACTAAAGGATAACCTAGTCCGATAGCGTCTAAGTTCAATCCGATAGCAGCAATAAACACAGAGAACCAACAGACCTGCTAATGTCATACACGCGATAAACATTCAACAGTTTATTCAATTTCCCTAAGAAATAACCAAGATGATCAGCATCTAAATTACTCCCTAGTTTGCTACCAAATGATAAAAGAATAAAACAATCCGATTCTATTCTTAAATCTAGCATTAGATTAATCGCACAATCAAACTAGTAATATTCCTAGCATAATCATGCAAAAATCATAGAAAGCAAGCATAGAAATTAAACCATAATCAAAGGAAATAAATAGAGAAGAAAGATCTCACAATAATGCTTGAAGCTCCATATTAATCTCGTTCAAGAACGGTTCAAGCTACAATCGGCATAGCATAAGCCAATCCCATAATTGAAATCTACGAAAACTAAACTCGAAAACAAAAACTAAAAAGGGAAGAGAAGAAGAGAAGAATGGAGTCTTGGATATTCTCTCTCCTCAAATGTGTGTGTTGGCTTTGCGGGCGCTGGGCTGTGCGAGCTGCTGGAGCTGGGCGAGCGATGGGCTGCTAGTGAGCTGGGCGTGCGATGGCTGGAGCTGGGCGAGCGATGGGCGCGCGCATGGCTTGCGGTAGTGCTGGCTTGGCGATGATGCTTCGAGCTTGGCTTGGCGAGCTTGTGGCTTGTGATGCTCGGCTCAAATGCATTTCACCTTGGAAGCTCGGAATGCATGACATTAACACAACTTATATCGCAAAACTCCGAACTTCCGCTAAGGATGATTTATATGCAAACCTTAACAATTACGAACAAATCCCTTAGCAATGTGCACCTAAAATACCACAAGAACATCGTATAACTTGAGCGCATCAAATACCCCCACACTTGAACTTTACTCGACCTCGAGTAAACTCAAAATGAGGATCACCAAATAAATCATCACCCAAGCTATCGAAACCAACCTACACTCCCCATCAACTACATCATCATCATCACATCTTAACAAAATACGCTCAAAACCTAAACGTAAGGGATGATGATTCCCCCACACTTAGATTCAAGCTCACCTGAAATATACAAAGACGCGACAACAATAATAACCAAGCAACGCCAACAAGTTTAACCAACAACACCAACGAGAATCAAAATGCCGACTCACGACACACTAAAGTATCGCCTCTCCCAAACCTCAAAAGATGACCTACTACTACAACAACTAACTTAAAATAGCAAGCCATGGAACAAAGACAAAAAGGGATAAATTCCATGCTTACTCCCAAAAACAATCAACCAAAAGAATGCGAAAGCCAAAATAAATAGATCTTCACAAAACAAAGGATGAATTCACTAACCCAACCCGAAAACGCTTTCAACCTTATGACACCATCTCCGGCAAATGAGTTTTCAAAGTGTATAATTCTCTCTTAATCTCTCATTTTGCCTAGGAGCCCTTTCGGGTTTTCATCCTAGCTTCTCACATTTTTTTATCTCACCATCTTACCCGCTCAATATAAGCCACTTTTTTGCATAAGTTGCCCTTTCGGGTTTTCAACCTATCCGGGCCCCCATTTTTTTGCCTGAGTCGCCCACCCTTGTGGGTTTTCAACTCAGCGGGTTTCATTTCATCATCTTTTTTTTTTTTTTTTTTTTTTTTTATTTTTATTATTTTTTTTTTCATTTCAAATTAAAAGTAATATAAACAACATAGATACATGAGAATGAGAATACCCTCCCCCCTACTTAAACTACACATTGTCCTCAATGTGTCGACAATTAAAAAGAAAAAGTATACTGAAAATAGGGGGGAAATTTGAAAATCGGGTAAATCGAAGATCGATGGTCAAAACTCATGAAAAGCAATCCGTCAAACTCAAATTTCTTAACAACACCAACTCAAATCTCCTAACTCAACTCACAACCCGCTCCCTCGAATCACTCAAACAAATGACAAGTTCAAAAGTTTTGAATTTGTGAGATTTGCACCTAGCTTAAGAGATCGAAAAGATACATTAACAATCTCAATCCTCTAGTGTACCAACTCCTAGCTATTGAAGTCCTCCCAACGGATTTTCTTTTGTGGATTTTGGTTCCAAGTGGATGAAGATTGGTTGTGGATCTTTTTAGTGGGTGGGTGGTGGGTGAAAGAAAATTTGTTGTGGTGGTGGAAATTTGATGAAAAATAAAGAGAAAGAAAGAAAATAAAGGGGTCTCGGGTTGCCTCCCGAGAAGCGCTGTTGTTTAAAGTCGTGAGCTCGACTTAATACCTTAAGCTTAATTATTGGGTTGTGCTCCATGTGTGACAATGGTGGTTCCATGTCAATCTCCACTTCAAGTACCTGCAAAATTGATTGAGAAGAACTCTTGCAATGCATCGTTAATACCTAGCTTACTACAACATGGTTGAGCATATAACATCTGATTACATCCCAAACCTAGCATTAAGGCAACAACAAACATCAACTAGTAGTACTCCTAGCTAACCCAAGTCATGACCATTAATATAAATGTTTAAAGCTAGACAATAACCAAGATATAAAGTATGAGTCAATCAACCATTCCCAAGAGAGTTTAAGCAACAAGTTCCATGCTTCTTGTCCAAAATACAAAAGTGAAATACATAGAGCTCAATGGAAGATGAAAACTAGAAACTAAAACAAAAAGGGAATTCTTTATATGAGTGGCCAACCAAAAACAAGGAGCACAAGCAATACCATCCAAAAATCACTCTAAATAAAAACAAGTAACACCGTTTCCCCGGCAACGGCGCCAAAATTTGGCGGGCCGCGCTTGTCGTGAACGCCACCCGGCCAAAGATAAAATTTCTCCTACTCTCTTTTACACTAAACAAGTATAATGGAAGTAGGGTTCGTATCCACAGGGAAACGGGGACGAGTTATATACTTAGCGTGAGATGGTATCTAGATAACTCTAACGGTCGAGAAACCTAATAATAATAACAAAAAGGGGGTTTTCAAAGAGTTGATATTAAACTACAACTAACTAACATATAAATAAGATGAGAAATCAATATAGGAAGATCTTGAATCCGATTAACATGCACTTCAATTCATTATCGATCATTGAACCTCGACTCTATTCATTTCCATAATTATCTATTGTTGAGAATTAATCTCGCATTCTCCTTATTCTTAGTTGAATAGCACGATCAGCGTGACTATAAAACCCTAACTAAAGGATAACCTAGTCCGATAGCGTCTAAGTTCAATCCGATAGCAGCAATAAACACAGAGAACCAACAGACCTGCTAATGTCATACACGCGATAAACATTCAACAGTTTATTCAATTTCCCTAAGAAATAACCAAGATGATCAGCATCTAAATTACTCCCTAGTTTGCTACCAAATGATAAAAGAATAAAACAATCCGATTCTATTCTTAAATCTAGCATTAGATTAATCGCACAATCAAACTAGTAATATTCCTAGCATAATCATGCAAAAATCATAGAAAGCAAGCATAGAAATTAAACCATAATCAAAGGAAATAAATAGAGAAGAAAGATCTCACAATAATGCTTGAAGCTCCATATTAATCTCGTTCAAGAACGGTTCAAGCTACAATCGGCATAGCATAAGCCAATCCCATAATTGAAATCTACGAAAACTAAACTCGAAAACAAAAACTAAAAAGGGAAGAGAAGAAGAGAAGAATGGAGTCTTGGATATTCTCTCTCCTCAAATGTGTGTGTTGGCTTTGCGGGCGCTGGGCTGTGCGAGCTGCTGGAGCTGGGCGAGCGATGGGCTGCTAGTGAGCTGGGCGTGCGATGGCTGGAGCTGGGCGAGCGATGGGCGCGCGCATGGCTTGCGGTAGTGCTGGCTTGGCGATGATGCTTCGAGCTTGGCTTGGCGAGCTTGTGGCTTGTGATGCTCGGCTCAAATGCATTTCACCTTGGAAGCTCGGAATGCATGACATTAACACAACTTATATCGCAAAACTCCGAACTTCCGCTAAGGATGATTTATATGCAAACCTTAACAATTACGAACAAATCCCTTAGCAATGTGCACCTAAAATACCACAAGAACATCGTATAACTTGAGCGCATCAACTAGACTGATCCGGCTTAGGATCTGACCGGATCAGTTGTGTTGTGTCATTTAAGCTTTTTTCCACTAATGCTGGCTTACCACTTTGCGCTTGAAGCACAACCTGTGCACCTGACGCACAGCTTTGCGCCACGCGTACTTGCTTTATGGCCGGTTTTTTATCGTTTTAAGATTCTTTCTTATCCTTTGATAAAATTTATCCTTTGAAATCCGAAATCAGCTATCTATATGAATACAAATCTGATTTTCGAAATATTAATTATCAAGATTAATTAATATTAACAATATAATTAATTATCAGGAATAATTAATTGGGCCTTTAAATAAAATTGGGCTTGGATTAAATAAATAGACTTTGTATTTTCGAAATGCTTTTGGGCTTAGCTTTTTCGATTGCTCTTCCTTTGGACCGGAACAATTAGGACGACAATATGTTTCATCATTGGGTACTCAATGGGGAGACACAATTTTGTGTCTACAGAAGCCCTCACTTTAACCGAGGTTCATGAAACCGATAGTCAAAAGTATACGGTGTCGGGACGGAAAACGATTCTAAACGCTCTGTAGTTTAGAACTGATCTATATATTGCCGGCAACTGCAGAACAAAGTTAGTATGCAGGGCGATAATTACAAGTAATCTGATTACCTATTGGATAAGATGTTAGCAGATAGGTGCAAACAACTCATAAAATAATGCACATTATGATGCAAAGATGCAAACTTAAGACTCTTTAAGGATGCATGAGATGCTATGCAAGGATTAGGGTTATGCAAAGCTAGGGAATGAAACGTCATGCAAGGTCGGGTTATGCAAGGCTAAGAAAGATGAAATGTAATGCAAGGTTAGGGTTTTGCAAGGTTAGGGGATCTGGATAGGTACAACGAGACAAATTGATTATAAAGAGATAAAAAAAAAATTCAAAAACTGCTTTGGCAATGAATCAGGGTTCGCAAGTGAGTTTTACAGATTACAACTGCTCGAGAGTTTGTTTTGGAGAACCACTACATATATAGGAAGCCCCCACTTTGGGTAAGCTTGTCTTGAATTAGGCGTTTTGAGCCTAGATTAGAATGTAATTGATTTATATTGAGCATTCAGAGTTCTTCACTGGGAATTCTTCTTTGGCGAGTTTATTTAGGCAAAGTCGGATATCGCCAAAGACCATGGAATGGTCAGAGAGTGAGTTTGGAACAAAAATAAAAGGTTGAATTTGTGACTCATATAGATGTAGGTGGGAAAAAGGCTTTGATGTGGCTAGGTTCAGACTCAAGTCTATGTCCGGATCTAGAAAGAGCATGCTTTTAAACTCTAAAAAGTCAAATCATGAAACCTTGATTAATTTATTTATTGAAGCGGTCTGATCTCGAGATAAGGATTCCTATGTATCCTTGCGGAATCAAACCATCAGTAGCTCTTAATCTGATTGAACTTTTTTTTTTTGCCCTAATTTGCCTAGGCTGCCGTTTCGGATTTTCAACCTAGCAGGATTGGACATACCTTGGAGAAGGAGTTAAGGTTGATGAAGGGTTGAAAGGTTTAAGGCTTGAGGTTTTGATGAAGGCTTAATTGGTTGGGTTAAGGTAGGATCATTGATTTGGAATATGTAGGCTAAGGTTTTGATGGATGGAATGGATTTTGGAATGAGGGGTAGAACTTGTGTGCAAGGTCCCTAGCTTGATTTTTTCTTTGCCTTTGGCTTTTCCTTTTTACTTTTGCATTTGGTTTGTGCGTTTTCTTTTGCTTTTGCTTTCTTGCTTTTTTTTTTTGCACTTTGAATTTTTTTTTCTTGACTAGCATTTATTTTTTATGTACTGAGGCTTGCACACAAGTTTTTATAGTTTTGGGTATTGGGAGGCTTTGATGGTTATTTGTGGAGTTTTGATTTCAAAGGATTTTTGGTTTATGATCATGGAGATAATGGTTTATGAGGATGATGGCTTTTTGGATTAATGGAGGGGAAAATGAGATCACTCACAATCCAAAGCATGTCCCTTTTTATCTTAATTTTTTTTATTAATCAGTCTTTTAGGTGATTTAATTTCATCATTGAATTCGACGCACATATGATGGTGAAAGGCTAATGAAAATAAAAGAAAAATAAAATGAAACGAAAATGGAAATGGAAAGGCTATAATAGATGAAGTCCTACAGTGACATAAACTCGATGGGAAAGGACAGAAACGACTTAGGGTAAGGACTCTCTGGTTCATCCTAGGAAACCGGAAATAAAAGACTAAGCCTTTGAATTGTTAATGCCCTGCGTGAAAGGGTTGCTAGTGATGCTGATTCTTGTTATAGCAAGTATTAGAAGTCTATTGTTATCGACCACGTTTTGTAGTGCATTTGTAGTATCCAACACTAGCTAGATGTCATATGTTCATTATTCTGTTGTACTTCGCAGTAGAAGTTTAGGATTCATTGTTTGGATATTTTCTTTCAGATGTAAGGTTCGGAGTGAACCCTATAGAAGTGATCACGCCTCTATTGTGAAGGCGGTCGAAAATAATCTTCATGTCTCTATATGAAATCAGGGTGGTGATAGTGCGCTTGATGAGCTTTAGAGTAGGCGTAACTTTTTGTTTCTCCATTATGCGTTCCTAAGTTGTAATCTCTCGACCGGTCATGAACAAAATCGATTGGACCTTGCTTGTAAGTTTTAAGAGATAATTTTTGAAACAGGAAATGGAAATGGGAAATAGAAAATGGGAAATGAAAATGGAAAATAAAAATGGGAAATGGGAAATGAAAATGGAAAATGAAAATGGGAAATGGGAAATGAAAATGGGAAATGGGAAATGGAAATAAGACATAGAAATGGGAAAAGGTATGGGCTTTGGAGTAGTATGGGACTAATTGTATGCAAATGTAGATATGGACTGGACTGCACTATGCAAGCAGATTGGACTCGATGGCTGGGCTTTCTATGGCGATAAGGAATGTTAGCTTCACTAGACTTATTGGGTTAAACTTAAGGGTGATTGGCTTCGCTAGACTCGATAATTTTGGATTGTTATGAATCTAAGATTGTAGACACATAATCGTGTCTCCCCATTTAAGGGTCCGATGATGAAATATACCACGATTTTAGTTGGCGCGACCTGATAGAAGAGAAGTCCGAAGAGCCAACCCAAAATAAATTTAAAGTGTATTTCGAAGTCTTAAGCCCTTCAAAATATTTTGAGTTCATTTAAAATATTTTAAGCCCAAAAGCCTAATTGTTTATTTATTATTTTTAATAAATATTTTCATAAAATAAATTGAAATCAGATTTTTAATCCGTAATTTTGAATTTCCGGATTTCAAGGGATAAATGAAATCTTTAAAAACATGTTTAACAAAAAGGCTGGCAACGTGTGTTGGACGTAGGTGGTGCGCCTGGCGCACCACGTGCGCCCAGCGCATTGGTTGTGCTGTGTCAGGTGCACCAATTTAATTAGTTTTTTATGTGTTTGTTGAACCAACCTAGACTAATCTTTTAGGATGCATGAAAATTATTATGTGGTTGTGCTTCTGCATAAAAATTGTTATGAATCGATATTTAGTATAGGCCAGCAATGGGCGAATGTGGTTCATTATGACCATATTCGTACCCTTAGCTCCGAACTCAATTTTTGGTTCATTGACCATCTATGGAGTCATGATAGGGAAATCTACATTGGATAAGTCTTACAGTTGTCCCTTCTATTTCCCAAATATCCAATTAGGTTTATGAGTATTCCTTTAAATACTTGTTGGCGACTTCGAAACGTATCTAATTAAACCTTAACAATGGGGTAGTAAAATACGCGCTCACACTGTGTAGGCGAAATAAAATCACGCCTACAATTTGTTGACTCCACTGAGGAGGAATTTTTAAAAAATTAATTTTTTAAATGAGTGGGTGAAACTCGAAAAATACGATTCATTCTCTTTTTATGCCTTTGAATAACATCCTGTTTTGCATATGCATGGCTATTGTTTAAGCCACTATAAGGACAATCTACCTTGCCTCATTAACCCATGTTCAATGCGTGAGGTCACCCTCGGAAGTTTGCACTTTCTCCTTCCAAAACGCTTCCTGAGCGATAGTGTTAGATCTTAGTTATAAGCAAACCTACCCAACCATGGCATTGTTCTCTTGTTCCTGACTTGAGAACTGGAGTGCGTCTTACACTGGCCACCTCTTTAAGCAGGGGTACGAAGCGTGGGATTAATATCTTAGTAATGGACCCTTTTCAGCCTTAACCTAAACCTGACCATAGTTGAATGTAGAACTGGACTTTAGGTTGAGAACTCTTGCATCCATGTTACTTGACATTTGCATGTGATTGCGATTTTTGCTTGTTGCTAATTTATCAACATATTGATATGCCTTGCACCTAAACTCGCGTCTAAAATAAATCGTAATTATAGTCCGAACTTTCTCCAAATCGCCAATATGCATGCCGGGGAGCAGTGCGACAAAAGCGTTTATTTGGGCCTGGCGCACCGCTTTTGCACCGGACGCATTGACCACACGCTGCGCGCACTCTGTTGCGTGGCGCACTGTCTATTCGTCTCATGTTTATTGCCGATTTGGCTATTGTTTTAAGTCTAAAAAAAATATGTTGATTCGCCAGTTTGTCTTGGTCTGTCAAAATTGTTGTCATCATATTATGTCAGTCGTAGCGTCCCGAAATTCATTTAGAATTAGCTAAAACAGCGCCTAAATTGCCAAAAAAATATGTCTGGGAACAATGCGCCAAACGCATGAGGATGCGCCTGACGCACTGCACATGCGCCGAACGCACGGTGCCGCGCTGCGCGACCTTTGCTGCGTGGCACGCTTCTTGTGCGTCTCATGTTTTTTACCAATTTAGTCAATGTGGTGGCCGATTCCGCATTTTTTCCGTGTGCATGGATGTAGAGTCATTGACCGTTCAGCGCGTCTTTTGGTCTAAAATTAATTTCACCTAAATACAGACAATAAAAAAATTAGTCCTTTTTCCATTTTTTTGAGTCTCACTACTATTAGGTCTCATTTAGGTGAACGGTCATACTTACGATTTTCCCTTTTATTTTATTTTCTTTTTAGAGAAAGTCGGGTATTCCTATCCTCCCAACAAACTTACCCCATATAATATATTTTTTATTTCACTTTTTTTCACAAAAAACTTCTCATCTTTTTCGAAAATTCATTTTGATTTGTGAAAGACTTTTGCCAAGTCTTCATTCCATAACTCCACAAATTACTCTCATAAATGTCCAAATCACCCCAAAATGCATCCCATATTGTCACCACAAAATATCTCCACAAAATAATATCACAAATTCATAACCAAATACATCACAATAACCAACTAAACTTCCATCCATAAATACTTCAATTTCATTTCCCATTTTTTGGCATAAATTTTGAACAAATCAAATGATCATTTTTCTAATACTATTCATTTTTGCAAAATTAACCAAAATAATGTCAAAACCAACAAATTGTGTGCTGCAGAGTTGTGCACCTAGCGCATCTATGATGCGTCAGGCGCATGCCCCTTGTGCTAGGCGCATAAAGCTCGGGCCATACGCACCGTATTGTGCCATGCGTAGCCTAGTTGTGCGACGCGCAATATTATTTGCCCACACTATTGTTAGTTTTGCATAATATTGGTCCTTCCGCCTTTTTCAAAACGTTATCCTCTTCTTGATGTCTTGTCCATTTTATTTTCTTTAGTCCTAAGTCAACGTGTCTTTGTCAAAACAGGAGAATTGAGAACAAATATCCGAAAACCCGTGGTCGTGCAACAAAATGTCTCGATCTTCTGATATAGCTGAAGCAAGGAATCTATTAGAAACAAGAATGGGTGACGAAAAGATTACTAAGTTAACTGGCATTATCGAACGACTGTCGAAGAACTTGGAAGAGGTCACTCTTCGTTTGGATCACGTTGAAAGTGGTGAATCAGCTGGATTCACTAAACAAATGGAAAATGTTGTTCACAAGGTCACCTACAAAGAGGCCTACTTTGAGTTGGATGAGAACAATAAGTTCAAGGGAAAGCTGCCTGAAAAGTTATCCACAAGTAACTTTCCCAAGTTCAAGCTTATTGACAACCCCAAGTATCACTTGAGGAATTTTAGGGCCACTATGATCATTAAGTCTGTGGACCCCGAACTATATCCAACGGTATTCCTGATGTCGTTGGACCATTCTGTCAAAACTGGTGCTATTCACTGGATCCCAAGCATGTTTAAACTTGAGGCGATATTACTAGAGAGTTTATGAAACAATATGAACACAATATGAACACAATACTGTAATCCAAACCTCACTAAGGGAATTGGAAGTCCTAAAGCAAGAAAATAATGAAGGCTTTACCACCTACCTTAATAGGTGGAGATAAAAGTCCTCTCACATGGTCTCCTGGCCTCCTGAAAAAGACCTAATTCGCGTCTTCATCGCCAATTTGTTGCCTAAATATAAAAACCATCTCAAGTATTTATGTATCGAAAGTTTTACAAAGCTGTATGATATAGGCGTGCAAATTGAGGATGACTTGTTGAAAAACTCCCAAAATGACAACAATCGTTATAAGGGCAATAATAATAACAACAAGAAAATGACTACGGATCCACTTCTAAAGGTGGAGAGGTGAACCTTCTTGAGGCACCTAACAAATCCTTCCAGAGGAGGACAGGGAGGACATACACTCCAATAAGCATATCATATGCCACAGCTTTCAATCGCCTTCACTCAAAAGGTACTCTGTTTCCCATTGGACCAACTCCCGATCCATGAAAATTGTAAAAGGAGTTCAAAATGGGACAAGAATGCTTATTGCAAGTATCATAGAGGAAATGGTCACAAAACTGACGACTGTTTCAAGCTGAGAGATGCCATCTAGGACATGGTTGATGAAGGTAGGCTTCCCATTCCTCCTGCAGGAAAGAAACCTAACAACCAAAATGGGCCATTAAACAAAGTCTTGGCTATATCCGAGGATCAATACTGTTATGATCCCTCCCTCCTGATTACACCAATAGGGGATCCTGTCCCCACCATCATTATTGCTGAAACATCACTCGATATCAATGGTATATGGGACAGTGATGATGAAGACGAATATGTCACTGAAGAAAAGTGACTATGATAAGAGAGTATGTATCCCTCTGCCTCCAGGATTATATGATGACAATGAGATCATTGATATTTGTGATAATCCTATCACTCTAGGGGAAGATTGGTACCAAAGCACTGAAAAGGAAGCAGTACAAGTACTCACACGAACTGGAAGACTAATCCAACCAGTTCAGAACAGTGCTCCACAATTTCCTACACCTCTTGAAGAGCTTATTTGCAAAGAAAACGCTCACATTCAACAGCTCATGAAAACAAAAGCCGAAATTAACATTTGGCCATTAATAGCATCCTCTCATGAGCATCGTATGGCATTACTGAATGCTCTTACGAAAATGAATGTGTCACCTGACACATCCCCTAAAGGATTGGTTAACTTTCTTACTGCTAATAAGCCAATCCAAGGAAAAATAATTTCCTTTACTGACAATGACCTTCCCTTCGAAGGCAATAAGCATAATAACAAGGCTCTAAATCTTACTGTAGTTTGAATGGGCATGAATGTCCCGATGACATTAGTAGACAATGGATTTGCGATTAATGTATGTCTATTACAAACTGTGTGCCGTCTAGGTTTCAAGGATGCATATTTCAGTCCTTCCCACCACGGCATTCGAGCATATGATAACTTCCATCGCCAATCCTTGGTCATTATAGCCCTAAACATCTCTGCAGGAGTTATAGAAAAGCTTACCATATTCGAGGTCATTGACATCAAGGCCTCGTTCAACCTACTATTAGGACGACCATGGCTTCATGAGCATGGTGCAGTCCCATCTTCCTTGCATCAAAAGGTAAAGATGATTGTAGATGGCATTCCCATAACACTAGATGCCTCTACAATGAAAGTACAAGTAGTAGACAAGCCTCTCATTCACATAGATTATGATGGAGACGATGAAGATCTCCGAGGATTCGTTCCCGAAGAAGTAGCTATCATAGAAGAGGACTTAGTGCCATTTGATTTTGATTACTTATCTAACATAGTGGTCAACTATATCATGCGCAAAGAGGACATTTCCCAGGCGTGACATTAGGAAATAACAAATCAAGAGCACCTTCTGTCACTGATACCAAAGCAGTGGAAAATCTATTTGGCTTAGGATACAAGCCTACAAGGAAGGAGCTAAGAGAGCGTATCACACAACGAATATCCCTTTTCCTCCCTATCAACCCACTCTAAATGGGCAATTCTTAAGGGAAAGAGAAAATTATCCTTGCTATGAATTCCTTGAACCTTTTTACAGTGCTCAGGATGCAGTGATCTACCCAGGATTTGAGATATTCCTGGATTGTCACTTTATGGAAGAAGGGATTCATGATCCCACCATTGAATAGTTCACTAAAGACTATTTAGACTACAAGGCATTAGGACTTCTATTCGGTCAAGAAAGAGTCGAATGCCCAAATGACACTGCTCACATTCAGGCTGTATTGCAACATGAAGCTTTCAACCCTCCTATGCTAATTACTCTTGCCAGTGGCACCATGTAAGGATGGAGGAAGACTATCAAGCTAACTACACCAAATGGCAAGCAGATGACTTTCACAACGGGGAAAAGGTCGTTGTTCGAAGAGTCCGAGTCTTCCGAGTCTGAGTCTCAGTTCGAGTCTTCTAAGTCTAGCCTCCAAATTCGGATTTTATCTGAGTCTATCAATCCTAGTGTCCAAGTAGAGTCTTTATCTTCTGTCGAGTCCTTGTTTGATGTTATGATTTCTGATTTCAATAAGATGAACTCATTTGCTTACGACTTGTGCATTATCTCTACTTCTTCTCTTTCTCCTTCTGATTGCAACAATGAATCTGAAAAACAAATAATTAAAGGAGTGGAAGAACATGAAAATAAGACACCAACCATTGAAGAAGCTGAAAAAAATTAATCTTTCAGATGATAATGAACCAAAGGAGGTAAGAATTGGATTAACTTTAAACGAATGCGAACGCGCCCAATTAATCAAAACGTTAAGTCTTCCTTTAAAGACTTGTTGGCCACTTCTTTTTTAGAATGTTTTCAAAACTAAAACCTTGACAATGAGGTAGTCAAATACTCATCCTGCGTTGCCAATAAAAAGACCCCTACAATTAATTTTTAATTTGCGGATTCGTTTTATAATTCAGAGTTTGAGAAGCGGATCTTTAATTAGTTTTAGAGTTCAAAACCGGATCTTTTACAAGATCCAAAAAGTGACACTAAACACATATAAACCACTTAAGTTGATTAATTACATAAGCTACCTTCAAGATTTTTGCTAAATACGAAGATCTTGATTCATATCCATTGATTTTCGTTAAAGTTGAGTTTTAAAATACCTAGAAAAGCTTTAAGAGTCGTTCTTTCTTTTAAGATCCTTTAATCCCTGTAATCCTTGATTAAAACCCCAAGGCGATACATATCAATTGGTATCAGAGCTTTAAAGAAAGAAGGAAGAAAACGTTGTTGGACTGTCGAGGGTGTTGGAACAGTTTTCGGTACGTTTTTGTTTTGATTAGCTCTCGTAGTACGAAATAAATTTTGTGTGTTTCTTCATCCTAAATTGGACTACTATAACTCTAGTTTACTGTCACAAGTTTTCATAAGATTTGAAGCCTATCTATTATAGTTTCGAAGTCGTTCTTTTAAGTTAGTTTAGGCACTGATCTAGTAAATATTAAATTGCGAGCATTTGACTGGGATTTTTTTGCATGAAATTATGACTGTAGTTGGAAACATATAGATCTAGGGACTGTTAAAATATTAGTAGATTTAGAGTTTTTATGGTGGGATTAGGAATTCTGTAACTTTGTTGAAGTTTGAAGTGAATCTATTGCTTTGGAAGTCGAATAAAGTTGCAATTTTTGTGGTAAGATTGATCATGGGGGATGGTAACATGGATAATGGTGCGACTATGAAGTTATTGATCGATCAAATTGCTCACTTAATTGAGACAATGACTCAAAATGTCAAAGAACAAAGAGAGATAAAGGAATAACTCACTGGAGTTGATGCTCGTTGTAGACACATAAACGTGTCTCCCCATTTAAGGATCCGATGATGAAACATACAGTGATCTTAATTGGTCCGATCCAAGGGCAGAGCAGTCTGAAGAGCCATTCAAAACCATTTCGAAAAGTGTTAAAGTCCTATTTTAAAGCCCAATTAATTATTCATGATAATTAATTGTATTTGAGCCCAATTCTTTGAAAAGCCCAATTAATTGATAATTAATTGATTTATTTTAATAAACAAATATTTTCAAAAGATATATTTTTTTAAGTCAAAATGAGATTTTATCCCGTAAAATCATATTTCCGGAGTTAAAAGATAAAAGAAAATCTTTAAAATGCGTTTCTATCAAAAAAACTATCAAAAACAAGGGGGTGCGCTGAGCGCAGTTGACTGTGCTGAGCGCACTTGACTGTGCTGAGCGTACGTGTCCTGCCACGTGGACTTCCACGTAGGCTGCGCCAAGCGTACAGGTTGTGCTAAGCGCACCAGAACTGCCATGTAAACTTTTGTTTCATGTAGAGTCCTGCGTCAAGCGCAATTCTCTGCTTGAGACGCGGAATTTCTTTCTTATCTTTTCTAAAAGCGCGTACCACGTGTACGCTTTTTACTGGTCATGCCGCGTCATGCGCTTGCCACGTCAACTGCGCCAAACGCAGCCAGCGCGTGAGGCGCAGTGCCGTTTTCCCTATAAATAGGCATGTTTTCTGAACAGATTAAAAAATGGATTTTTCACATAACACTCGACGAATACTTTACGAACCGCTCGACGAACTACAAAATCTCCCTACAAAACTCATATTTTCAAACACAAATACATTCAATCTACATACTTTCGTACATTCAGATTTTCAGGTTTCACAATTGCTCGTCCCGAAGGTTGTCAGTCTCTCAGACCCAAGCCACGGTATAATCCTGAGGATCCTTGAATCAATTATTTTTCTATTGAAGTTACTAACTATTTTTTTCATGATGTAGATCTTCAATGTAAAATCGCTCTACTGTATATTCTAACCTCTTTTCTATAATTTATTTTATATTTATATTATTATTATTCATGCCTTTATATATTATATGCTTGCCTGATCATTATATGCATGCTATTATGATTGTCATGCATTATTGTTTTTATCACCCACATGTTATTTTTTGCTAATCAAAGACCTAAAGAATTGTTCTAATATTAATCAGATTAATTTGGACAACTTGCTAGGTTCCCTGTAATATTGATTGCCGAATAACATATCACTAAAAAATAGTCTTTTTATGTGTTTCCTGAACCAATTTAGACTACGTATTTTTAGGGTGTATTAAAATATTATATGATTTTTCTTTGGCATAAAATCTGCAATGAATCAATATTTAGTGGAGGCCCACTTTGGGCGAATGTGGTTCATTATGACTATATTCGTACCCTCACCCCCGAACTCAATCTTTGGTTCACTTTGACCATCTATGGAGTCATGACGGGGAAATCTACATTGGATAATTTGTCCCTATGATTTTCCTATATCCAATTAGGTTTATGATTCTTCCTAAAAAGAATTGTTGGCGACTTCTTTCAAAACAATTTTCAATAAAACCTTTACAGTGGGGTAGTCAAATATAATACGCGCTCACACCGCGTAGGCGAAATAAAAACACGCCTACAATTTGGCGACTCCACTGGGGAAGATTTTTAAAAAATGAATTTTTTAAATGAGTGGGTGAAACTTGAAAAATACGATTCATTCTTATTTTTATGCCTTAGAATAATATACAGTTTTGCATATGCATGGCTACTGTTCAGCCACCATAAGGACAATCTACCTTGCCTCATTAGCACATGTTCTATGTGTGAGGTCACCCCCGGGGGGTTTGCGCTGTGTCCTTCCAAAACGCTTCCAGAGCGATAGTGTTGGATCTTAGTCATAAGCAAACCAACCTAACCATGGCATTGTTCTCTTGTTCCTGACTTGAGACTGGAGTGCATCTTACTAGTGGCCACCTCTTTAAGCAGGGGTACGAAGCGTGGGATCAATCTCTTAGTCATGGACCCTTTCAACCTTAACCTAAACCTGACCAATAGTTGAATGTAGAACTGGACTTTAGGTTGAGAACTTTTGCATCCATGTTACCTGACATTTATGTGTGATTGTAATTTTTGCCTGCTAATATGCTTTACACCCTAAATGATTGCAAATCGCGTCTAAAACAAATCGTCGTTTTTTTCCAAACCTTCGTCAATTTATCAATACGCGTGCCGCGGAGCATTGCGCCAAACGCATTAAGTTGCGCATGGCGCAATGCACCCGCCCCAAACGCATAGGTTGTGCGCCGCGCGCACCAGTTGCGTGGCACGCAACCTATTCGTCCCACGCTTATTGATCTTTTGACCTTTGTTCGAGTCTAAGATAACAAGTTTGCATCAGTATAATATTAAAAAAAAGGGTCAGTCTTTTCATGCAAAGTCGAGTATATCCTAAAAAGTGCATCTATATAAAAATGGTCATTGTAGAGTCATCATGCATGTATACCTCTTCCCATTTTTTGTCCCTGCTGTTCAACTAATCTTCCCTGTCAATCCTACCTTACCATATTCAATCAATTTCAAAAAACTTACATCTTCCAAAATCAATCCTACACCATATTCTATTCTACCTTTTTCGAAAACATTTACTAATTATCATCATACCACGACATTTCAAAAAAAAAAAAAAGTATTTTTAAAAATCAATCCATCATCTTTTCCTAACAAAAGATAAAACAAGGGGTTCCTTTCAAAAATGAATTTCGAAAATTCTAAGCCCATTCTAAACACCTGCAATCCAATCGACCCAATTCACTTGCATTCATTCTAGGCCCATATGCATTAGAGTCCATTTTGCATTCATATAGGGTCCATCTAATTCGAGTCCATACATTCATATTAGGCCCGCTAGCATTAGAGTCCATCTTAGGCCCATATAAGTCTAGCTCCTTCCAAAATCTGGGCCCATTTGAATCTTTATGTGAACCCTAGTCTATGTTAAGCCTAGTCCATGTCTAATCCAACTCTATTCCAACCAATGTCAAGCCCATGTGCATTTTCAAGTCTAACTTCAAACCAATATAGGACTAAGTCCAGAATTAGGTCCACATAAGGCCCAACTCATTTCCAAAGTCAATCCAGTCCAATTCCAAACCATATAGGATGAAGTCCAAACCATTAAGCCTAGCGAAGCTAGCATCCCTGTAAGACCATAACATCACCCCTTTGACTTAGCTAAGCTAGTCATCCCTGTAAGACCATAACGGCACCCCTTGACTTAGCTAAGCTAGTCACCTCTGTCAGACCATAACGGCACCCCTTTGACTTAGCTAAGCTAGTCATCCATGTGAGACCATAACGACACCCCTTAGACTTAGCTAAGCTAGTCATCCCTGTAAGACCATAACGGCACCCCTTTGACTTAGCTAAGCTAGTCATCCGTGTAAGACCATAACGGCACCCCTTTGACTTAGCTAAGCTAGTCATCCCTATAAGACCATAACGGCACCCCTTTGACCTAGCTAAGCTAGTCACCCGTAAGACCATAAAGGCACCCATTGATTTAGTAAAGCTAGTCACCCCTAAGACCTTAAAGGCACCCTTCGAGTTTAGCGAAGCTACTCCTATCTTACATCTATAGCAATACCAAATCATTAAGTATGGCGAAGCCAATTCCTTCCTAAGCCTAGCAAAGCTAGCATAGGCAATCCTTTTGAGCCTAGTCTATTTGCCAAGTCTAGTCCAGTATGCTTGCATAGTCCAGTCCAGTCCAGTCATTTGCATCTGCATATAGTTAGTCCCATGTCACCACCATAACCGTAATCATACCCATCTCTAACTATCTCCCGCTTCCATTTTTCATCCCCATTTCCACTTTCATCTTCATTTCCATTTCTCCATCCCTCATTTCCATTTCTCATTTCGAAAGCATCATTTCTAAAAATTTACGAGGTCCATACGATTTCTGTTCAGGACAGGTCGTGAGATTATAACTTGGGAACGTCTGACTGAGAGGCAACAAGGTCGACCTACTCCTAGACTCGTCAAACGCATCCTCACATTCTCAGACGAATCCTCTGACTCTTCTAAAGCATCATCTGAAATGGGGGACACTAATGAACAGCTCAGTGCCATTATGGCCCAACTTCAACTGATGAACTCACGTCTTGAGGACCAAGACAAAGAGATTAAGACATTGAGGGAGAAGCAAACTGAAGAGGACGAGCAAGGCGACAGTCTATCACCAATCAAGACCAACACAGATTTGAGGTTTGAAAAACTTGAGCAATTGATCCAGTCAATTCCTACGCTCGAGGGTCAGGGTCATGGCCATGACATTATTGATCCTGAACTGAGGGAAAAACTCCCTAAAAAGGTAACATTGGGTGACCTCCCAAAATTCAAGGGGTGTCGAAGACCCAGATGACCACTTGAGAGCTTTCTCCATCTCTATGGCTCTCAAGGGCATGAGCAAGGACCTGTTTGCTTATGTCTTTCCTTTAACCTTGGATGCACATCAATCAAAGTGGTTCAGATCACTCAACAAAGTTAAGCTGAACGATTGGGAATACATCAGAGAAGAGTTCCACAAACAATACATCTACAATACTCAGCTTCCCATTGGCCTTCGTGAGTTGGAATTAACTAAGCAGGATTCCAACAAAGACTTTGTCACCTTCCTTACTAGATGGAGGGAAAAGGCTGCACAAATGACTAACAGGCCATCCCAAGTGGATCAAGTCCGATTGGTGATCCGTAACCTACAGCCCAAGTATGGGGACCATATTAAGTTCCAACCCATAGTCTTTCACAAAGCTCTATAAGGTAGGCCTGCTGATTGAAGAAGAGGTACTGGCCAACAAGAACAAGGGTTCTAACAACAACAACTCTTTCAAGAAGAGTAATAATAACCCTTCTACCTCTAAAAGCAGCGACATAAACGTCCTAACTACTGACAAGAGAGGTTATCAAGGACCTCAAAGGACATTCACTCCTTTGGGCATGTCTCTAGAAGAAGCCTTCACTAGGCTTCATGCAAAGGGAGCACTTCAGCCTCTTGGCCCTACTCCGGACCCTCCTCTAGAGAAGAGATCCAGTAGATGGAATCCTAATGCCTACTGCAAGTACCATCAAGAGAATGGGCATCGGACATCGCAATGCTGGACTTTGAAGCATCATTTGCAGGATATGGTTGAAGACGGTAGATTACCAATTCCGCCTGCGACAAAAGTCAGCAATAGTGGCAACCCCTTGGGAAGCGCCTAAACAATGCAGGGGCTTAGTCATTTAGCGTTGGTTTTCTAGGTTGAGTCGGTGAGTCCCTCCCCTAGCTCCTTTATTCCATTTCCTGTCAAGTTTATGTCATTTAGGACTTTATTTTTAATAAGCCTTGTTTCATTCATTTTCAATTATAAAATAATCGCATTTTCTTTTCATTTTCATTGGCCTTCCATCATTTTATTTATGCTTCTAATTCAATGATGAAACCCGAATCACCTAATGAACTTGACTAATAATTATAAAAGGAGATCTGAAATAAAAATAAAAGATAAAAAATGAAAAAATGGACATACTTTGGATCAGGAGTTATTCCCCTCTCCCTTCCATTAACTTTCATAAGCCATCTCTTTGCTAGCCAAAATAAAATCCTTTAAACCATCATCTCCATGTTACTTAGCCAAATAATCCCTTCAACATCAAAGCTCCACAAATAGCCTTCAAGCCTTCCAATACCCTAAACCAAAATTGTGTGCAAGCCTTACTAAAAAACATCAATGCCAGGCAACATAAAAAAATAGTAAAGAAATCAAAGTGCGAAAAAAAAAAGCAAAATCAAAAGAAAAAGCACAGGTCAAAAAGAAAAAAAAATGCAAAAAGAAAAAGACAAAGGCAAAGAAATAAAAAGTCAAGCTAGGGGGCTTGCACACGAGTTCTACCCCTCATCCATATTCCTTCAATCTATCAAAACCTTAGCCATATAATCTAAAATCCTTCAAGCCTATATCAATGACCCCTACCTTAGCCCATCCAATTAATAAACCTTCATCAAACCTAAAGCCTTTAACCTTTCAACCTTTCATCAACCCTAACTCCTTTTTCAAGGTATGTCCAAGCCCGCTAGGTTGAAACCCCGAAAGGGCGGCCTAGGCAAAAGTTAGTGCACAAAAAAAAATAACAAAAGAAATCAGATCCAGAACTACGAATGGTCTAATTCCGCAAGGATACGTAGGAATCCTCACCTCGAGGTCCGACAGCTTCAATAAAAAAAATTAGTCATGATCTAATGATTTGACTTTCTAAAGTTCAGGAGCATACTCTTTCTAGATACCGACATAGACTCGAGTCTGCACCTAGCCTCGTTAAAGCCTTTTCCCACCTACACTTATTTAAGTCACAAATTCAAACCTTTTTGTTTTTCAATCCAAGCTCTCCTTTTCCCCGAAGGACTCTTCGATAATTCCATGATTTCCGGCGATACTTGACTTTGCCTATATCAACTTCCCAAAGAAGAATCCCCAGTACAATCCCCAGTGAGAACTTTCAAAGTTCAAGACAGATCAACTACGTTTCAATATCAGATCAAGTACAGTTCGATTAAGGCTCATGCCTAATTCAAGGCAAGCTCACCCAAAGTGGGGGTGTAATAGCCCTATTTTTAAGAGCATTTATTAAATGCTGATTATATTTATTAAGTTTATTATGTTCCGAATATTCTTATTTTATTTGGGTTAAGAGTATGAATATTTAATTCTGTCGTGTTTGTAATATATTTATTTGTTTAATTTTATGAAGTTCTTGTTATTTTATATTTTGGGCTTTTAGTTATTTAAAATTTGTAAGGTAGCAATTTATCCCAAAAAGAAAACCAAGTGGGTGTTTTAATTTCTTCAGGTCGGTCCCTTTCTTTCCTTCTTATCCTTGTCTGTTGTTCAAAGCAAAACCTCAAACCCCTCTAAACTTTCTCTCTCCCCGTGAAGACCCAAACACCAAAACCCCATTGTTATTCTTTCTCCTTCTCAGTGCTCTTTCTCTCTTGCCTTGCAGCTCACCGGAGCTTCTCTTTGATGCCGGTGCTCCTCCGTTCTCCTCCTCTTCACAGCTGTGCATGCGATGCTGCTTGCGTGCCACCGCGGTGCTGCTACCGTTTCGTTGTTGCTGGGTTGTCGTGGCTCGACACCACTTTTCTCTCTCCTCTATGGGGGCTTTGTTCTGCCGCTGTACTTGCGGTGCTGCCGCTGTTGTTGTGGTTGACGGTGCTACCGCCGATCTGTTCTTCCCTCCCCTGTTCTTGCGCTGCTGCTACTTGTCGTTGTCTTGCGGTGGTACCGGTGTTCTCTCGATATGTGTGGTTGTTGTTAGACAAAGTACAAAAGGTACTTTACCTCTTTCTTGTTAGTATTATGATTATGGTGATTGTTTTTGCTATTTTTGTTGATTGTTGTTGTTGTTGTATTGTTGTTGTTGGTGCACTGTTGTTATTGATAGAGTTGTCATGGTTTAAGGAGTTTACAAAATCAGTTTTGTAGCTGATTGCTAACCTCAGTTAGTATTCTAAGATTTCAGAAAAGAGTTTTAGGTTATAAATTCTCAATTAGTATAACTAGTCAGTGATTGTTATTACTATTAATATGTTTGATTGGTGTTCATATATTTGAAGATAACTTTGAAGGTTATAGAATTGGTTAGTTTCTATTTGGGATATTTAGTTTAAAGTAGTTCTTTTTAGAAGTGTTATGGCTAATATAATGGTTGTATCCTTTCTAAGAATAGTTAATTGGCTTAGTTTCTTCACTTGAGATTCTCTGAGGATGGTTAGTAATTAGTTTTATCATTGTCATTGAGGTTAGTTACGGAGGATTATTATGGAGCTCAAGTTGAGTATGAAGTGGTCTAAGCACTCATATAGATTGATGTTGTTAGATGAGATTGATACAAGTTAATATAACAATGGAGGATTCTAAAATTGATTAATATAATGAAGTTGGATTAGTGGTTAACGTTCAATAGAATATGTTAATAAATGCGTTTCAATCTCTAAGTTGGATATAAGTGTTCAAATTACTCTAAAGGGGTCTTAGTTACAGTAGTAGGTGGTATTAAGATTAGAAATGAATAAATGATATAAGTTAAAGTTTGATGCTATAGTTATGAATGGAATGCTTGTGTTTGATGACGATTGTAATTGTTTAAAGATAAGTTAATTATCAAACACACAAATGTAGGAATGCGATTAAATTCCTATTTTTGTTTCTTAATTTCTGGAATCTAGTTATATGTTTATAATGGTGGTTTATTAAGTTTTGATAGATAAAATATATATTACAAAGTAAGAAATAAAACTATGATTTGTTAATTTGTGAAAGTCCTTATAATTGTAGTATGTGGAGTAATTTGGTAAATATATGATGACGGTCCAATGACAACTTGAGTGGTTTCCTAAAATTGGTTCACTATAATTCTATGAAAATGTTCAATTAGATGAAAGTTTATATCAAGATGTATTAATGGATTAATAGAATTAGTTTCTAAACGAGCATAGTATCTGATTGGAATTGGAATCAAAAAGCATATATGTATTGATTTGAGATACTTATTTATAAAAGTTATATGTTAAGTGATTATGGTTATCTACGAAGGAAATCTCTTGGTTTGGTTAGTTGTTCAAAGATCGTTGCTAAGAATTATTTATAACTGTGGATGAATGCCAAGAATGATTCGATTGTGATATGATTGATAATCAAAAGGAATCTAAAGGGGAAAGTAGCCTCGTTTGAGTCGACGAATGAGGTGACACGAACAGTACCCCATGGACTGTGGCCATTGCTATGTGGGGCGATAATCGGGCGATATATCAGGTAATGTGAAACATGTGGATGGCTGATTGAATCAGCGGAAAAATGTACTCCGGACTAGTCGCGGTTATTGGCCAAAAGTAAAGCGAATGGTTGGGTGACGACCCCCACTGTCGGAGTGTAAGCTTTGTCTCCTCCGCCGCGTTCTTTTTCCCCTTGGTTAAAAAGAAAGTTATCTCAAAGTATGAAAGTTATTTCCATATTGGATTCCCGATAAGGAATCATATCATGGTAAGTGGTTCCGATATTGGATTCCTGATAAGGAATCATATCAGGTAATGTAATGAATGTTTATTCAATATTTGAATATGAATATCGATATTGGGTTGCTGATAAGGAAGCATATCATGGTAAGTTATACTGATGTTAGATTCCCGATAGGGAATCGTATCTTGTTATCGGATTCCCGATAAGGAATCGTTATAGGGAAAGTTGTTATGTTATTTATTGCCTGATAAGGGTTTGTGTATAACAGTGTAAGAAAATGATTGATAGAGTATGAAAGCATAAGTTTGGATTTCTGATAAGAAAACGATTAAAGGGAATAAAGTATATTGTTTATATCAAAGTTGGTAAACTCAGTTTCCTTATAAGGGATCGTGATATGTTGAAAGATTAACTAAATAGATTTATATGAAATATGTCTCTGTTGTGATTGCTTCAAGTCGCGTTGTTGTGTTTGCTGTTATGTTAATCATGGTGTATTATAAAAGGATTAATCGGATAAGGATATAATATGTATGTAGTCAACAAGAGTTAATGTGATGCGTGTTGTGACATCGTGAATGTTATGATTATGATGACTGTTGAGTCGTTTTCAAGTAAAAGCCACCAAAGCATGTGTTAATCTCTTTACGGGTTTGGTACTCAGCTTTGCTGATGTGTATATGTTATTTTGTCATTTATGTGGCCTGTCACTTGGTGGGTGGCAGTTTTCCTAAATGTTTCAGGTTGAAGTCACAAGTTAACCTTTCTAAAGTTGAAGCCGCTACATGTTGGAAGACTACTTGTGTTGTACTGTTTTCGAGGCGAGGACGCTCAACTTTGTATTAGCTATTTATTTTCTATTTCTATATTAAAGAGTCGATAGTGCTCCTGATTCTCTATTGGTTGTTGCTCCGCGAAAGCGTTGAGGCAGTTTTGTTTTGGGAAATATTTTAATTGATATTGTAAACAGGTTTAAATTATTTCCCGATTAAGGGTTGTCCTATTTTCAAAGGAAACTCTGCCGGATTTTCTAGAGATATTTATTAGAATTGGAGTATGAGAATCAGGGCATGTTTTAATAGTTAAATAGTTTGAATAGGGTTGGGATTTGAGTTCCATACTCTCCGATGTAGCTCGGTGAGTGTGATGGTAATAGTCCGAGTTAGCTCGACCAAGGTCTCTTCCGCTGTGTTTAATCATCCGTAAGCTGGTCGAGAAAATCCAGGCTGTTACAGGGGGCTTCTATGTGTGGTGATTCCTCCATGTCAAAACAAACTCTCGAGAAGTTGTAATCCGCAGACCTCATTTAGGAACCCCGATTATTTACTCAAAACGATTTTCGAAAATCATTCTATCTATTTCTGATCATTATATCATTCTACATATCCACATCTTCTAACCTTGCAAGATCCTGACCTTGCATTGCATTTCATACATCATAGCCTTGCAAAACCCTAACCTTGCATTGCATTTCATACATTCTAGTCTTGCATAACCCTGACCTTGCATGACGTGTCAACCCGCTTTGCATAACCTTAATCCTTGCATTGCATCTCATGCATCCTTAGAGAGTCTAAGTTTGCATTATTGCATCACTATGTGCTTTATCTGAATTGTTTGCACTTATCTGCTAACATCTTCTTCTGCAGGTAATCAGATTGCTTGTATTTATTGTCCTGCATGCTAACTTTGTTTTGCAGAGACCGGCGTATATAGATCAGTTCTAAACTGCAGAGCGTTTAGAATCGTTCTCCGTCCCGACACCGTATACTTTGACTATCGGTTTCCTAAACCTCAGTCAAACTGGGGGTTCTGTAGACACATAATGGCGTCTCCCCATTTAAGGATCTGATGATGAAACATATCGTGGTCTTAATTGGTCCGATCCAAGGGCAGAGTAGTCCGAAGAGCCATTCAAAACCATTTCGAAAAGTGTTAAAGTCGTATTTTAAAGCCCAATTAATTATTCATGATAATTAATTGTATTTGAGCCTAATTCTTTGAAAAGCCCAATCAATTGATAATTAATTGATTTATTTTAATAAATAAATATTTTCAAAAGATATATTTTTTTAAGTCAAAATCAGATTTTATCCCGTAAAATCAGATTTCCGGAGTTAAATGATAAAAGAAAATCTTTAAAACGAGTTTATGTAAAAAAAAACTATCAAAAACAAGGCGGTGCGCTGAGCGCAGCTAACTGTGCTGACCGCAGCTGACAATGCTGAGTGCACGCGTCCTGCCACGTGGACTTTCACGTAGGCTGCGCCAAGCGCACAGGTTGTGCTGAACGCACCAGAACTGCCATGTAGACTTCTGTTTCATGTAGAGTCCTGCGTCAAGCGTAATTCTCTGCTTGAGACGCGGAATTTCTTTCTTATCCTTTATAAAAGCGCGTACCACGTGTATGCTTTTTACTGGTCATGCCGCATCAACTGCGCCAGACGCAGCCAGCGCGTGAGGCGCAGTGCCGTTTTCCTATAAATAGGCCTGTTTTCCGAACAGATTAAAAAAACGGATTTTTCACATAACACTCGACGAATACTTTACGAACCGCTCGAGGAACTACAAAATCTCCCTACAAAACTTATACTTTCAAACACAAATACATTCAATCTACATACTTTCATACATTCAGATTTTCAGGCTTCACGATTGCTCGTCCCGAAGGTTGTCAATCTCTCAGACCCAAGCCACTGTATAATTGAATCAATTATTTTTCTATTGAAGTTACTAACTATTTCTTTCATGATGTTGATCTTCAATGTAAAATCGCTCTACTGTATATTCTAACCTCTTTTCTATACTTTATTTTATATTTATAATATTATTATTCATGCATTTTTATATTACATGCTTGCCTGATCATTATATGCATGCTATTATGATTGTCCTGCATTATTGTTTTTATCACCCACGTGTTATTTTTGCTAATCAAAGACCTAAAGAATTGTTCTAATATTAATCAGATTAATTTGGACAACTTGCTAGGTTCCCTGTAATATTGATTGCCTAATAACATATCACTAAAAATTAGTCTTTTTATGTGTTTCAAGAACCAATTTAGACTAAATATTTTTAGGGTGTATTAAAATATTATATGATTATTCTTTGGCATAAAATCTACAATGAATCGATATTTAGTAGAGGCCAACTTTGGGCGAATGTGGTTCATTATGACTATATTCGTACCCTCACCCCCGAACTCAATCTTTGGTTCACTTTGACCATCTATGGAGTCATGACGGGGAAATCTACATTGGATAATTTGTCCCTATGATTTTCCTATATCCAATTAGGTTTATGATTCTTCCTAAAAAGAATTATTGGCGACTTCTTTCAAAACAATTTTCAATAAAACCTTTACAGTGGGGTAGTCAAATATAATACGAGCTCACACCGCGTAGGCGAAATAAAAACACGCCTACACTCGTGTTCAAACCTTGTCTACGACAAGTGTAGGTGGGTATGTGACGTTGGTTGGAGACAATAAAGGTGGTGATAGGAACATGAAGTCTGATCCCCCGGAGTTTAATAAAGAAGGAGATGCAGATGATTATCTAGAGTGGAGAAGGAGGATGGATAAATATTTCGAGTATAAAAAGGGGTTGAGGATGAGAGTTTGTACCAGAAAGCAAACTTGAAACTAGTCAAATGTGCTTCGATGTGGTTCGAGAATTTAAAGTTGAGGAGGATGAGGGAAGGAGAGCCTCGGACTCACACATGTCCGAGATGATGAAGCACTTGAAGAATAAATTTTTTCATTTGCAATATGTTCATGATAACTATTTGAGATTGAACTTACTTGAGCAAAGCACGATGAGCGTGACTGATTACACAAAGGAGTTCGAGTGGTTGATTATTGTGTGTGATTTGAAGGAAGAGGAAGTCATGTAGATTAGGAGGTATCTCAAGGGCTTGATTCCTACTATTCGACACAAAGTAGAGTTGTGCACCTTAAATTTCCTTGATGATGTGATTAAGTTGGTCTTAAAGGTAGGAAGTCAATAGAAAGAGAAGGAAAAGGAGGGGTATAAGTCGTTTTACAAGGGTTTCAAGGGGTAGCCGAGTAGTTCTTCATCCAGCGGGGGACAAAATTCTCCACCAATGAAGGAAAATCAAGCAATTAAAGCAACAAGTCCTTGTTACTCCTGAACAAGTTGCGTTGGCTAAGAAGAGGTGCTTTAAATGTCAAGGGTTGGGGAACTATGCTAGAGAATGTCCAAATAGAGTAACATTTTCTCGGAATGACTATCAAGTGTTGTTAGCTTATGTTGATTAAGAAGCCAAGAAGGAAAAGATACTTGCTACTAAAAGGAAACAAGAAGACACTAGGGAGTTTGTAAAACCTGAGTTTGAAGTAGAAAATGAGTTAGCTTCGCAATCACAAACCATGATGCAACCGGAGCCGGTAACTGAAGATTGTTTGATTTTGAGAAAGGTTCTACATCCTTATTGGGTTCCGTTGGAGCAAGATAGTCAAAGGGAAAGTCTTTTTCACACTCGTTCCTTGGTGAAAGGAAGAAGTTACTTATTGATCATTGATAGTGGCTCGTGTGCTAATGTGGTCGCTACAAAGTGGTGGATTCTTTGAAGCTACAAACTAATGTGGTCGCTACGAAAGTGGTGGATTCTTTGAAGCTACAAACTAAAACTCATCCTAAACTTACAAACTTATTAGTTGGCTTAATGATGAGGGGCTGAGGTGAAGAAGCAAGCTTTGGTTGGGTTTTTCCATTTGCGAATATAAAGATGAGATTAGTGTGATGTTGTTCCAATGACTGCATGTAATCTTCTATTAGGATTCTATGGCAGTATGATAGGGAAGCACTACATCATGGATTAACTCATGTATACTCGATGAAGCTTGATGGCAAGAGAGTGGACTTGGCGCCATTACCTCCTACTACTCTTAAACAAACACCTACGACATCTAATGTTTGTTTGATAGATGGTCGAGAAGTGATCAAGGAAAACAAGAAGGAACAAAAGTCCAAGGTGCTGCAATGTTTGCAAAAACCGCCATTTGATCTTTGTCACTTTGTTTTACTCTCATTGAATGCTCAAAAGGTGTTGAATAAGTCCAGAGGCAAGATGGATCTAATTGAAGAAGGGTTGTTCAAGATTGTTCACAGGGAGAATTATGACACGTTCCAAGTGATGCTAGGGAAAGGCGTATGTGCTACTATGAGGGCATCAGACTTGGTGCCATGTACTCCGATTGAACTTCTTGGCAAGTTCTTTTCAAGAAGGGGGGAATAATGTGAAATCAATTTGTTCCTAACTTCTTGTAAGTCCTAGTTCTGTTAGGACTTTCTTGTAGTGTTAGGAGTTTGCCTGTAGGTTTCTACCTTTCATTTGAGAGAGTTTTTCCTATTTTAGGGGTTAGAAATTATTTGTTTTGTTTAATTAGTTAAGCCGTGTGTTTTAGAGTTTGGAGTTAATTAGGTTCCCTAAGTTTACTTGGTTTAGGTCTCCCAAACTCATGTTTATCTTTTATTTTTTATCTTTTAAGTTTCCTACTTAGAATTGGATTAGGTCTAACTTGTAGTGTATATATATATATATATATATATATATATATATATATATATATATATATATATATATATATATATATATATATATATATACGGATTTATTGAATAATATAGAGATTTGATTGATTAGTATTTGAGTTTGAGAAGCGGATCTGTTATTAGATTTAGAGTTGAGAAGCGGATCTTTTACAAGATCCAGAGTCAGACTAATCATATATAAACCACTTAAATTCGTCCATTCCACAAAGTAGCTGCAATATTTTTCTAAATACAAATATCATGATTCAAATCCATTAATTTTCGTTAAAATCGTGTTTTAAAACACCAAGAAAAGCTTAAAGTGTCGTTCTTTATTTCAAGATCCTTCAATTTCCGTAATCGTTGATCAAACCCCAAGGCATTACACATCATATTTGCTTGACCAAGTGTTACCCCTTAATGTTTTGATGATGATATGCAAACTTGTAAAGTAACGGTTTGAGCTTGTGTGAAGGTTGTAACTTCTAAATGAGAAGTTACATTATGAGCTAGCTAGTAAGAGCGGAACGTGCATCTAAAGTTCCAGAGAAAGGAACAAATCTTGAAGCGCCTAATTAAACACAAATCTAAGACCAGCAATACAATATTGAAGAATCATTTCAAGTATCGAGTTCCAGATCGAGTTCCTACGGGAAATCATTGAGTTCATGTTGGAACTGGAGATGAAGTCAGAGTTGAAGCTTCTATATATGAAGACATGAAGACTAAAAATATGCTTTTTTTTAGGATTTATGTAAGTTCTTAATATTATGGAACATAAGGAACAATTAGGTATCATGTTTTGCTTAATGATTTTTGGAAAATACATATTGGATGATTTTTTTTTTTCTTATTTTACAACAAAATTGCTTTCCTCATGTTCTCTTATTATCTATAAACTTGTCGTTATCTATGGATAAGTTTTATTAGTTGTGAGCAAAGTATTCCTCGAGTTTCTCAACCTCTTAACTGATCATGCCTTGGTTTTAGGCATGAGGCACTTAATCGAGAAAAACATGTAGAAGCTTGCTAGGATCTTCACTACATAAAAGGAGGAAGGATCTTACCAAGCAACTCACAACTCACAACTTACAAAAGCTATGAGCAAAAAAGATCTCTTAAGTCATAATTTTCGAGTCAGTTACAAAGTTCCTAGTACTACTATTAGCGTGAGAAACACTAGAGTTTTATTTCATTCAAAGAGTTATAAGTTGGGAAACATGTTGTGGAAACTCTTAAGAGACTTAGAGTTAAGTCTTGTGTACCGAGAGATTTGAGCAACACTGTGATTGTGGGAATCATAGTGTGGGTAATAAAGTTCTTAGTGGAACTTGAGAGAGTGAGTATATAATAGGTTGTAACAGAGTTGTTCTCCTATTATAGTGAAGAGTTCGAAATCTCTAGTGGGTCGAGGTTTTTCTTCTTATATTGAGATAAGAAGTTTCCTCGCTAAAATCTCTCTTGCTATTCAAGTTCATATTCTTATTACCTTTTATTTCCGCAAAAATAGTCGATTATTATCAACATATGCTCCAACTACAATTCACCCCCTCTCTTATAGCATTCTATTAGTCTAACACCAAGACTAACACTTCTCTTCCAAAACAACAAACAACACACGATGAAATCTGCCATTGCAGGCGGACTGAACTCACCTTGTTGGACAAAGCACAAATGACCCGATTTGCATTACAAATTCCAACAATTCCCCACTAATGTAAAAGGGAAGAGGCCAAAAAAATCTGACAAGAAAAAGGAAGACTTGTTGCTTAAGCGCTACTGCCTGTTTGATTTAACTATAACATACTGAAATTGGTTATTCAATCATGTTGAGAGTGAAGGACACGAATTCCTGAACACAAAAAATGGGGATGCGGTGACATCAATACAAAGATATAAGGCCTCTCAAACCTTAAGATGTTGATGAGTGCTTTAGAAAGACAGCTCAACATTTTTTATATCAAAGAACTAGTTGTTAGTCCGAGCGATACCTTAGGTCATTTAACACAGTGAAGAATGAATATGTAATCTTAAATCAAACACTTGAGAGAAGTGGAAAAAAAGTGTTACTAGACATTGTATTGTGCTGAGAAAATGATCTTCCAGTTCCTTTTAAATTTTCTACATATTAAATTATCATGTAACTTATTCATCAATATATCTCTCAGCTTCGAGAGAATGCATACATAATTAATTATAAAGACTATAATGTAATCATGTTTTTGAAATTTAGGTTAATGTATAAGACTATAACAAATGCAAATAAATGGTGTAATGGTGTTAATTAGGGATGTTATAAAAATTTAAGAGTTTTTTGAAAACATATAAGAGTGAAACATAGGACACATTATTATTAGCATTAGATAAATGAGTATGAATATACTTCCTCCGTTTTGAAATAAATAAAATGCTTCTCTCTTTTATGTAAGAGCTTTTTCATTTATTCAGAACAAAGGAAGTATACATTTCACTAGAGGAAAAAAGCTCAAGTACTGCTTAAAAAAGGATGCGGTTAATGCAGAAACCGCAACCCTTAACTTAAGGTTTGCGGTCATCCATAAAACCACAACCCTTTATCACTAAATAGAGGCATAGATTGATGTTACAGTCAGCTCTATAAGTGATTAGATACAAGAAAGTACTCAAGTTCGATTCCTAATCTAGACATTTTTGGAATAGTTATAGCTCAACTTGTTAGTTTGTCAAGTTATCCCGTATGTGGCGTCATGCCATTTGGTGCGGGAAGGGTAACATGTGGGAAGTAGAGATGGCCACTGGTGCGGGCTGGGCTGGCCAGTCTGTGGGACCTAGTGGGTCGGGTTGAGATCTCATGGCCCAGGACCGGACCGTGAAATTCACGGTTTGGGCAGGCTGGTCCACGGGCTGAAAAATCTTGGCCCACACCGGTCTGTTACCGGTTTTCATGGTTCAGGGAGCGGTTCTGGCGGTTTGTGGGCCTAGCAGGCTGGACCGGGCTGGCGGTCCGGCAGGAGAATTTTTTTTTCCAAAATTATGGAATCATTGAAATTATTCATTATTGTTATATAAAACCTTTAAAACTAATTAAAATATATATAATTATTAATATTAATGAATAATTTCATTATTTTTGAATTTGATTGAATTATAATATATGCAATTTGATTAAAATATATACAATTTGATTCAAACATACATAATTTGGTTGAATACTTGGGTTGGGCTGGGCTGGTCCGGTTCATGGGCCGGGATGGACCGGTTTCGTGGATTGGGCTGGGCGGTTTTAGTAGCGGGCTTTCGAGGGTTGGGCTCAGAAAATTCAGCCCACGATCCACCCACTAATTTCATGGTTCGAGGGGGGCTGGACCGGGCATTTCGCAGGCTCGACCCACACGGCCCACGAGGTGGGCTTGACTGGATTGGCCCGCACTGTTGGCCACCTCTACTGGGAAGGCTACATTCTCTCCCACGTGTTCTAATGATATATATTGATATAAACCCTTCGCACACATCGTAGAGCACTTAAGAAAAAAGATTAAGATCATAAAGAAACCTATCAATGATAAGCAATATAAGCATAAAGTTTTTCTCAAAAGGATAATGCTAAGCATAAGATATGGAAACATATAAGTGTAGGATTATAAGTACTCTAAGCGGAATTTCATGAATCATATTCATAAGCACTTAAAACAGGATCTCATGCATATACATTCAAGGATCTCATAATAGTTAAGAATTTACCTTTGAAGCGTGAATTCCACAAAGCTTGTATAACCCGGATAAAGAACCTCAATTGTGATTCCTCTACTTGGTCCACCAACCCGGATCAACACTCCACCAATGCTAGTTGGAAGGAAGAAATTCTTCTTCTACTTTAATGGAGTTTTTGTGACTTTAGGAAAGAGTATGAGAGAGAAGAATAATAAGAGATATCTTGTATTTTCTCTTTATTGCCTAACCAAATATATAAATATATTTAGGTTAGAAGGAGAATCACTTATCCTCTCCCCTCCTCTTGGCCGGCCACCCCTAGGGCCCTTACGGGCTTTAGGTTTCTTTTGTTGATCCAAGTATATGTGTGACCTAATAGGATCCATTATATTGGGCTTCGGGTTTATAATTTCCTAACCCAAAGTTCTATAGCATTCTCTAGCAAGAAGTATAGACGACCCAATAGAACGAATTTATTATCTCCATAATACGATCCATAATATAATTAGTAATTGCATCTGAGTCGAGGACATAAATCCTTCAATCTCCCACTTGTCCGAGACGAGTGTGCAATGTTTGAATCCTCAAGTCTCTTAATGTCTTAATTTTATAGTATGATCATATTTCTATATCATCCATACTAGTTTTCAAATTAATCCTTGAAATCCGAGTTCGAATTGACAAACAAATGATCATCGAATGATCCATTTGAGCACGGCCATGCATTTTTCAATTTTTCGCTCTTCAAGAGGCCAAGACACCTATCTTATCTCATATAGGAGGATCTTTTCAATCTTGTGGTAACCAATACTCCCACTCAACTTTTAGCACAACCTGAATGCTGCCTTTATAGTCCCCTTTTACGGCATGACGTTTGACAGTATCAAAGTTATACCAATCATTGGGCTAAGTAATGTTCCACTCATGTCTAAGGAATCTACTAATATAATTTCGAAGTTATAAAACTTCTAAGTAGGTCTAGTTCGACTTATGTATCAACTATACATATCCATATGATTAATTAAACATCTCTATGTTTCCATAGCCCATGAAACGACGCTATCAATCAATCTTATATACTAATCCTTTTAACAAGTCATTTATGTCCAGTTTAATGACTTAGATTATGAACTTTAATATTCTATGAATTCTGTTCACTTATGGTGTTTCATTTATCAAATCACATATTTGACAAAACCATAGAATTCAAGATATATTTTGGACATTTTATTTAATACCCAACCAATAATTAAATAAGATAAAATTTATTCTCATAAACATAAATAGCAAAACCATGTCTTTACATTGTAACAAGTTTCTCTAAACCTAGTACAATCTAAAGCCACTCTAACATTTGCTTCAAGCCTATAGCCCTAGCGTGACACTCATGCTTGGGTTGAGATAGTAGTGGTTTAGTGAGCGGATCAGCCACATTCTCATCCGTGTGAACTTTGCAGATCCTGACATCCTTCCTGTCAATACAATCTCCCTAATGAGGTGATACTTCCTCATTACATGTTTGGATTTGTTATGTGATCTCGGTTCTTTTGCTTGCGCAATAGCACCATTGTTATCACATAACAACTCAATCCCTTCCAGAGCACTAGGTATGATATGCAGCTCTGTTAAGAATTTCTTGATCCAAACTGCTTCTTTGGCTGCTTCAACCGCTGCTAAATATTCTGATTCCGTCGTAGAGTCTGCTACAGTGCTTTGCTTTGAGCTCTTCCAGCTCACTGCTCCTCCATTTAGACGAAAGACATACCCTGACTGAGAGCGGTAATCATCTCTGTCGGTTTGGAAGCTTGCATCCGTGTAACCTTTAACAACCAACTCACTTTGTCCCCCATAGACTAAGAACATGCCTTTAGTCCTCCTTAAGTACTTAAGGATGCTCTTAGCTGCAGTCCAATGTGCTTCTCCTGGATTTGCTTGGAACCTGCTACACATGCTCAAGGCATATGCAACATCTGGTCGAGTACTTATCATGGCATACATGATAGATCCTATAGCCGAAGCATAAGGAATGCTACTCATTCGCTTTAACTCATCAGGCTCAGTTGGACACTGACTCTTGCTAAGCGATATGCCATGTGACATGGGAACGAAACCTCTCTTCGAGTCTTCCATGTTGAACCTTGCAAGAACCTTATCAATATAAGTTTCTTGACTTAGCCCAATTATCCTTCGAGACCTATCTCTATGGATTTTGATTCCCAATATGTACTCAGCTTCTCCCAGGTCCTTCATAGAGAAACAACTTTTTAACCATTCCTTGAAGCATTGGTATGTCATTTCCCATGAGTAGTATGTCATCTACATACAATACCAAGAAGACTAAGCTGCTCCCACTAAACTTCTTGTAGACACAAGATTCTTCTTCGCTTTTGATGAAATCAAATATCTTGATTGCCTCATCAAATCGAAGATTCCAGCTCCGAGATGCCTGCTTCAATCCATAAATGGATCTCTGAAGCTTGCAAACCCTTTTAGGATTTTCTGGATCCTCAAAACCCTCAGGTTGTGTCATGTACACATCCTCATTCAAGAACCCATTCAAGAATGCTGTTTTGACATCCATCTGCCAAATTTCATAATCATAAAATGCGGCAATCGCTAAAAGCATCCGAATTGACTTAAGCATTGCTACTGGAGAAAAGGTCTCATCATAGTCTATACCATGAATTTGTCTGAATCCTTTTGCAACCAGTCTTGCTTGATAGATATAGACATTCCCATTTTTGTCTGTTTTTAATTTGAACACCCACTTGCATCCAATAGGGTTAACCCCATTAGGCAAGTCAACCAGGGTCCAAACTTTATTCTCAGACATGGAGTCTAACTCGGATTTCATGGCCTCAAGCCATTTCTCAGAGTCTGGGCTCGTCAAAGCTTGTTTGTAGGTAGTAGGCTCTGAATTCTCCAAAATCATAATTTCGGAGTTTTCAGTTAACAGGATATCAACCAACCTCTTGTTTGGAATCCTTTCTCTACTAGACCTATGCGGGGCCTGAGCATCAAGAGAAATGTTCTCTTCAACTTCTTGAAGATCTTCACTTGATTCAAGTTTGACGGTAGGAGGTTCATGCGTTGAATACGTCATCTCCTGAACTAGACTTTCGTCTTGTCGGGCTGTCTCTGACATGGTGCGAACCACGTCCAAATGTTGCTCATCTCGAATTTCTTCGAGAATTATTTTACTCCCACTTGTCTTTCTAGAAACAAATTCCTTTTCTAGAAACACTTTGTTCTCTTGACGGTTATAGAAGTAATAACCCCTTGTCTCTTTTGGGTATCCCACAAAGAGACATTTATCTGACTTGGGTGCAAGCTTGTTTGATAGTAACCGCTTTACATACTCACATCCCTAGATTTTAAGAAAAGACAAGTTTGGAGGTTTTCCATTCCATAACTCATATGGAGTCTTTTCTACAGCCTTCGACGGGCTCCTATTTAGTGTGTGTGCAGCAGTTTCGAGAGCGTATCCCCAAACAGAAATCGGAAGATCAGCAAGACTCATCATTGATCGAACCATATCTAGTAAGGTTCAATTCCTCCTTTCAGATACACCATTCAACTGTGGTGTTCCTGGTGGAGTTAATAGTGAAAGAATTCCACAACCCTTTAGATGATCATCAAACTCTTGGTTCAAATATTCACCACCGCGATCGGATCGTAGTGCTTTTATTGTCTTACCAAGTTGATTTTGTACTTCACTTTGGAACTCTTTGAATCTATCAAAAGATTCCGACTTATGTTTCATTAAGTATATATATCCATATCTACTCAAATCGTCAGTGAAGGTAATGAAGTAGTTAAACCCTCCCCTTGCCTTTGTGCTCATAGGACCACACACATCTGTATGTATGAGTCCTCAAAGATCGCTGGCCCTTTCACCTTTTCCAGTAAATGGTGATTTTGTCATCTTCCCCATTAAGCATGATTCACATACATCAAATGATTTGAAATCAAATGATGGAATTATACCATCCTTTTGTAACTTGTGAATACGCTTTTGGTTTATATGACCCATTCGACAATGCCAATTGTAGGTTAGGTTGGAATCATTTAATTTTTGTTTCTTGCTATCTATGTTATAGATTTGTAATGACCTATCAAGCACATATAAGCCATTTATCAATTTAGCATTGGCATAGAACATATTATTGTAAGAAATGGAACAACACTTGTTCTTTATTTTGAAACAAAACCCTTCAGAATCCAAAACTGAAACAGAAATTATGTTCTTAGTTATTGAAGGAACAAAATAGCAATTATTTAGTTATAAAATAAGCCCAGATGGCAAGTGTAGACTATACCTCCCTATGGCAAGTGCAGCAACTCGTGCTCCATTTCCAACGCGTAGCTCTACCTCGCCTTTTGCCAGCTTCCTACTTCTTTTTAGTCCCTGCACATCATTAACTATGTGAGAACCACAACCGGTATCAAATACCCATAAAGAAGTAGAAGTCAAATTGATTTCTATAACATATATACCTGAAGTGGAAGCCCCAGACTTCTTTTCCTCTAAGTATACCGGGCAGTTCCTCTTCCAGTGTCCTATCTTGTGACAGTGGAAGCACTTGCTTTCCGCAGCGACCTTTGGCTTGGCGGTTGGCTTAGGTTTTTCAGCAACAATGGCAACTTGCTTGCCTTTGTCCTTCTGTCCTGCCCATTTCTTCTTGAAACCCTTTCCCTTTTGAACCATCAAAACCTCTTTCTTTGGTTCAACCTTAGGGATGTTCCTTTCAGCATTGACCAACAATCCATGCAGCTCTTGCAAAGTCTTTTCAGATTCATTCATATTGTAGGTCATTCTGAACTGATTGAAACTTTCAGGTAATGAGTGGAGAATAATGTCAGTAGCCAACTCAACCCTATAAGGGAATCCAAGTGGTTCCATGTTTTCGAAAAGACCCATCATTGCGAAAACATGGGGGCCAACAGCTTGACCCGACTTCATGTGACATTCAAGTATCTCCCTATTAGTCTCATACCGCTCAACTCGGGCTTGTGTTTGAAACATAGCCCGCAGCTCTTGCATGATGGTATAAGCATCCTCGGTTTCGAACCTCTTTTGGAGGTTCGGCTCCATGGCTGCTATCATCAAGCAAGTGATTGGTATAGACTTATCACTAGCCTATTTGGCACGACATTTGTCTGCCTCAGTTGATTCATCAGTTACAACAGGAAGTGGGGTATCTAAGACGTCCTCTCGACCCTCAAACCTCAGAACAAGTCTTAAGGTCCTTTCCCAATTAAGGAAATTTTCACCATTCAGTCTGTCCTTTTTCCAGAAAAGGACGAATGTTGAAACCGGAGTTGTTGTTGTTATTAGACATGGTATCTACAGACAGGAAAATAAAGCAAAGTTCAATTTTATGTTTATAAAGTAACCTAAAACATGCAAAGGTTTCTAGGTTGATCACCTATTCAATTTTAATGTCCCATTTGAATAAGTGTTTTACAAGATCCTATCAACATGCAACACTAAGCAGACGGAGGCCTTATCTTTAACGTTACATTATCAAGGTAAGTAAACTCTTTTACTAATTATAACAAATTATAACTCTTGTTTAGATGGATAAACATCACATGCTTAACTATCTCTTGCTTCAAAATTCAAAACGCTTTTGATAATTTTGTTAAGGACAACCAAACTAAGTTGTAAAATTCGCAATTTTACGTTATATCCCAAAATTAATGATAACACCCTGCGGAGGCATGACCTATTACTATTAATTAAGGGTTTGATAAGTACTTCATGTTTGGAAAAGCAACCTTAATATTTACGGGACCTGAGTTTATTATGTTGTTATGAATTAGTGAACTCTAGCGCATCAACAACCAACATACAATAAACTTATAAGCATTTTAAAGAATAATAAAATGCGAAAATAAAATGATCTAGTATGGCCCCTAATCCTAAGAACTAAGCATCAATGGCTCAATCTTGGACTCTTCATGGATCTCCATCCACCTTAGCCATGGCCTTCTCTTGATGGACTCGTCTTTGGATTACATAAGTATCAAAATAATTTAAATAATAACTAAATTAAATAAATTACAAAAATACTTAACGATACGCATATCGTATTTAAAAAATTACAAGAATACATCATGATACGTAGATCGTATTTTCTAACTTAATTTGGGCCATACTAGTCATACACAGCAATTATATCAAAATATATAAAAGCCACATCATAATATCACATATTATACTTGCCATCAATCAAAGTATCAAATATTCTTAATTATAGCAAGTTGATAAAATATTTAAGTAATTCCTAACTACCTAAAGATTCTATCCTATAAAATCTAGCCTACTAATTTTAATTAGATTAAAGAATAAAATTATGGAATTATTTAACTGAAAATCTGCTTAATATCCTGAAAATCTGTTTTAATGATTTTCCCAAAAAAAAAAATTTTGTTTTTTTTTTTAAAAAATTACTGCTGGGCAGCAGCAAAACGTGGCTAGCACTGCTGCTGCTGCTGCAGCCACAACAGCCCACCAAGGACCACGGCTGCTCCTCCTCCCTCCTTTGTTTTTTTTTTTCCTTTGTGGGAATTAAATTAAATCACAACTTCTTGTAAATTAATTTAGTGATCAAAATAAATTAAACATAAACTCCTTTATGCCTAATTCTGCAAATTAATTTAAATCTCCATTTTAATTAATTTTAGGGCTATTCATATCAATTAACATTAAATTCATATAAAACTCCTTTTACATGAATTAATTTATCATACATAAACAATTTAAATATGAAAATTCAGATTAATTATATGAGTTGAATATTCGAAATTAACATAAAATCTCTATTTTAATTTAATTTTAGCATTATTCATATGTATTAATCTCTAATTCACACAAAACTCTTTTCACATGAATTAATTCTCATACATAAACAATTTAAATATGAAAAACAGATTAATAATATAAATCTAACTCTCGAAATTTTCGAAAAAATTGAGATCTAAAATTGAATTTTAATTTCGAAAAATCAGGATTTTATTTTCTTAAAAATTCGGCCAAACAAAATATATTTCGAATAAAAAAAAATTTAGGTCGAATTTTCGAAATTAAAATCGATTATTAGGCAGATTAAATCAAATTTAATTAATCCAATTAAATAAAACATCCATATTTCAATTCCTCCCCTTAATCAATTAAAATTAGTTAAGAACACATCAAAATAAATCTAATTATTGTGACCAAAAAATTATATGCAAGAGGCTAAAACTGAGACCACCGTAGGATTATAAGTACTCTAAGCGGAATTTCATGAATCATATTCATAAGCACTTAAAACAGGATCTCATGCATATACATTCAAGGATCTCATAATAGTTAAGAATTTACCTTTGAAGCGTGAATTCCACAAAGCTTGTATAACCCGGATAAAGAACCTCAATTGTGATTCCTCTACTTGGTCCACCAACCCGGATCAACACTCCACCAATGCTAGTTGGAAGGAAGAAATTTTTCTTCTACTTTAATGGAGTTTTTGTGACTTTAGGAAAGAGTATGAGAGAGAAGAATAATAAGAGATATCTTGTATTTTCTCTTTATTGCCTAACCAGATATATAAATATATTTAGGTTAGAAGGAGAATCACTTCTCCTCTCCCCTCCTCTTGGCCGGCCACCCCTAGGGCCCTTACAGGCCCTAGGTTTCTTTTGTTGATCCAAGTATATTGTGTGACCTAATAGGATCCATTTTATTGGGCTTCGGGTTTATAATTTCCTAACCCAAAGTTTTATAGCATTCTCTAGCAAGACGTATAGACGACCCAATAGAACGAATTTATTATCTCCATAATACGATCCATAATATAATTAGTAATTGCATTTAAGTCGAGGACATAAATCCTTCAATAGGTTCTCAACTTCACAACAAAATATATGGAAACATATAGGTTATACCTCGCAATAAAACCTGCGATCAATCTATCAAGTTTGTTTCAAAGAACCACCCAAACGAAGGACAATAGACTCATTAAGAGCTTCGAGCTCAATCTCTTGTGATAATAATGTTAAAGGCAATCCAATCAACCTCAGTACTTTAGGATCTCAACTCTTTCTGTTTTAAAAGAAAGGCATTTTAGTAGTTCATCCTTGGGGAAGAGAAAGACAAGTTTTTACTAAGGGGAACCAAAGGAGAATAATAGCGGATATTACCAAGCATTTTCCTTTGAATTAGACCGCTCGGGACCTATGTCAAAGGAATGAATGGTTGACATGTTGGATAGAATGAAGTGCAATACATATGTTGTGTTACAACTTTCTACTTGAAGTTCTTCTGAAAGAACGTTATAGAAAACATAATATGATACGGGTTTTAACCTCAATTTACAACTCAAATACAACCTTTCTAGCTTGTTAGCCCTTTAATTATTTCAAGGATTCACCAAGTTTTTCTCGATTCTATCATAGTTTAAAGAGAGTATGCCATTCATAATAAACTACCTCATTGAAGTCGATTATATCATAGTTTAAAGAGAGTATACCATTCATAATAAACTACCTCACCATGTTTTACGACTTCTCAAAAATACTAATAAAAGTATTTAGGCTAATATATAAATGAATTATATACATTATATTTGGGAAAAATGGAAAAGAATAATCCCACCTTTTGGTAGTCTTCTCATAATAATCCCACCTTTTGGTGGTATTCTCATAATAATCCCTCATTAACTTAATTTCAGAATAATCCTACTTTTATTCCCCATCTTCTCAAAATGAGTCTTTTTACCTCCAACCTGTTTAACGGATTAGATTTTTTTTTTTTCCTTTAATCTCTCCTCCCACCTCACAACCTTGTTTCATGGCAGCCCCTCCATCACCACCACTGGCACCACCTCATCACCACCCCCACCCCACCCTTGAAATAAACTGTCCCCGACCCTCACCACCCACGGCCACCTGAATCGAACCCTACCCCCACCCCTAAACAAAATTGGGCCCAACCCCCCCCCCAAACCACCCACGGCCACCCGAACCGAACCCTACCCTACCTTCATTGCCATCCCGAAATCCTACCCCCTTCCACCCCACCCCCCACTAGGCCGAAACCCCACCCCACTGCACCGAAACCCCACCTCACCCCGACACCCACAACCTCGAACTGAAACCGGTCTGGTTGTGAGAACGAGAGGGACTAGGAGGGAGGGTGGGGCTTCACCGCCGCGGAAGGGAAGTGGGGCTGGCGAGGCAGGGAAAGGGTAGGGAGGAAGGGGAAGGGGAGGGAAGGAAAGTGGGGCTTCACCGGCACGGAACGGAAATCGGCTCGGTTCGACGGCAGGGGGTGGCTGGGTCCGACGGCAGGGGGATGGGCGTTCCGGCAGGGGAAGGGAAGGGGAAACAAAATATGTTTTTTATAAATTCCTTTATTTTAAAAAAAAAAATTAAAAAAAAAACCAATCACAAGGTGACACGTGGCAAGTCACCTTTTAAAACAAGTTACCAATTTCACAAACCGGTAGAAGGCTCATTTTGAGAAAATGGGACATAAAGGTCGGATTATTATGAAATTAAGTTAATGAGGGATTATTATGAGAAGACCGCCAAAAGGTGGGATTATTCTTTTCCATTTTTCCTTATATTTGGGTGGAGTAGAAAGTAAATAACACTTGGGGAATTGCTTGAAAATCAAGAATCCGTATAAATTGGCCACCAGAGGACCAAAGTGAAAACTTGAAACCACAAATTGTCAAAGTAAAATTTCATTAAATTTTGACACTTAAATGACAACTTTGCTAACACTTCATGACGTCATTCCAGGATGGTATAAGTTAAAGTGAAACCATACGACAGTTAAGTGGAAATTTCCGACATACACATTTTCACAATTTTTTTTTTGAGGGGATACAAATTTTCACTATTTAGGGTGCTTAATGTACTTTTTTATTGTGAAAAACAAAACTTACATAATTAAAAACTACATTTATTAGCCATTTAATATATTCAATGGTTCAGACTTGAGATTTCTCCGATTCCGGTGTGTTTCCCTTATTTGAAAACCATAAAGCTCAATATTAAAATGATCCAGCTGCTAACTATAACTGAAACAAAATCAAGACCTAAACCCAACTGAAAAAAAAAAAAAAAAGAGGAAACACGAGACTACCGGTGGATTGTTCAAAAGTTACAATCAGAATATAAGGAACACAGCTAGATCATAGATAAATACCAGTATCATTAAGTATTAGGGAGCTTATTTACAGCAGATCCCTTTAAAAGGAGGCATATAATTGCTGAGAAAGTCATATATCCGTGAATGTTCATTCTCTGTTTCAATCCGCAACTTGAACACAACTCGTAATTATTGACATTTATGAATAACACCACCGCAATACTTGAGAAGGGGGCGCCATCGCAGCAAGACTACTACATTTATCAACAGAACATCATATTGGTTTCGACAATCCTAAAGAAGTTCCCACTCCGACTCAAAAGACTCAAAAGTTTGTGATTTCTGTCTTTCAGGGTATATCATAGAAGTGCAAGCCAAGTTCCTTTCACTTTGCTCTACATACCAAGCCAAAAGTTGCTCCTGATTTTGCTTGCTTTTCGACCATCTCCTTGTAGAGAACACATCTTGGATTTTCTTCTGGAAAGATGAGAAGCATCGTCAGATATAGGAGCAATGGTTTTACATCTTTCAGACTTTCACAAGGGCTTTGTTTGGTTGGGCAATAAGATACAAATAAGTCAATAAAATATAAAACCTTTCTGAGGAAAATTACTTTCTCTATCTTCCAGAGTTAACCAAACTCTGGATCGAAAATAATTTTCCCAAGGGATAGAATTAGATAGTGTGTTTGGTTGGAACTTGGAAGTAGAACATTTTTCAAGAAAAGTGGATTTCCTGTTTTCCTTTGTTTGGATTATTAAGGCTACAAAATACTACTCCTAAGGGCTCGCTTGGATTATGGGTAATAGGAGGGGAGTAATTACGTGGGTAATTACTCAGGCTTTTTCATCAGTTTGGATTGAGCATCATAAATTAATGGGGTAATTGATTCCCCTGGAAATGGGGGTAAAAGTTATCCACCCCTACCCCTGGGTAACTTTTCCCCTTCATTTTGTTCCCTTTGAGCTTATTATCAGTGGGACAATTGCTGTCAACTTCCTTCTAAAACAGCAGATAGACATGAAGGCAAAAATTTCCCACCCTATGAATACCAAACTTATCGAAAAGAAGATTATCTCCCCCTAAATCAATACTCTTGCAATTATTTCCCCAAAAAATTTAACCCCCTAATAATTTCTTCTATACCAGGCGAGCCCTAAGGGTGGAAAACTTTCCAAAGGGATTCTGTATTCTTTACCTCATTTCTTTCCTCTCATCCATCCTCTTCCCTTTGTTTCGGTCTTCCTTTCTTCTCTAACTTTACTTGCAATCTTTCAAAAAAAATAAAGAACTTTAGAACAAAGGAAAACTAATCTATAATTGCATTTTCCCTTGGCAAAAATTTCATGGAAAAAAAATTTCTATTAAAATTATTCTTTTGTCCCCCCATACGGAGCCTAAAGTCTCATTTTCCTCCTCTCCTCCCCTCTAATTGCCCTTTTCATTTCCTCTCTAACTATTCTATTACAAAACCAAACATATGAAAATGAAGTTTGAAACCCGATTTTCATTTTATATATATATATATATATATATATATATATATATATATATATATATATATATATATATATATATATATATAGGAATAGGATCACGTGAAAACCACTCCTTATCCTGAAAACTGAAAACTGCATCATAAAATGAGCAAAAAATTTCTGAAAATGAGCAAAAAGATAAAATGAGCAAAAAGTTCTTAAAATGAGCAAAAAACATAAAATGAGCAAAAAACATAAAATGAGCGAAAAATTGTAAAATGAGCAAAAGTTTCTTAAAATGAGCGAAAACATAAAATGAGCAAAAAACATAAAATGAGCAAAAACTTCGTAAAATGAGCGAAAGTTTGCTAAAATGAGCGAAAGTTTCTTAAAATGAGCAAAAACAAAAAAATGAGCAAAAATCATAAAATGAGCAAAAATCTGTAAAATGAGCAAAAATTGGTAAAATGAGCAAAAAAATTGTAAAATGAGCAAGTTTTCAGTTTTCAGCTTAACATTGATTTTCAGCGGATCCTACCTCTATATATATATATATATATATATAACTATTCTATTACAAAACCAAACATATGAAAATGAAGCTTGAAACCCGATTTTCATTATATATATATATATTACTTTCCATTGAAAATAAAATCAGTTAAATATGTTCCTATGAACCAAGCGAAACCTATGATGGAAAAACTGGTTTTATTGTACCTTGTAAGATTTTTGCGCATCTTCAAGAGCTAATTTGAAAACTTTATCATTCTTATCGACCAGGACACAGGATTCCTCAAGGCTGACCTCATTGAACTGTTCATCAACTTGAAATCCAAGGAATGGATTTGAGATTTCTGCAAATTTCAATCAATGTCATGTTGATATATGAAACAACTTAACAAAATCATATTCCTCCCAGGAATAAGCAGCAGAGGAGAGAATGTCACATGGAATGCAGGAACTGTACTGTACAGCACAGTGAAGGCAATATGATGTTCCGATTATCGGATTTCAAATTTGCGACTCTGCTATGCAGAAGTAATTTTGTATAGGATTTCAAATTTGCGACTCTGCGAAAGACATTAAGTAACATGTTTCCTAATCACACAGAAGCTTGTAGTCCCCCATCTCCATCCCCTCTCCCAAATTAAGAAACAAAAGGAGACAGAAAAAAAAGGACGGAAACCCGAAGGGCAAGAGGCCACAGCTTTAGTATAGTATCTTGGTTGTCTATTATCTTCTACGGTGATGATAAACAAAATTCATGTCTCAACAGAGCGTGATTCTCTTTAAAGAGTAACAGAAATATAATGAAACTGACAATAATTGCAATATACAAATAGCAGAGACGAGCAAAAGAAACGTGCACAACTGATGAAGAAATACCAGATGCCTAGAACCTCGCTATTGTGGAATCACTAATCAGCAATTTTAAGAGAGTGACAGCAGAAGGAGAAGTTAGCCAATAAAATCATATAGATTAAACCATCACATAACATCAGCTACCAAAGAATTACTTGTAAAAAGTTAAAAGTCCCTACAGCAATATGGAGCAGATTTCGGTTGAAGAATGTAGACAGAAGCAAATAGTTCCCTTGCCACATTGCACCATTTTATTGACCACAATGAGATTCTAACCATGAATACAGTCTTACTATATACTAATACAAGCTAATTCCAGATATCCTTAAAAAGTATACATGGCACAACCGCACAAATGAGCTGAAGAAAAAACAGAGTAGGTACTATGATCGGCACTAGGGCAAAGTGGATTCAGGGAATGACCAACGTAGACATTCCCATCCCGCTGAAAGTTAAGAAATTCAACTATTGTTTATCCCATTTCATTGACCTCTCCTAATAAAAGCATATTTAGTTATTTACCAAATCATCATTCCGTATTACCACTATACTAATACACTATTGGATAAACTTCTAATTAATAGCAGCAGCACATCTTACTTGTCAGAAGTCAACAGCAACACTTCTAGGGGGACAGAGGGTATATGGTCACAAAACATAGAACGCCAAACAGGCAATTGCAAAAATATCATGGCGCTAACCCTCTACACCTTTTCCCTTTCTCAATTCAGAAGGTAACCATGACCACCTTCCTAGCTACAAGATTGCTGAAATGCGACCCTTTCATAGAAACAGAACTGAGTCTCCACTACATCAGAGTACAAAATACAAAACTTCAAGACCGTGGGTCCATCTTAAGAGTAAAAAATGTGGTATTTGTCTTAGGTTCCACTTCCCACAGGAGGCCCTACATATACCTAATCACTCGGAACATCCGCTCCTGTGTCCGATGCCCACCAGATTCTACTTAGTGTTAATAAGTAGTTGGTAGTAATACTGAATACCTATACCAAATACAGGAAGCTCCTTGTAAACACCTACAGTATTCTCCACATTGCTGCTGTTCTTGGTGTTCAGATTAGTCTTCCTAAATGGTGCTGACAATGTAACAGAGGAAATAGAGTAGAGCTATATTTAAGCAATGGGAAAGACTCATCCATGATGTATGGGAAACAAGGCAGTCCTCATACTCTGACATAGCTAGGGTGTTTTCAACTTTTCATCCTTCTCAATGATCCACTTGTATCCAGAAGTCATGACATATCTCATATCGCCAACAGTCACAAAAGGTTACACTAAGATGTAATGTAGCACAGGAAGAAACTTACCATCAAAATCAGTTGACACATGCCCGTCTAAGTCAGTTGACATGCGCCCACCAGATAGCATCCTTGTCTTTTTTTCTCCAATAAAATCACCAACTCTATAGCCTTCTACCATCTCCCCCGAGATTCCCACTCCATCTTCATTATGGCTCACTTCGGAACCTTCCTTTGAGCTGGCATCCCCATGCACAGATGAGAGTTCATCGTTTGCATTAGGGGGTTCAATAAATGTGCCATCTTCAGCAGAATTATTTGTTATAGTGGCATTTATGCTTGGCAAATTGAAAAGAGACTTGTTCTGAGAATCATTTCTACAGTTTGTCTCTTCTGCCACTGAGGTAGCTTGGTTTAATAAAACCAATTCAGCACCATGGCTCTGACAGTTCTCATTTGCACACCTTTCTCCAGTAGAGTTCATGGGTCTTGGTTCACAAGGCTTAATCACACTACAGATTGCAAAACGACGTGATCCATACAATATATTTCCATCATGAGCAGCAGCACGACAAACATCTTTCACCAGTTCCTCAGACGAAACACTAAGAGGTTTATTGTCAGCATCTACTTCTGTATTCTTACATATTTTAACATCACCACGATGGGCCAAAGTCAAAGAGCAGTCCTCCGCTTCTACTGGATCTAATGATGATGGAGGGACCAAATCTTCCACGACATCTGAATAGAACTTCTTAACAGTTTTTCCAACAGTCCGCACCTGATTCTCAACATATTTGAAAGTATCCTATCCAGAAAAAGGAAAATTGTTTAGCTCCTTAAGAAGAAAAGCATAAGACATAAATGGGTAGAAGAGGGAGGAACATAGGAAACAGACGAACAGAGAGATTTTTATAAAACCTTAGGCCTACATTATTTGTTTCTCTCCATTGCTCAATTTAATTGAATAGAAAAAGTGAAATAAATTGTTTTTTGGTCTCTTCCTCATAAAAGTAACAAATTAAAGTTTGCTGAGTGCAGTCAAGTGTAGCATCTCTACATAAGAATAAAGAAGAAATTTAGGTCTTAAAAAGTACCTCATAAATAATTTCTTCTGCTTCCACACACATAGCCTCAAACTTTTGATACACATCACCAACCCAAGAAACACCTTTGAAATCCATAATAACCATTACTTCTCAACACTCACCTTAAAATGGTTATTAAAGGGTTTCCCTTATCAATATCTCAATTGTGCAGCACCTTTATCTGCATATATGTAACAAATTATCATTAACCTAACTCATAAAGCATTTTTATCATGTTGAATGACCATCAATGACGGAAATGTACATGTACAAAACATAAACATGAATGAACAGACATCCACTGAACGCCGAATCGTTTTTGTCAAGAAGTTTGAGCTCGGCAAAAGTCATTAAACTAATAAAAAATGAAGAGTATGAGTGACAATATCTAATATTGCTGCTTTAGCTCTCTGGAAGTGTTTGCTTATCATGTATACCAAGTGATGGAGAACCAAATAAGATAGGACAATGCCAGATTGGGAATTCCGAGAAAGCTGTAATGGCTTTAATTGGTATAAGAAGTACAATTGCCATTTTCACTGACACAGCAGAAAATTCTTACTCTCTAAGGCCCTATTCTCTTAGCCTGGTCTTATTTGATTTAAATTATTTGTAATGATTGGATCAAATTATGATGATTAAAACTGAACTTTGTTGATTCACTTGTTTTTTCTCTTAACATTTTACTACTTTTACTATTTAAGACAGTTATTTACTAATTAAAAGTGGTTTTTATTTAGCTATAACTGAATTTTACAATACAAAATTGATTTTTATTGGTTAAAACTAATTTTTTTCTAAATTACTTTCGTTTAGTATGTTCAACTCAAGAAGGCAGCCAGAGAGAAACCGATTGCCTCGTATGCTCACATGAGAATCATGACCATCACATTTATGACTGAGAACTTACTACAAGAATATTAACGCTGAGACAACCATCCATGCCAAAACCATTATGCCCTACACATTTCAAGCTTGTTACAACGTATGCTTTGTACGAAGGCTAAGAACACGGACACGCGCTTAAGGGGACGGGAGGCGGGAAGGTGTATGTTGACAACAGATAACAGATAACCACCACATGAACCAAACGCAACACAACGAATTTCTCCTCCAATTGTTCACCTAAATTAAAGTATGCCTAATAGTTTTCAAGCCCTCGTTCCCAAATAAGGAGAATATAAAGAACAATATAGGAACCCAGAAGCCAGAAATATGTAGAAACTTTAAGACTAAACAGAAAAACAAAAGATGAATATCAATGTGGAAATTAGAAAATAACAATTCCAAATAGGAAGCAAGGATAAAAGTCAGACCATCACAATCAACATCACATACCCAACAAAAACTCATACATTATCCATAAAGGGTGCTAACCAATTATCCAAAACAACATCCATAAACGTGCCAACCACACTACCAATTACTATTTCAGCAAAGCAAACAGTTAAAAAAAAATTCACAAAAAATTGTAGTTTTATTTATCTACTATAACACCACCTTGATCATCACAAATTGGCCATTATTAAAATAAACAAACGAATAAAGTACAACAAGCGAACATCTAATTCAATCTGGAAAACAACAAAACCCCAAATTTGCAACCAAAACCCTCAAAATCTGTAGCAAACTACTACAAAATCCAGAATACTAATATTCAAAAAAAAAAAAAAAAGCACGTTAATGGCTGCTTACCTAGTGCCCAGAATCCAAAAAATTGTTGGTAAAATCAAAATCAGCAATAAACCCAATTCAGCACTGCCTTACAAGAACAAAACCCAGAAATATAAAACAAAAAGAGGGAAAGAAAAAGGAATTCTTTTAGAATAAGTATATAAAAAATTGGACTTTAAGAAATACTATATATAAAAGCAAAAAAAGTGGAGGGTCCTTCGGCCCAACTCGATCGGCTACTGAAAACGGCGTGGAAAGGAAAGACTGCTCCGCAGCCGCAGGTGTGTGATTGTATTTGTATACGGGGAAGTCAAGTTATAGGAGAAAGAAGCATAGAGAGGCAAAGTTGTTAAGAGGAGAAAAACGTAGAGTTTGTACATTACCTTAGTTTTCCTCAATCATTACTCTGTGTATAACCTATGGAAAAGTTCGAGAATAGGGTTTTGAGGAATCCAAGCCTAATATGCAAAATATTTTATAACAAAATTTTAATAATTATATTGTAATTATTAACGCAATTTATGAAAAGTCAAATCATTAAATTTATTCGAGAGGTTTTTTTTTTTTTTTTGTCATTGGGTTATAGATTTATAGGGCATCTAAGACTTATGCTTAAGAAATTGTCAAATTTATTAATCTATTATCTACTACTTTGAAACCTGTGTTATGCACGGGTTATTTTTCTTAGGATTTTTTAACTGGAATAATACAAACGTTGGCCGATTCTCCCTTAGTAATACAAACTTTGGCTGCTTCTCCCGTAGTAATACAAACTTTGGCCGCTTCTCCCGTAGTAATACAAACTTTCAATTATTATTTAATATATCAAACTTTGTATTAAAATTCCTAGAGTATGTCAACTTGACTTGAAACCTTTAAACAGGTTAAGTTTTTTTGTTTAAAAAAAAAAACTTATTATCACTTTCTCCCTCCCCCCACCTCCCTCTACCCCTAGCACAACGCCCACTCCCAAAGCCACCCCCCCGCCACCTGAAACACCACCTGTAACCCCACCCCAATCCCGAAGCCACCTGAACCACCCCACCCCCAGCACCTCCCCCAACCTAAAACCACCTCTCGGCCCCTCCCTGACCCCATCGCCACCCATAATTTAGTGGTCATTCAGCTAATGCAGAAAAGCACATGAAGTGCTACTTCTTCCAACATTGAAAATTCGAACTTAGATGGTTAACAAGGATACAATAACTGCAACTCACATAAATTTCTACTTGGCAACTTATTTACAGTTCCACCCTAGATAATTCGAACTTACATTACCAAATTTCACTTGCTAATCTGCTATTCTAATTGATCGATTAAACAATCTATATCTCACATCAAAGAATTCATTAACAGAAATGAGAACAAAAGCACTGGAGTTCGAACCTATTGGTGGAGACATAAGGGGGCGAAGCGATGGCGAGGAAAGAAGGTTTAGTCGAGTGAGCAACCTTAAGCTGAAGGTACTGGTCGGGGCGGGTATAGAAGGAAGCCATGTCAGGGGCATCGGAGACATCGATGGAGACGTGGAAAAGCGACTTGGCTGCGGGTTTGATGAGAGAGATTAGGGTGGGGGTGAAAAGAGTAGTATCTTGTCGGACGATGGAGGCGGTGATGAGAGAGAAAAAGCTTTCGGGGTTTGGGGAGGGAAGGGGTGGTGATTTCAGGAGAGGGGGATGGCAGGGGTGATCACTGGTGGGCAGGGGTGGGGGAGGGGGAGAGCACGGGCCAGGGGTAAAGAGGGTGGACGGGAAGCATGAGGGAAAAAAATAATGGAAAAATAGTTCTTTTTTGTTTTCTAAAATATAAATTAAAATTAAAATTAACCAATGGGATAACGACACATGTCATGATAAGCGCCACGTCAGCTGGGTTACCTCCTACAACAAGTGAACAATCGGTAATCACCTATTGGGTGAAATTTAAAAAAAAAGTTTGATATAGTATTGAATAATAATCGAAAGTTTGTATTATTGCGGAAGAAGCGGTCAAAGTTTTTATTATTCTAGTTAAAAAATCAATTTTCTTATATGGTAGAATATTCATATGTTATTAGCTGTGATAAGGAATCAGATAAATTAAATATTTTCTCCATTTTATTTTATTATGTACATTTTTCTTTTTTGTGATTTATTTGGGACGTTTTCTGACATAAAATACTAATGATTGATATTGATAATAACAAAATTGTTTTACTCGAATTATCAAATTCTTAGGTAATTCTGTAAATCCACACTCTAAATTTCTTTTATCTATACAATTATGAACCTATTTATTTTATTTTTGAATTTGTTCATTTACTTCAAAAGTTATTTGAGGATAAAAAATGTCTTTAAGATCTTCTCTTATAAATAGATAGTTACATAATATTCCTACTATTATTATAATATATTTTGTTATTATTGGCTCAAATGTAATGATGGAAGTAATATACTTTTATTCGTACTGTAGTTCATATTTCTTATGGTTAGATAAATGGCACTTATATACTTTCTTTCCTTAGTATTTTGAGTAGTTCCTTAAGTAATTTAGAGTCTTTTATTATGTTTTTGGTATTTTGTGTGTGTTTTATAGGTAATTGAGTCATTTAGAGAGATTTCGAAATTGTTCCCAAAATGTCGAAAGAATCAATGTTCCTAAGTGATGTTCTTGAGGCTTGTTCTTATTGCAGAAGTCAACCCTTGAAGAGAAGTCAAGAGCGTGTTGTATGGATCAAAGGAAACACAAGCTTGTTCCCAGCGAGGGAACAACTGATTTTAGGAACTGCACGAGATCTACAAGCAACATCTTCCAATTCGCTATAGGACTAAATCTAACGTAACATGCAGATTCTGGAAGATAATTATGGAGATTTTACTTATTTAATATCTTGAGAAATTCTAGATAATATGATAGAAGATATGGAAAGTAATAGAATTTCCTAAATTCTATCAAACTACTATCCTAATATTTGAGGTATTGTTTCTAGGGTTTTGCTTGGGGACCATATATATATTTCCCCTTGATTATTAGAATTGCACGCCACTTTCTCATCCAAGAATAATCACACGAAGTCATTTTCTCTCTCCCTGTTTCACGACTCTTAGGAAATGAAGAAGGGATCATACATCTTAGCTTAGGAACTAATGATTTTTCTTTGCAAATAGTTGTCTTTCTGGATTATATCATGAGTGGGTAGTCTTGGTCGGTAATAGTTAGATAAAGCTATGTAACTAGTACTTGAGACAAGTATTTCGGTTATTAATATCATTTAATCAATTCTATTGGGTATTCTTGAATTGTTTGTTTATTTTCTATGAAGGATAATTTGATTTGAATAGGAGGCCTACTATTTTATTGAGTCTGAATTCTAATGCTAGTTAATTACGCTTTACCAGTGTAATTGCTTAGATGGTTAACAAATTAGCACCTAGGGGGATCGTACCTTAGCACTTTACAATTGAAAGTGATTCTCGATCTAGGCTGAATCACGTGCCATAGGTAGTGCTGGTTGTCTTGGGTTAGTGATGTCTTCCTAATTCTTAATGATATATATCTTTGCGTCGAATCTCGTATCATGCTCGTAGTACTAGGGTTATGCACTGACTAGGGTTTGTTCGCGGTCGTACCTGAATGAGCTAAACGGAAAGGGAAGATAGGGGCAAGTTCCTACAGTCAATCTATTCAAAGAGATTAATTAGAGTGTCAAGGATTATATGAAATTGCATGGTAGTGTCTAACTATCTACTGAGTATTTTGTCTATCTGATTATTCTCATATTTATATGCTTTTTAATTAGTATATATAGTCATTAATTAGTTTTGTTTCCTAGTTATCAATTTTGTTCCTTAGTTACTAGCTTTAGAAAAACACGCTATTCCCCCCTCCCCCCTAAAAAAAATTGTTACTTTGTTACTGGAACTTTGTTTCTACTTTATTGTTCCTTGAAATTACTTTTTTCGTGGGATCATCTCTTACTTACCTTTAGGTTGATTAAGGTATTAATTTGTGTGCACTTTGACAAACACATCAAATTTTAGCGTCGTTGTCAGGGAGAGTAATTTCTTTGATAGCTTTGTTAGGAATTAGTTCTATTAGTCTTTTTACTATGTATGCACTAGTGGAAAAAAGCCCATCCGATCAAAATCGGGTTTACTGATCCGATTTTGGTCTGGATCGGGTGGGCTCGCAGCAGTTCACAATGATTAACTGATCCGGTCCTAAACCAGATCAGTTAATCATCTATCGCTGCGGCTTTGGGTGAAAATCGGAGCAGTTAATCCAGTTAACCCAAAATCGGAGCAGTTGACCACCCCAAAAACCAATTTTTTTTTTCTTGCATTTTCTCATTATTAATCAATACAAAATCAATAATATATATCAATACTCATTTTATTATGCTTATTATGCTCAATTGAAGCATAAGCATAAATAATTAGATACATAAAAATATTAACAACTATAATTTTAACATCATACTCAACTATAACTAGATACATTGTTTATTTACAGTTCGTTGCAAGAATGAATTCCTTGGCCTCTGAGTTTAGAGTCTGCTACTCTAAGAATGAATTCCTTGGCCTTCGAGTTTTGGAAACTAAGCTCTAAGAAGCTTCTCAATTCATCAATCATGATACCTGTTAAAAAGTGCACTTAGTGAGCATTATCTTCAATAATTCAGAAACTCAGTGATAATCAGAACTAAGCAGACAAGAGCAACTCAAAAATGAAGTTAGCCAACTTAACTAGCCAATTTAAGTCTTGATAGATGCCATACAGTTGAAATGCAAAGAAGCAATACAAAAAAATTAGTACAAGCTATCTCAACAAGTCTTCAAACATAATCCCAATCCTGCCACAAAACCATTCCTACTCCCCTTTCATTATACTAAGTGAAATCAGAAACCTAAAGCACTTCAAGTATCATTGACTGCCTATCTAATGAACAAAACCATAATACTAAGAGTCAGCAGGAAAGACTAATATAGGTTGTTCATTTCTTGCAGCAAGAATATAGAAGAGATCAGAAGACTACTTGCTAGAGTTTAACATGTTTTCTTCAGTAAAAAGTGCAGATTATATTTAACCTTAGATCTTTCCTACAGCCAGTTATTAGTGACAGAAGCTGCTCCCGAGCCCTTAAGAACTTTAGTCATTAAGGTGAACATCTCCTTGTAGTTGGTGCATTATTATCAGGGAAGCACAATTGACAAAATCTGCAGTCATTTGTACGGGCACTCTATTTTATCCACAATAATAACTTCTATTTCTTCTGTCTACCCACCAGGTCGCGCTCTCAGCCTTTCACATGCAGCCATCACTAATTCTAAGCTGGGTTCAGATATTAATCAGTTTATTTATCATGGGCAAAACCCAGTTTACTACACCTCTCAGTATTATTACCATGCGTATGACCAATCATGACAACTAGCAAATAATTCATGCACAATACTGAGCTAATGCCATACCTCTCTGAACCAATGTGAATAGTACCAGCATGCTGAGGGCCAGCACCCTCATGGCTCATATTGGTACTGCAACAGTCAAACTTGGGCAACTTGTCTACTGCCAAATTAATTTTTGTGGTTCCCTGCTCAAGTATGACCCACAAGCACCTTATGTTAGTTTCGAAATAACAAGTCAACTGCATCAAAAGCAAACAATAAGCAAATCCATCTACATAGATCAGCAAACGCATATATTTAGTTTGAAGTTCTTGCATTGAAGATATGAGCTTTCAGGGTATCTTTACATCCAATAGCATCTCTCTCTGCCATCTCCAAATTCCTTTCCATCTCCTAGCTTTTTTCTCCATTCAATCAGAGTCAAACCTATTAAGCTGAATATATTCATCCAGGAATGGACAATTGATGTCTCTTTCAAATGCCAAGTGTCTATTATATATAACCTTTCCATAGTTTATATGTAATAATGGTAATAGAAGCCTTCAGATCATACGGAGACTATAGTTACGTTGATATAACTAACCACATGGAATTTCATCTTTTGTAATGAAAGCTACACTTGAAAAACTGCAACACATGTCCACAATTGTTACTTTTAGATAAATAGAAGAATATGATGATAGAAAACAACATTAAGCTAAAGGCCAAAAAAGATACAAGCTATGATTTGTTGATAGATCAGTGAAAATTTACCAGCTTGTTCATGTGCAAATATGAAATATAAGAATGTTTACTCCCTCTATCGAGAATCAAGTCACATGTTTAAAATTTCAGCAAAATTAAAAGTAGTCACATTTCCTAATAAAACCGCGGTTTAGGATTTATGATTCATATGCCACTATCTTCCACTATATAAAACAACTTGTACAAACCCAGATACTAGTCTCTCCAACTGTCACAGGATTTTTGTCGAAATACCTCTTTTCCGCACTAGGAGGTTCCTGTGATGGCGCCTAGACCCCGTCTAGACCAGCCTTCCACACTCCCGTACTTTGTATATTAGAATTACGTAAATAAGAACACACACAATATTACACGAGATTAGAAGGGAGAAGGAGAGCTTTTATTTCTTGAGAGCAATTTCAATACAAGGCTAAGTGTTTCCAAAATTCTCTACCAAATGATTACAGCAAGTGCTCTATTTATAATACAACAGAGTGGCTACAGCCCAGCCACATAAGCAGGTAACCACCCACTAACATAGATAACCACCCACTAACTCATCCATGATGCTATACTTCCTCAAACATGGGATAACTTCCCACTAACTTGCTGACTGACTCCTTAATTCAAGGAGTGTGGTGAAGAACGTGGGTGGTTACTCAACCGCCCACTCCGCTCACACACTAAGTAACCGTCGCGAGTAATCGCTTGCCCAGCAGCGTACAAGTGTCTGCTACACTTGTCACAGCTGTCCAAGGCCATGACCATAACCGCCCATGGGTAACCGCTCACCAAGTCAAGAGTAACCGTCCATGACATTGACGCAACCGCTCCTAAGACAAGCGTAACCGCTTATGGCCTTAGACGCAACCGCTCATAGTCAGACGAAACTACCCGCCATGGCAGCGTAACCACTTCTGTATAGTGGGAGTGCCCTCTCACACTCCTGATAACCGCTCCCCTTTTTAAGGAGACATGCACCCACTACTCATGATAACTTGCCTTAACCGCCCCTTAAAATAAGGAGTAATCACCCTTATTTCAAGGAACTAACCACCAGCACTAAGCATACGTTGGTAAATGCCGCCAAGTCACCCAACAGCCTAGTTTTATAACCGCGGGGCGGTTACCCACGCATGGTAACCGCCTCTGATTATCCTTTGCTCACTCGTAGCCTGGGTAACTGTCGCCAAGTCACCAAGCCACGCCCTTTTATAACTGACGGACGGTTACCATCGCATGATAACCGCTCTCCACGATCCCACGCTAGCCGTAGCCTTGGTAACCGCCACCAAGTTACCAAGCTACTCAGTCTACCATTGCTGGGCGGTTACCAACGCATAGTAACCGTCTCCCACGATCCCACAACGTGGATATTTGTGTAACTGCCATGCTAGGGATCCGTTGACACTGGTTTAACGGATGAAACCATCAACACCATGCGTCGTGCCACCATACGAGATTTATCGGAACCATCCTCGGGTTCACTCGCACGTTTCACTACGTGCACCCATCTCGGATCTTGTCCCATCTCTTAGGGCACTCAACTTGGACACGCAAGGGTCAAGTATAACTCCCTAGCCGCGTACAACACTCGAGAGTTATATACCTTAACCGCCATGGCCTTGTCCGACGTCTAGCATTGCGCCTAGACGTAGTCGGCTCTTAAACAAGTGCCGACAAAAGTGACGGTTACAAACCTCCCCCACTAAATGGAGGCTGACGTCCTCGTCAGATTTCACTACCGAGGCATTTGTCGGGAAGGATCCTCGCCCCCCTCGCACAAACTTCTCATAAGTAGTCGTCACTTTCCTTACGGACTCGTTTTACTCACAACGAGCCCCCTTGATCCCATGCCTCTCATAATCCTCAACTGATCAATGGCATTCGCACACATGCGGGCCTTGGATCTTAGTCACCTTGTGGCCCTTAATCACAAGCCAACGGGATCAATGATATTTCTCATAACCTCTCCGCCATTTTTTCCTTCAAAGCCGGCATAGGAATCTATGGCTTACTTCCCACATCAATGGAAGTAATCATCCGAGGTACCTCCCTTTCCACGGAGGAGGGGCATCTTCCCCTTTTCCAAAAGTCTCCTTTACCACGGGTCTCTTTTGGTGCGAATGATGACCTTCTCCCATCATCCAGTCGCGTGCTTGAGTGCTCATGTGCCCGGGAACCACATGCAAGCCCTTTCCTCAAGACTTAGGTTAACCACCGTTAACCCATGTCGACAACAATCGTCATTGCTGTATTCGACACATCATATTCCGAGATCAACCACCCCTTAGATCAGTTTACTCTCCTCACCCGAGAGTATCCGACGGATCCATTACCCTCTCTTAGGGTTTTCCCAAATTACAAGTTTGAGCCGGAACTGTAATTCGGCGAGGAGAGACAACGCCCATGCATGGAAGACCTCACGCGGTTCCGTCCATCAATTGTACTCCCCCAAACTCATCTCTTGGAATGAAAGTTTCACTAGGGCGGGCTTCGGTCCATACGAATAAACGTTAACGTTTATTTCGCTATGATTCCGAAGTCCAATGCATCCCGCTCGAGTTAAGATACACTTGCTCCACTTTCTCCGTGTGAGGTTAGCCCCTCGCACTTTGCTGGCAGCAAGTAGGTACTCCTCAAACCTCGACGATGCTGCGAAGATAAACTCTCGCACACCTACAAACAGCAGGCAAGTCTTTCATTCCTTATCTCTTTCGGCTTCCGCTGAACAATCGAGATCAAGTCCCCGTAATCCTACAAACAGTAGGCATGCTCACCCTTGATCCTTCGAACTTTGTCGAAGACACAAGGTTAAACGCTTTTACTTTCGCTATCTAGTGGTAGATGTTTCGGATTTCGCCGAAGTTACGAGATCGTACACTCGCGGAGATCACCATTAGTGAATCCCTCCATCTCACCTTCGCGGACCATGTTTATGTACTCGTTGGGCCTTGGTTAACACACAAGTTCAATACTTATGATTTCGAGACAACGACCATTGAATTTCATGTCTTGGCTTGACTAACATGACTCCGTGTTCATGCTCCGTCCCAAGGGACTGGCGTAACCCACAACATAGTTGCCGGGAGAATGGACTTTGTCCATCTTTCCGGGATCCCTTTAGGTTAGAGCCATGAACAAGGTCTACAAGCACCACATTTTACATCAAAGCGTTCCTCTGTAATTCATTGCATAGCCCCTTAGACAGAGTCGTGGGTCATCCCAACTTGCGTTGGTTCAGATGTGCCCAGGTCTGGTTAGCGTTAAACCCGTGAGCTTGCGGCTCCGAGTCAATCAAACGCTCTTGATAAACGGTAATGCGTTTAAAATTTCGGCTATGTACAGGCAATGAAAAACAACGATAACCAAGCCAACTTCCATAAATACAAATATAACAATCCTTACATTGCAATTCAAATATTAAAAACAAGGAAACAAACCAACGTTCTTAATAACACACAAAAGCAAAACAACAGCAATTTAAACAACCTAATATGAGGAGGGGAGGCTTCACCAAGCACACCAACTGCCCGACACCTTACAATCGGAATGGACCGAACTGGACCTTCGATTGGGACGTAGGAGTGTATCCTTCGTCCTCCTCGCTGTACTTACCACCATAGTAATTTGCGGAAGAGTCCGATTTTGTCCAAGGGTTCACACTCTCTGATTCATCATCGGAGATAACGACCACCGGTATGGTCTTCTTGGGCACCACTGGGGTTGATGCTTCCTTGGTCGCTTCGCCACCCAGCAACTCCGGGACTTTGTCCCAAGCTTTGAATTCATCTTCAACGAGCCATCCCCCTAGGCAACGCCTAACCGGCTTCTTCTCTAGGAGCCCGACTGTAGGACAAGGTGTTGGTCACGGGGTTCCCACAAGATCCGATAGGTCCTCCATTCTTGAGCACCATCTGTTTAGGAGACCAGACAGTTTGTCATCAATCTCGAAAGTACGACCATTAGCGACATTATCATTCCAGTCGCTCCATGGACCAGGTTGATTGATACCAAGAATTCCCTGGTTGTTATACACCAAGGTTTTTAGTCGGCTTAGGGCTTCCAGCGGCTGGTCGGCGTCAAAGATTGATCCGGCCAAGTCGCTCAAGTACTCCATCGTTTTGGAATATTCTACATCTTCCTCGTTGAGGATAAAGTCAAGTTCTGCCCCATCAATAGAGGGATAATTTGGTTTCAAAACAGAAGAAGGAGAATTGACATTCAAAAGACCTTTCCCGTATCTCTTCGGTGTCCTCATCGCAAAACCGCCTTAGATTTTTCCTGCAGGTCGGACCAAATAGTCACAGGATTTTTTTCGAAGTACCTCTTTTCCGCACTAGGAGGTTCCTGTGATGGTGCCTAGACCCCATCTAGACCAGCCTTCCACACTCACGTACTTTGTATATTAGAATTACGTAAATAAGAACACACACAATATTACACGAGACTAGAAGGGGGAAGGAGAGCTTTTATTTCTTGAGAGCAATTTCAATACAAGGCTAAGTGTTTCCAGAATTCTCTACCAAAGGATTACAGCAAGTGCTCTATTTATAATACAACAGAGTGGCTACAGCCCAACCACATAAGCAGGTAACCACCCACTAACATAGATTACCACCCACTAACTCATCCACGATGCTGTACTTCCTCAAACATGGGATAACTTCCCACTAACTTGCTGACTGACTCCTTAATTTAAGGAGTGTGGTGAAGAACGTGGGTGGTTACTCAACCGCCCACTCCGCTCACACACTAAGTAACCGTCGCGAGTAACCGCTCTCCCAGCAGCGTACAAGTCTCTGCTACACTTGTCACAACTGCCCAAGGCCACGACCATAACCGCCCATGGGTAACCGCTCACCAAGTCGAGAGTAACCGTCCATGACATTGACGCAACTGCTCCTAAGCCAATTGTAACCGCTTATGGCCTTAGACGCAACCGCTCATCGTCAGACGAAACTACCCGCCATGTCAGCGTAACCGCTTCTGTATAGTGGGAGTGTGCCCTCTCACACTCCTGATAACCGCTCCCCTTTTTAAGGAGACATGGGGCAGCGTGGGTGGTTACTATAACCACCCACTACTCATGGTAACTTGCCTTAACCGCCCCTTAAAATAAGGAGTAACTGCCCTTATTTCAAGGAACTAACCACCAGCACTAGGCATACGTTGGTAACTGCCGCCAAGTCACCCAACAGCCTAGTTTATAACCGCTGCGCGATTACCCACGCATGGTAACCGCCTTTGATTATCCTTTGCTTACTCGTAGCCTGGGTAACTGTCGCCAAGTCACCAAGCCACGCCCTTTTGTAACTGACGGACAGTTACCATCGCATGATAACCGCTCTCCACGATCCCACGCTAGTCGTAGCCTTGGTAACCGCCACCAAGTCACCAAGCTACTCAGTCTACCATTGCTGGGCGGTTACCAACGCATGGTAACCGTATCCCACGATCCCACAACGTGGATATTTGTGTAACTGCCATGCTAGGGATCCCTTGACGCTGGTTTAACAGATGAAACCATCAACACCGTGCGTCGTGCCACCATACGAGATTTATCAAAACCATCCTCGGGTTCACTCGCACGTTTCACCACGTGCACCCATCTCGGATCTTGTCCCATCTCTTAGGGCACTCAACTTGGACACGCAAGGGTCAAGTATAACTCCCTAGTCGCGTACAACACTCGAGAGTTATATACCTTAACCGCCATGGCCTTGTCCGACGTCTAGCATTACGCCTAGACGTAGCCGGCTCTTAAACAAGTGCCGACAAAAGTGATGGTTACACCAACCCACTTTAAGAACTTAATTGAATTCTTTATTTTCCCAAATTAAGAGTAAATCACATGAAAGGGTGATAAAATTATGTTTCTATTTCGTTGTCTTCGTGTATGCCTGTGTATCATTATGATATACTTCACAGAAGTAAAGAGATATGCAAGCAACTTTTAAGATAATGACATTAGCTTAGCGATTGAATATAATCAAATTAAAATAGTTTCATACCCCTCTCAATGAATATATCTATCAGTGTTCCATCTGCATATTCTCGGAGTTCTTGCTTGCTCAAGGTTCCATTCATATCTTTGTCAAGTGCCAGAAACATGTCTTGTAAAGGCCAAAATGAATCAATTTGTCAGTGTCACAACATATAACATAAAGCACACAAAAAAAACTATGCATTACACATGAAGACAACAGAGGTTACAACTTACAAGCACCATTTCAACACTCAACAGACTAGTATACTGTATACCAAGGACCCTTGGATCCAATGGTATGGCTTCCTATCTCCCACATGGGAGACTAAGGTTCAAATCTTGGTGGAAGCAAAATTTCAATATTGTTGGGGGGAGGGGGGTTTTGGGGCTTGTTGGGCCTTTGGGTGAGCGGCTTTGTGCGAGGCAGCCCAGAGGAATTTCATCTTACCACGGGTTCCCGAAAGGGGACCCAAAAAAGAAAAAAAAGACTAGTATAATGTATACCTACTGCAAGCAGAAAAAAAAAATTCTAGTATACTATAATTCAATTGAAGCTTAGAAAGTCTAATGCATTAGTCAGCAGATTATTAGTTTTGTTTTCATAGCAATTTATTAGTGGAAACAGGCTCCATACCAGACTTCTGGTGCAAATTTAGTTTCTTTTCTAATTTTCGAAGGAAGGGATTCTTAGATCTAAACAAAGAATACAGCCTCCTAAACCACCAATATAAGTGCAAAAAGGCTCTTTTGGCTTTACCACTAAACTACAAAGATAAGTCAGGAGAAAAAAAATTCAATTTACCTTCATCATCTCCATTTATAAATGACAATAAATCATCAACTGAGCGATTATCTACATGCATTTCTTCAGCTTCAGCAGACTGGGAAAAGGAAGCCATATTGCCATCACCATAATGAAAACAATTCACCAGAATTACATAATTATATTTTAGTGACATCGCATGTTACCTTCAAATTTCTCTTTCTCTCTAAGCTCTTTCCTCCTTTTCGCATACAACCGGTTCAAAAGTCTGATTTGAGGATCATCAGTCATGTTTCGCAAAGGCTCCAACTTCTGCTCCTAAAACAATCAAATCTGCATTAACCTAATAGACAAAATAAAGAGGCCATGTCAAGCACACACAACATTGCAAAGCATCAGAAACCTCTTTAAGATCATTAGGCAAACAAAATATCTCACGTATCTCCTCCGGAGTTTTGCCTTCAATCATTCGTGCCAGAGCACGACTTGTTAGTTCAACCAAGGGCTTCAACTGCAGGCTATCAGCAACAGATGCCAACTCACAGAGCTTTTTTGTATCCATTCGGATGAACTTCTCATCAAAGGATTTCCGTTCCTATGGAAATAAAACCATATGTCAGGTTCTAGATTTGCTTAGCATCTGTGAAAGTTTAGAACCTAGAACAGGTGATTTCTTTGTAGAACTTAGAAACAAATTTACTCTTTGGCTCTAAAGGACCTATCATAAATTATCATTCCTTGTTTATCCAACACAAAACGTTAAAAATTGCTTAAAGTTCAAATATATTGGAGTGGGATAAAAGCCATAACCATTAAAGAAATAGGTCCAAACCTTATTAGAATGTCCTGGAACTTAATGGAAGCGACAATAATCAAGAATTAAACTTAACATGGTAGGATTGACTCTCTGTGGAAGACAAATAGCATGACTCTTAGATGTGCCCTTTCCTGCATGTATTTCATGACATATGACCAGCTAAAACATAGCAACCTCTTGTTCAACTTGTTAGTTGTATAGAACCGTCAACTGTATGGAGCCAAATGTATGACTTCATCATCTGAGCATATACCGGAGCAGGTAAACTGTCATAGATCCCCATCAAATCCATCATGTTGAAAGCCAAATGTAAAGCTTTTCTTGAAGAATTATTTCCTGCATCTAAGATAGGTTTTATAATTAACAGATCTGTGGTATTCAACAAATGCATGATGAGACCTTGTATAAAAATTGAGACCAATAATTTAAACGATTGTGTTCTAGTTGTCCCCAACATCAAATTAGTGAGCATTTGTTGATACAATATTTTTAGGAAGGGTTTTAGCTCATGATATGAACATAATTAATGCAGCAAGTGGAGGAGACCTAAATAATAAAACAACTAAACAAGCAAAGGAACTGATCTCCATCATGGCCAAAACTTCCCAATAACATAGCATTAGGAACAATGTTGTTGTTTCTAAGAAAGTCAATGACATCAGCATGAATAATTTGGAAACAAAACTTGTTGAAACTTGTAGACAACTTCAATTTCGCAACTAACAACGCTTATTTCCAATCTTGTTACAGGAGGAACTCAGTTTGCAAAAGCTTGTGGAATTTGTAGTGAAACTAATCACCCAACTTATTCTTGTCCCACTTTGCAGGTTGATGAAGTAAATGCAATTCGAAGTTATTTTAGAGTCCCACAGGGGAAGTATGACCCATTTTCCAACACTTATAATGAGGGATGGAGAGATCACCAAATTTGAGATATTGGAACAGGGAAAACCCTCTTGGTTTCAATCAAAACAACAAAATTTAGGCAGCCTTTTGTCCAAAATCCACCTATGCCCCAAGGATTAAACTCTTCGGTTATTGAAGATCTGTTGAAACAATGTGCCTTATGAGCTGATGCAAGATTTAAAACCTTGGAAACTCAAATAGGAAAATTGTTTCCCATATTAACAGTCCCACATCCCAAAATTTCAACAAATTGCCTTCACAAGCCTTAGAAAATCCCAAGGGAGACATAAGTGTTGTGACACTAAGGACTGGAAAAGAGTTAAGAGGAACCAAGGCATAACGAACAATTCAATGCTGACTTGGAACGAGAACAGGTTGTTGTTCCATAAAGGAACAAGAACCGAGATTAGAGGAACAAAACAGTCAATTGAGAAAAAAAGTAATTTATTTTGACCCTCCTCTTGATTTGGCTAATTATAAATTTAATCATGTTGTTCCTTTTCCTAGCAGGTTGGCAAAAACAAAGAAGGAAGAAGCAGACAAGGAAATCTTGGAGAATTTTCGGAAGGTGGAAGTTAATATTCCACTAATTGATGCCATCAAGCAAGTTCCATATTATGATGCGTTCCTAAAGGAACTTTGTACCTCAAAGAAAAAGATGAAAGGAACTGATAAGGTAAGTGTGGGGGAAAACGTTTCGATTGTTCTCCAAATGAAACTTCCTCCCAATTGCAATGATCCAGGTATGTTTTCTATTCCTTGCAAGATTGGAGAAACTAGATTTGAAACAGTTATGCTAGATTTAGAAGCATCCATTAATATCATACCTAAATCTGTGTATTCTACTTTGAATGGTTGTCCATTGAAAGAAACAAATTTAGTAATTTAACTTACTGATAGAAGTAACGTATATCCTGTTGGCATGTTAAAATATGTTTTGATGCAAGTGAATGAATTGGTTTATCCTGCTGACTTTTATATTCTTGACATGGGAATTGAACTTGCTAGTAATTCTAGGGAAGTTCTTTTGTTATTTGGGAGACCATTCTTTAAAACATCAAAAGCAAATATAAACGTGGTAGAAGGAAATCTGACTATGGAATTTGATGGTGAAATTATTAAATTTTAAATTGATGCCATGCGATTTCCTAGTGATGTGAGTCATATTTGTTCTCTTGATACTATTGACTTATTGGCACAAAAGATGTTTGAATTGAGCAGGGAAGATAACTTAGCATTGGTTCTTAAAAACTGTGTAGATGAGGAACTTATCCAGCATGAGGAACTGAAGTTAGGGTATAGGGAACTGATCAGAATAGTACAAGAACTGAATATTATTCCCAAAAAAAATGGAGGTAACCCACCAACCTGAAATATATTTATTTGTGTGAAGGAGAGACACTTCCACTAATTGTTTCTAATGAGTTGTCCCCTTCCCAAGAGGAACGATTGATACATGTGCTAAGGAACTTTAGGGGTGCATTTGGTTGGACTCTAGTGAACATCAAAGCTATTAGCCCTGCATTATGCATGCATATAATTCTTTTTGAGGATAATGTTAAACCTTCCAGGGAAGCTTAACTATAGGTTGAACCCACATATGATGGAAGTGGTTAAAAAAGAAATTTTGAAGTGGCTTGATGCAAGTGTCATTTATCTCATATCTGATTCTAAATGAGTAAGTCCAATTCAAGTTGTTCCTAAGAGATCTGGCATGACTGTTGTTGAAAATAATCAAGGTCCACTTGTTCCTACAATAGTGCAAAATTGGTGGAGGGTTTGTATTGATTATTGTAAGCTAATTCTGCTAAAGAGAAGATCATTTTCCCTTCCAATAATTATTGACCAAATGTTGGAAAGACTTGCAAGCCAATCTCACTTTTGTTTTCTTGATGGATATCCATGTTATATATATATACCCAAATAACCATTGCACCAGAAGATCAAGAGAAGATTACCTTCACATGTCCCGTTGGAACTTTTGCTTTTAGGCGAATGCCCTTTGGTCTCTATAATGCTCCAACAACTTTTCAAAGGTGTATGATGAGCATATTTATTGAGTATGTAGGACACAATTTAGAGGTCTTCATGGATGATTTTAGTGTGCATGGTGATTCTTTTGATGTGTGCCTCTTGAATTTGAGTCATGTTTTGCAAAGATACATTGAAACTAAACTTGTTCTTAATTTTCAAAAATGTCAATTCATGGTGGAACAAGGTGTTGTTCTTTGTCACATTGTGTCGTCTAGGGGTTTAGAAGCTGATAAAGCTAAGGTAGATACCATAAGTTCCCTACCATGTCCTACTTGTGTTAAGAAAATTAGATCTTTTTGGGTCATGCTGATTTCTACCCATAGATTTATCAAAGATTTTTCTAACATAGCATCTCCTTTGTGTGATTTGTTGGCTAAAGATGCTCCTTTTGAGTTTGATGATGCATGTAAGGAGGCTTTTAATATTTTGAAGGAAAGACTCATGTCTGCTCCTATTTTACCCCATCCTAATTGGAACTTACCTTTTAAAATTATGTGTGATGCAAGTGATATTGCCATAGGAGTTGTTTTAGGCCAAAAGGAGGGTAAAGTTCCCACTGTTGTTTGTTATGTTGTGTGTGTGTGTGCCTATGGATATGTATCTTGTGGGAAACCGGATGGTACTTCCAAGCACGTAGTAATACGCTTTTTTACAAGAATTTTACCGACCCACTACGATCAACGAGTTTCACGGTAAACTATTGTGAGATACGAAGAAGAAACTATGGAGTTTGGTTGATGACAAACAACATACACTACAATGTGTTTGAAGGTTGTGTTTTACAATGAACAATGAAATAAATCTAGAAATAAATCTCCTTAAGCAAGTATGTGAATGAATCTAACCCCATTCCATATGTGACATCTCCCTATATATACTAGGGAAGATTTAGAGAAGAAAAGACTGAAACCATGCATCATTTCGCAAGAAGAGGCATGCATAATTTTACGAAACAAAGTGTCTTATCAGTATGGTGCGGGCGCACCAAACTTCCTGATGATCAGAAGGATTTCCAGAGGCAAAGGTGCAGGCGACTAGTGCGCACCATGCAGCTTCGTGCGTGGCACACAGCATTGTGCGCCGCATGCATCATGCATGCGTGGAACGCACCTTACATGCGTGGCACGCATCATACCAGCGTGTCACTCATCTTCCGTTTCTTTCTTTCTCACTATGTTTCATCACACCACAACATCAAAACATAATCATCATATATCATCAACGGACACATTTAACTATAAATGTTCCAACAATCCTCCTCCATTTATAGTATAAATGCTTTGAAGTCCGTCCACTTGCAAACAATATAAAACAATAACTAAACTTGTGCATAAATGAAAATATCTCTAAGATTGAATTTCCACTTAGTATAACATGCTTTACAAGATTTCGATTGAAGTGATTGACTAAGCATTGAGTCACCTAATCATACGAAATATTGAAGATGCTACACACACAAGCTTACACAAACACACATGTAAATAACAACTCCTTTAATGGCCTTGAGTCCATATCCGATTCATGAGTGTTCCAAGCCAAGCCCTGAACTTGGTGAAGCGGCCAAACTTTTTACTCACATAGGTAAACCTTAATCAACATGCTCCTACAACATGAGCAACTAATTAAAGGTTTATTAAGATATTAAAATCATCCTCCAACATTGTAGAAATAAGCACTCGCCTTAGGATGTATCTCTTTGAGTGCTACAAGCCACAAATCAAGTTTGATCCTCATTGAATTCAAGATCTTACGTTGTACAAGACGTGAATTGAGTTTTCGCCACTTGTGACTTATACATGGGCTTCATTCCTATCCCTTTTGATGTTTTGTACACCATTTCCCTGCAATGGTTTAGTGAACGGATCTGTTAGGTTCACATTAGATCGTACAAAATCAATAGTAACGACTCCATCATGGATCATCTCATGCACATAACCGTGCCTCACACCAATGTGTCGAGATTTGTCGTTATACACTTGGCTATAAGCCTTTGAAATGGTGGAAGCACTATCACAATGAATAGCAATATGAGACATGGGTTTAGGCCATTGATCCACCTCACTCATCAAATTCCTTAGCCATTCCGCCTCTTTACAAGCCGAGGCTAATGCTATGAATTTCGATGCGATAGTTGAATCGGTAATACATGTTTGCTTCTTAGATGCCCAAGATATGGCACCTCCTTCAAGAAGAAACACTCAACCACTAGTAGACGAGTAGTCTTCCTTGTTGGTTATCCAACTAGCATCCGAGTAACCTTCTAACACCGAAGGAGCTCCCTTGAATGTCAAACTAAAATGAATAGTTTTATTCAAATATCTCAATACTCGCCTTAAGGCTTGCCAATGTTCCATAATAGGATTACTAGTATACCTACTTAGCTTGCCAACCGCGAATGCTATATCCGGCCGAGTACTAGTCATAGCATACATCAGGCATCCAATTAAACTAGCATAATCCATATGAAAAACTGGATTACCACTATTCCTAACCAACTTGATGTTTGGTTCCATCGGAGTAGCACATGGAACACTCTTAGCTCCATTAAACCTCTCTATTGCCTTCTCAAGATAATGAGATTGTGACAAAGGAATTGAGCCATTCTCTCTTCTTATTCTAATACCAAGAATAACATCTGCTTCTCCCATATCTTTCATGGAGAAACTTGAAGAGAGAAATTCCTTCGTCTTAATGACTTGCTCCAAATCAGTCCCAAAAATAAGCATGTCATCCATATATAGACAAATCATAACTCCTTTACCATTATTATCAAATTTGCTATATACACACTTATCAGATTGATTTATTTTATAACCGTTAGCTAAGACAACATATCAAACTTTTGATGCCACTGTTTTGGTGCCTGTTTAAGTCTATACAAAGATTTAATAAGCTTACACACCTTCTTTTGTTGTCCTTGGACAACAAATCCCTCCGGTTGTTTCATATACATTTCCTCCTCTAATTCACCATTAAGGAATGTTGTTTGACATCCATTTGGTGAATTACTAGATTATGAGTAGCCGCTAAGGCCACTAACAACCTAATGGTGGTAATTCTTGCCGCCGGAGCATATGTATCAAAGTAATCGACACCATAAGTTTGTTTAAAACCTTGGACTATGAGTGTTGCCTTATACATTTCAACGGTTCCATCGATTCTCATTTTCCTTTTGAAATTCCACTTACAACCGAGTGGTGTGCAACGGGGCGGTAAATTAGCCAAGACCCGTGTATGATTTCCCATTATTGAGTCCATTTCATCATTCACGACCTCTTTCCAAAAAGCCGAATCATGAGACTTCATAGCCTCACCAAACGTTCTAGGATCCTCCTCAACACTAAAACAATAAAGTGTTTGAGAACAAAGAGATTCCCTTGACCCTTCCACTAAATAAAGTTGGAAATCCGGGCTAAAGTCCTTCTCTTTCCTTGCTCTCTTACTTATCCTAATTTCAGGAATAGAAGGAACTTCATGATCTTCACTAGCATCAACAACTTCGTTTGAAGTACTAGGATTTGAGGTACTAGGAAGATCAATATCAATAGTTAAACTTGTGCTTGGTAAGTCCCTTGGTCTAGGAATTGATGAAAAACGAGTCTCATCGAAGATTGCATCCCTTAACTCAATCACCGAGTGTATTGAGACAAAATCATTATACTCTAAGACATAAAACTTATAGGATTTACTATGCTCCGCATAACCTATGAATATGCAATCAATTCCTTTCTCACCCAAGGCCTTCATTTTAGGTTCTGGTAATCTTACAATTGCCCTACAACCCCAAACCCGAAGGTAATTGAGACAACCAGAGGGATTTGAGATTAGGCCTCCTACCATACCAAAGTTCATATGGGGTAACCTTGTTCTTTTTATTTGGAACCCTATTCAAATTATAGCAAGTCGTTAACATGGCTTCAGCCCAAAACCCGTTACTCAACCCGAGTTAGATAACATGGAATTAACCATTTCTTTTAAGGTCCTATATTTTCGTTTTGCAATCCCATTTTGTTGTGGTGAATACGGAGCGGTTGTTTCATGAATGACTCCAATTGATGAAAAATAATTTGGATCATAATACTCCCCACCCTTATCGGTCCGAAATCGCTTAATCAACAAATTAGATTGTAATTCAACTTCGGTTTTATAAATCTTAAACTTACCAAGTGCCTCATCTTTAGAAAACAACAAGTACACATAACAATATCGAGAAAAATCATCAATGAAGGTTATTAAATACTTCTTATTTTCCAAGGATGGTGTGCTATGAAAGTCACACAAATCACTATGCACCAACTCAAGCTTGTTGGATTGTCAATACTAGGAAAAGGATTTCTTGTAATTTTGTGTATATGCATGTTTTACACTTCTCTAAGTTCATGTCAACTTTAGGAATTAAACCATCTTTAGACATATCATATAATCTACGATAATTAACATGACATAAACGATTGTGCCATAGAAAAGAAACATCCACCATGTAAATAGAATTCACAATTTTAGTATCAATAGAAAGTTTAAACATATTATTACAAAAGTATCCTTGTCCTACAGATACACCCCCTTTACTTAAAATAAACTTATCGGCCTCAACACCATTTTGAAGCCGTACTTATTTTGTAAACCTCCGGACATCAAGTTTTTCCTAACTTCAGGTTTATACACAACTTCTCACAAAGTCAAAGTCTTCTCGGAAGTGAGGAGCAACTCCACTTGGCCTATGCCTTTTGCCTTCACCGTAGAGCCATTTCCCATGTACAAGACCGGCTCATCATCCAAAGCTTCATAAGATTTGAAGTAATGACGATCTTTACATACATGCCTTGATGCCCTGGAGTCCACCCACCAAAAAGCATCATCCTGCACCACATTGATTTTAGAAATCATTGCAATAAAATTCATTTCATCATTCAAAGAAATACCATGTGCTAACTGACCTTGATGGGGATCAACCTTAGGTTGATCGTTGTTCTTCTTCTTATGCAAAGAGGGACAATTCCTCTTCAAGTGAGAATCACCACACCCCCAACAAGACATAGCTTTGTCCTTTTTCTTATCATTACCGGGGTGATTTTTATTGGACTTCCATGGGCGTTTCTTGGACTTATTAGTCCCACTTGATGGCCGTTCTTCCATCATATTGATAGAAGAAACCAGACCACTTTTTGGGTCCTTAGAGACATCTTGAGACCGGATACTCTCCTCAAAACGGAGATGGGCACCCAAATCTACCAAGGACATGGACTCCTTATGTTTCAAAAAGTTCCTATTGTCATTCCAAGATGGGGGTAATTTGTTAATAATGGATGCAACCGAAAACGATTTATCCATCACCATTCCTTATTGTCTAATTAGGTTCAATATGTTGAACCTCATTAAATTGTTCCATAACGGAATGACCATCAACCATTTTGTACGAATTAAAATTGCTAACTAAAAATTTCTTAATTGATGCGTCCTTTGATTCAAGAGCATCCCAAATTTCCTTGGCGCTCTCCACATATTGGTATAGATCAAACAAAGTATCTGACATCGCATTCAAGATATGGCCCCGGCAAATATAGTCATCATTCTCCCACTTTGTTCTTGCACGGGTCGATTTCGGAGTTTCGGCTTTCCCTTCTTCCGGTAATGATGGCATGGGGGTGCTAAGAACATACACAACATTCAATGTGGTTAATAGAAAATGCCTTTTGCCAACGGCGATTTCCTATCTCTTCGAACTTTTCCAATTTCTGGAAATTTGTAGTCATCTCTTTCATGGAAGTCATCACTCAAAGTCTAAACTCTTGTAGATTGTTATATGTGTGTCTATGGACATGTATCTTGTGGGAAACCGGATGGTACTTCCAAGCACGTAGTAATACGCTTTCCTACAAGAATTTTACCGACCCACTATGATCAATGAGTTTCACGGTAAACTCTTGTGAGATACGAAAAAGAAACTATGGAGTTTGTTGATGACAAACTACATACGGTACAGTGTGTTTAAAGGTTGTGTTTTACAATGAACAAGGAGAGAAATCTAGAAATAAATCTCCTTAAGCAAGTATGTGAATGAATCTAACCCCATTCCATATATGACATCTCCCTATACATACTAGGGAAGATTTACAGAAGAAAAGACTGAAACAATGCATCATTTCACACGAAGAGACATGCGTCATTTCACAAAACAAAGTGTCTAGTTAGTATGGTGCGGGCGCACTATACAAGTAGGTGCGGGTGCACCAAACTTCCTGATCATTAGAAGGATTTCTAGACGCAAATGTGCAGGCGACCAGTGCGCACCAATAGCAACGTGCGCCGCACGCACCATGCATGCGTGGCACGCATCATACTAGCGTGTCACTCATCTTTGTGTTTCTTTCTTTCTCACTATGTTCCATCACACCACAACATCAAAACATAATCATCACATATCATCAATGGACACATTTAACTATAAATGTTCGAACATCTTATGCTTCTCGTATACTTGATGTTACTTAACGTAATTATGCTACTACTGAAACGTAAATTTATGTTGTTGTTTTTGCATTAGAAAAGTTTTGTTCCTATATATCTCTTGGAAACATGTAGCTGTATATACCGATCATACTGCTTTGAAGTACTCCCTCCGTCCCAAAATACTCTTGTCACTTATCAAGGCACATAGTTTTAGATGATAAGTTGTTGTTTGGTTATCAATTGTTATTTTATTGAAAAGTAGATGTGATTGGAGTTAGTAGTTTGTAAAAGTAGTATTATTTTATTTTAAGGTTAGAGAGTGTGGGCCATGGATAGAGTTGGTGGGTAGTATGAGTGGTATTATTTTCTTTGGAGGAGAGAGAGAGTGTGGGGCAATGCTTAAAAGGTAGAAGGATTAAAATAATAGTGGGTCACATCCAAATATAGAAGTATAAAGAGTATTCTGGGACAGATGAAAAAGGAAAGTGTAAAGAGTATTCTGGGAAGGAAGGAGTATTTGTTTGCTAAGAAAGAGGCTAAACCTAGACTAATAAGATGGATTTTATTGTTACAGGAATTTGATTTGCATATTAACGGTAAAAAGGGGCATGAAAACCAAGTGTTTGATCATTTAAGCCGAATGGTTCAAAAGGAACACACTTTGTCTCTTAATGATTCTTTTCCTGATGAGTATCTTTATACTATTTATTTCGGTGTTCATTAGTATGCGGACATTGTGAACTATATTATTAGTATGAACTTACATAATGATATCACTAGATCTCAAAAAGAAAAGGTAAAATTTGAGGCTAAGTATTATATGTGGGATAACCCTTATTTATGGAGATTCTTAACCGACCATATTGTAAGAAGATGTTCTCCTGAAACTGAATTTGAATATTTTTTGAAATTTTGTTGTACTTTAGAGTGTGGAGGACACTTTGGACCTAATAAGAGAGATGCGCATAAAGTTTTAGAGTGTTATTGTATTTGCCTACCTTTTTAGAGATGCCTACATGTTTTGTAAGACTTGTGACCAATTCCAAAGAACTGAGAAACTACTAAAAAGGATCTAAATGCCTTTATAAAACATTATTGTTTGTGAAAATTTTGATGTGTGGGGCATTGATTACATGGGTCCTTTCCCCCCTTCCTTTGGGTAAGTTTACATTCTTTTGGCTGTAAATTATGTTTTTAAACGGGTGGAGGCTCAAACCACTAAAACTGATGATGCTAAAACTGTTGTGAATTTTATTAAGATTTGCATCTTACATAGGTTTGGAACACCTAAGGCCATCACTAGTGGTAGAGGTACACACTTTGCAAACCGAATTCTAGGAACCTTGCTTACTAAGTATCATGTTGCCACAAACTGTCCACTACCTACTATCCTCAAACAAATAGTCAAGCTAAAGTTTCTAATAGGGAAATTAAGTTCATCTTAGAGAAGGTAGTGAAACCCAATAGGAATTATTGGAGTCTAAGACTTGATGAGGCTTTATGGGCTTATAGAACTGCTTATAAAACACCCATAGGCACTGGCGGATCTAGATGGACGTCGGGGGTGCTGCAGTACCCCCAAAGTAAAAAAAAATGAAATTATTTATAAAAAAACGAAAAAAAGAAAAAGAAAAAATCACCAAAGTTCTAATACTCTCCTGAAGGACGGGTCAATTTCAATCCATTGATGTAGTGAGTATTTTTGCTTCACTGTACAAGTGTACTGCCATATGTTGAGGAATAAGGGATAAAGAGTCAGGAGAGAGAAACGACGGCTGCTTGTTGTGGCTTGTGCTTCAATTGAATACTAGGGTTTCTTTATGTTTCAGGGTTACTTCCCTCCCCCCTCCTTAACCCTTTATCAATAAAACTTAAAGATTATGATTTTCTTCCCTTTTTCTTACTAATGTTACTAAGTGCGTGGGCCTTGATGGATAATGAAGTTCATGCCTTATTGAAGACCTTCTTGGGCTTTATTATTTTATCCCCCTTAGTTTTTCTAACATACAAAAAAAAAAAAGAAGCTCAACTTTATTTTATTTCTAAAAATTGTTATATTGTATAAAAGTAATATTTTTCTGAAAAAAATTATCGGGCTGCTCACGAGTTTTTCGGTCAAATTGGGTCTTGCTAAACTCGTGTTCATTAAGGTTTCAAACCGAGTCGAGTTCATATGGAGTATTTAGTACATAGTAATTAGTTTGAATTGATTAATTTGTATGATAAATTGATTATTGGTTATTAATTGATTCCATATGGAGTATTTAGTATATAATAATTAGTTTATTTGTGTATTAGATATAGGAAATGACAATTAGATCAAAAAAATCAAAAGGAAAACAACTCAATCTCCGACAATCTATTTATTTAATCATAGTACCCCCGATTTGAAAATCCTGGATCCGCCACTGCCCATAGATATGTCCCCATATCATATGGTGTTTGATAAGTCATGTCTTATTCCTGTATAAATTGAGCATAAGTCTTTTTGGGATGTGAAAGAATGTAACTTGGATTATGATTTGGCAGAACTGAAAGGAAGCTAAAGTTACTGGAACTGGAAGAACTTCGGTTGGATGCATATAAAAATGCGCAGACATATAAGGACAAAACCAAACTTTGTCATGATAAAATACTTGTTAGGAAGAACTTTCTATTGGTGATACAGTTTTGCTTTTTCATTCAAAATTAAAATTGTTCCCTGGTAAATTGCTTTGCAAATGAATTGGTCTTTTTGTTGTGACTAACGTTTACCCTCATGGTGCATTTGAAATTAAGATTTTGGAATTTGATACTACTATTTTGAGTCTTTATTTTTATTTTTAAGGTCTAAAATTTGATTTTTGTGAGACTTAGTTTTCTTTCAAATTGGTGGAAAAAATGTGCATATATGTGTTGGGTGTGATTGAACTGGACCTACTTTGTGATTCTTACATACTAGTGATAACTCCCTTGTACTCCCCTTGAACACTTCTTGAGTTTTGTGCTAAATTCCATGAGATGAAAGTGTGATTTTGTGAGTCATTGTTCCTTGTGAGCTTCTGAGCCTTACATAGACTAAAACATTTATATTAGTCTCTTTTTCTTTAATATGATTTACTCTTCCATGGATTTGTATCTCTAGAACTTTCATAAATTCTCTTTGAGGCCATATATGACCACTTCATGTTATGAAAATGATGAAGGCACTGTTTTGCTAAGCTACATAGCCAAAAGACTTCTTGATTATTAGTTCCCTTTTTATGACCCCATTTGGGCTTTTTGGCCTGTTTCTTTTGTGTAACCTCATTACAAGCCTTTGTTCTTATGCCCTACCTAGCTTTCAAACTTGTGGAGCATGGACTGTTAGTGTTTAATTTGTATGGTGGTGAAGAAAGGAACATTTGTGGGGGTGATGTTTTTGAAGGAATTGGTTGTGTTGGAGTTTTGATTCATTGATAAAATAAAAGTTGTTCCCAGAAAGAATAAGAATAAAAAGTCGGAAAAATGAAGTGGAAAAGAAAGGAAGAAAGGCTAAAAAAGTTTATAATAAGAGGAATTCAAAAGGATCTAAGTTATGAAAAAAGAATATTTAATATTTGTTCCTTGAAGTATTATTGTTGCTGGATTGTTTGGTAAAGAATAAATTTTGATATTTTTTAAGTTTTTGCCCTTCCATTCACATAAATGGAGGACTTCCCATTATTTAGCTCCACTTGTTTCTTGGTTTTCAGTCCACATATAGAAAGTATTTCCTACCTTGTTCCCAGACATCATTACAATCTTTAAAATACCTTCTGATTCATGATGTGACAAAAATAGTTCTCCAGTGGTGGAGAATGAGATGTTATGCAAGCTTATGGTAGGCCACTTCCATTAGAATGGAGTCTTGAGTGGAACATTTTTAAATCCTAAACACATGAGAGTTTTTTGGAGAAGCAAATTACTTGTAAGGGTTCACAAAATTGTATTGAAATTGATTTGAAGGAGGTGTATACTTAAGGAGCTTAAGAGGTGGAGTGCGGTGAATCTAGTGAATGTTTAGTTGTGCTTGACTTGTGTGTGTATAGTCTTGATCCTTTATAAGAGGTAGTTTGTGTTTGAGTATTTGTATTGAGTCTTTTATTTTGTGTCTTGATTTATGTTTGCTCAAGGACGATCAAATTCCAAGTGGGGGGGGATTTGATAAGTGACATTTATGATAATAGTTATAGTTTCTTTCCTTAGTCTTTTGAGTAAAACTCCATTTGTTCTTCCATTGCAAACTTCGCTGTTGATGGCTTCCTTTTGTGAGTGTCAGATAATACCTTCATAGCTGGCCACGCTTATAATTTGGGTACCACTACTCCTTTGATAGCATAAACAATTGCTCTTCGAAGTAGTTGGATGTTTGCTTTATAACGAGGTTTTTACTTAGTTGGGGTGAAAGGTGACAATCTTATTGCCATGAACTCTGTCAATGAAATTATACTAAATCTTAGAAGCTACAAAACATAGTTGAAAAGATACATCAAATTGTTGGATAATTTCAAAGTTACTAGAACCGTACAATTGATCAAACTGCAAATGTAAGGCATTAAGGCTCTATTCTTTTGGAGAACTGAACAAAACTTAATTTGTCTAAACTGAACTGAACTGAATTGAACTGAAGTGAATGAAAACTGTGAGAGAAAACATACTGAACTGAATTTATACTGAACTGAACTGAGTTTTCATTAATTCAGTCTTAAAGAACAGAACCTAATTGTCTCCACTATAATGGATATCTCCTATTCTACTTCCTCCCAACTAAGATAAAACTGTTCAGAATAACATATTAGATGTTATCTTAGCAAGAAGGGTTGCTTAACTTTTCTTTTCCTTTCATCATCTTTTCAAAATTTTTTTTTAACTAATACTGCTTTATAATAACAATGGCATATCTGATGGTTGTATAACAAGGGCATGTAGGGCCATTGTGTTTAGAGATGACAATTATCCATGGATGAGTGGATTATCCACCCACCCACCCCGAATAAATGGGTGATCACCCGCGGTGAAGCGGGTGACTAGCGAGTGATGGATGGATTGGGTGGTGGGTCGAGTCGGATATGGATGATATTTTTTGGATCCATCACCCGCCCCATTACCCGCTCTATCCATCCATCCACCCATATATAAATATAGGATTTTTTGTCCATAACTGCCTTTATTTGAGACTTTTTTGTGAAAAATTGCCTTATGAAATATTTTTTGCACAAAACTGGCCCTAAAGTGACTTCCGGTTGTTGACTGCTGCCAAATTTTTTTTTCAGGCGTTGACTTGTGATTTCCGGCAACTTAAAATCATGTGATTGGCACGTGTTTCTTTTTTTACGTTTTTCACACTCTCTCTCTCTTCTCTCTCCTCCAATCCTCCTCACCCCTTTACTTCACTCTCTAATCTCTATCCTCACCTTGTCTCTCCAACCTGCACAGCACCACCAGTCCACTACATCGGAGCACCCCTCGCCGGAGACCCACCCTCTAGAGCCCGACCGGCCACCATTCCTCTTCTTCGCTGGCGCTCCTAAAGAAACATCAAGGTCTTCAGCAATTTCTTCCCACCTTGGTGAGCACTTCCATGCTCCAAAATTGGTGACTTGTGATGGTCAATAGAGGGAACCAAACCCAGATATTTATACTGTATAAGCCAAGAGAAGCGAACCCAAAAAATTTAACTAAAATTGAAGCAAACACTTCTTCGCTGCAATTCTCTCTCCTCCTCTTCATCTCCAAAAAAATGGTTTTTTTACTGTTCACCGAAACCGCCCAATTATTTCGGTTCCACCATGTTTCCATGCTAAAAAGGAAAAGTCCGGTGATGGGTCTTGAATTAAGGATGGAAATTATGGAGGAAGGTGAGCATGAGAAAAGAGAGGATGCGTGAGATTGATGTTAGTTCTACAACAGGCTACTGACCATACACCCGCCATTTGTGTCTGCTGCTAGTGCTACCACCTACAATTTTGTAGTGTCTTAAGATCAGATTGAAAATTTAAAAAATGGCAATCAGAGATAGACAAGGAACTCGAATATTAACCAGAAATATCAACTAAAAAAATCCATATTCAAGCTTGTTGATATACTGAAACAATCGCCTTTGCCATTAAAACGTGAGATGAGAAAAAACAGGGGATGAGGGTGGGCTGTTGGTTGCTGCAGCGTCAATGGGGCCAAAGAGAGAGAGATTTAGGGATTCAATTCAAAAATTGGAGGAGAGAGTGAGAGAAGAGAGAAATAGTGAAGAACTTGAGTATGGGGCTCCAAAAAACGTAAAAAAAAAGAAACACGTGCCAAGCACGTGATTTTAAGTTGCCGGAAATCACAAGTCAACGCCTGAATTTTTTTTTGGTAGCAGTCAACAACCGAAAGTCACTTTAGTGGCAGTTTTGCGCAAAAAAAATTCATAAGGCAGTTTTTCACAAAAAAGTCTCAAATAAAGGCAGTTATGGACAAAAATCCATAAATATATAATATAATATAAACAAATTTGGTTTTTTTACTGCCACGTGTCATTTAAGGTAATAAAAAAATACTTAATTTTTTTAAGGGATAAAAAAAATACTTATAATTACTTTTTTTTGTGTAATAAGATTGATATTTTGTGACTTTATTGTTAATCTATGAGACTATGATTAATTTTTCATATATTAATTTCTTTAAAATTGTTAAGTCTAAAAAATAGTTTTTGTTCCTAGTATCACCCGTTTCCCACCCACTCTTCCCGCCCCACCCGCGGATGATGGGTGGAGCGGATATGGGTGAAATTTTTGGCGGGTGATGGATGGTGTGGATGGAGTTTTGGGTCGCGATTGATGGGGCGGATGGAGCTTCATCCGACCCATCTCCGATCCATTGCCATCCCTATTTGTGTTCATTTCGTCCTTCTATCCAATGACCACTACTGCATAAGGAAAGACAACTCTTTCCACGTGTCCTAAAATTACATATCTTACTTAAATCAAGACCAAAGTTCACATTATCACTATAGAGTTCACAAAATCAACAGTAGGAAATAAAATTTACAACTTAAAACAAAAAGAAAAGAAAAAAAGGCGAGGGCCATATCAATAGAGACATAGGCACATAGCTGCATGCCTGAACATGAAACCATGAATGAACAAGTCTTATCAACAACTCTCTAATTGTGACTCAAATTACTTCATTTTCATTACTGGGCCTGCCAGGAAAGTATGGACGAGATATGAAATATGAATAATTTGTCTATGCAACTCAGAGACATCATTTACACCAAACTAAATTGAAACAAATCAATCAATATCATATCAAATAACTAATATATAAAGCAGCGTACAAAAGTCAGCTTACGAGGTCGCGATATTTTGGCGTCCTCATTGGACGCCATTTTGTCGCGCTCATTAAGTGTCATGTCATTTTTTTAAAATATAAATAGAATTCTAAATTGATTAAAGTACAAATAGAGTCTAGGATAAGAATATATAGAGTTGTGTTCACAATGAAAATCTTAAATATAGTAAATTGATTATAACTTTTAATATATAGTTCGTAAAATTATAATTTTTGTATCATAGGAAAGTGTTTAAAAAGTATTTTAAAATAAGATCCATTTATACTATATTTAAAATTTTAAACTAAAGTAACATAAAAAAAGGAAATATTGACTATATTAACGTATTAAAGTAACCTACTGCAATTGGAATTAGCAATTCAATTAAGGTTAGACTAATATATAAAACATAGTACAAAAGCCAGCGTAGGTCACGACATTTGGCGTCCTCATTGGACGCCATTTGTCGCGCTCATTAAGTGTCATGTCGTTTTTCAAAAATACAAATAGAGTTCTAAATTGATTAAAGTACAAATAGAGTTTAGGATAAGAATAAATAGAGTTGGGTTCATAATGAAAATCTTAAATATAGTAAATTGATTATAACTTTTAATATGTAGTTCGTAAAATTGTAATTTTTGTATCATTGGAAAGTGTTTAAAAAGTACTTTAAAATAAGATTCATTTATACAATATTTAAAATTTTATATTAAAGTAACGTATAAAAGGAAATATCGACTATACTAACATATTAAAGTAATCTACTGCAATTGGATTTAGCGATTCAATTAGAATTAAGGTTACATTAATATATAAAACAGAGTACAAAAGCCAGCTTACAAGGTCGCGACATTTGGCTTCCTCATTGGACGCCATTTGTCACGCTCATTAAGAGTTCTAAATTGATTAAAATACAAATAGATTTTAGGATAAGATTAAATAGAGTTGGGTTCACAATGAAAATCTTAAATATATTAAATTGATTATAACTTTTAATATATAATTCGTAAAATTATAATTTTGGTACCATTGCAAAATGTTTAAAAAGTACTTTAAAATAAGATCCATTTATACTATATTTAAAATTTTATATTAAAGTAACGTATAAAAGGAAATGTTGACTATACTAACGTATTAAAGTAACCTACTGCAACTGGAATTAGCGATTCAATTAGAATTAAGATTAGAGTATTAAAGTAACTGAAGGTACGATTTCTAATAAATATATTTTTCATATTTCGTTTTCCTTTGATAAGAAACAAATGCCATCCTTCGTCTCCTCCAAACATGAATGTTAGATAAGATGGGACATGGTCAACATATTAGAAAGAGGGTTGATATTGTTAATCATGTTGGTCTATTGAGGCTTGAAGGGCATTGTAGGAAGATATCGTAGCAATATTACCAATCCTTCATAATTTAACAAATTGTTTCATATTTATATGATATGTGCTTTAATTTGATTTGTAAACACAATGAGTACTAAAGAAAAGTAAGTTTTATCTTGAACTTTCTCCATTAACTTTTCATTGGTCTAGAACATATGGAGGTTTTATTTTTAATGTTTTAACATGCCGGAAGATGTAGGTTGTGTAGTATATCATGACATGTGCTTTAACATATAAAAATATGTGGGTTTTGCATGATAAAGTAAATGTCTGAATTATATAGTGAATTTCTGCTTGACATAGTGAATGTCTAAATGATATAGTGGATTGTTCATAAATGATTTCTGAATGATATAATGAGTTTCTTCATGACATATAAATTAGAAACCAACGTCAAAGATAATACCAAAAATAGGGGTATAAATATTTAAAAACTCTACCTCTTCACGAAAAAGCCCGGGCATTTGCCTGGGTCCCAATACTAGTAACTAATATATAAAGCAGAGTACAAAAGCCAACTTACAAGGTCACGACATTTGGTGTCTTCATTGGACGCCATTTGTCGCGCTCATTAAGTGCCATGTCATTTTTTTTAATATAAATAGAGTTCTAAATTGATTAAAATACAAATAGAGTTTAGGATAAGAATAAATAGAGCTGGGTTCACAATGAAACTCCGAAATAGAAGTAAATTGATTATAACTTTTAATATATAGATCGTACAATTATAATTTTTGTACCATTGGAAAGTGTTTAAAAAGTACTTTAAAATAAAATCCATTTATACTATAATTCAAATTTTATATTAAAGTAACGTATAAAAGGAAATATTGACTATACTGACGTATTAAAGTAACCTACTGCAATTGGAATTAGCGATTCAATTGAAATTAAGGTTAAAGTATTAAAGTAACCGAAGGTACGATTTCTAATAAATATACTCCTCATATTTTCTTTTCCTTTGATAAGAAACAAATGCTGCATCCTTCGTCTCCTCCAAACATGAATGTTGGATAAGATAGGACATGGTCAACATATTAGAAAGAGAGTTGATATTGTTAATTATGTTGGTCTATTGAGGCTTGAAGGGCACCGTAGAAACATACCTTAGCAATATTACCAATCCTTCATAATTTAACAAATTGTTTCATATTTATATGATAGGTGCTTTAATTTGATTTCTAAACACAATGAGTACTAAAGAAAGGTAAGTTTTCTCTTGAACTTTCTCCATTAACTTTTCATTGGTCTAGAACATATGGAGGTTTCATTTTTAATGTTTTAACATGCATGAAGATGTAGGTTGTGTAGTATATCGTGACATGTGCTTTAACATATAAAAATATGTAGGTTCTACATGATAGATTGAATGTCTGAATCATATAGTGAGTTTCTACGTGATATAGTGAGTGTTTAAATGATATAGTGGGTTTTTCCGAAATGATGTAGTTTCTGCATGATATAGTTTATTTCTGATTGATATAGTGAGTTTCTTCATCACATATAAATTAGAAACCAACATTAAAGATAATGCCAAAAATAGGGGTATAAATATTTAAAAACTCTACCTCTTCTTCACGAAAAAGCCCGGGCATTTGCCCGGGTCCCAATGCTAGTAACTAATATATAAAACATAGTACAAAAGCCAACTTACGAGGTCGCGATATTTGGCGTCCTCATTGGACGCCATTTGTCGCGCTCATTAAGTGTCATGTCATTTTTTTAAAATATAAATAGAATTCTAAATTGATTAAAGTACAAATAGAGTCTAGGATAAGAATATATAGAGTTGTGTTCACAATGAAAATCTTAAATATAGTAAATTGATTATAACTTTTAATATGTTGTTCGTAAAATTATAATTTTTGTATCATAGGAAAGTGTTTAAAAAGTACTTTAAATAAGATCCATTTATACTATATTTAAAAATTTATACTAAAGTAACATAAAAAAAATGAAATATTGACTATATTAACGTATTAAAGTAACCTACTACAATTGGAATTAGCGATTCAATTAAGGTTAGACTAATATATAAAACATAGTACAAAAGCCAGTGTAGGTCACGACATTTGGCGTCCTCATTGGACGCCATTTGTCGCGCTCATTAAGTGTCATGTCATTTATTAAAAATACAAATAGAGTTCTAAATTGATTAAAGTACAAATAGAGTTTAGGATAAGAATAAATAGAGTTGGGTTCACAATGAAAATCTTAAATATAGTAAAATTTCAAAAAACTACCTTTTATAACCAAATTTTTTCAAAAAACTACCTTTTAAAAATTTTCTTTCAAAAAACTACCTTATATAACAAATTCATTTCAATATACTACCATTTTACGTTTATATTTAATACTAATTAATAAATGACAGTCGCCATAGGTGTTGCTGCCGATGGGGTAGCGAGAAAAGAAGAGAGATCCGAGAGGGGAAGAAAGAAAAGCAATTTAAGGTGACTCAGTTATTAGTAATTAACCCTGTTTATGATAAAATGGTAGTATATTGAAACAAATTTGTTATATAAGGTAGTTTTTTGAAAGAAAATTTTTAAAAGGTAGTTTTTTGAAATTTTTTGATTATAAAAGGTAGTTTTATGAAATTTTCCCTTTTAATATGTAGTTCGTAAAATTGTAATTTTTGTATCATTGGAAAGTGTTTAAAAAGTACTTTAAAATAAGATTCATTTATACAATATTTAAAATTTTATATTAAAGTAATGTATAAAAGGAAAATTCGACGATACTAACGTATTAAAGTAACCTACTACAATTGGAATTAGCGATTCAATTAGAATTAAGGTTAGATTAATATATAAAACAGAGTACAAAAGCCAGCTTACAAGGTCGCGACATTTGGCATCCTCATTGGACGCCATTTGTCGCGCTCATTAAGAGTTCTGAATTGATTAAAATACAAATAGATTTTAGGATAAGATTATATAGAGTTGGGTTCACAATGAAAATCTTAAATATATTAAATTGACTATAACTTTTAATATATAATTTGTAAAATTATAATTTTTGTACCATTGAAAAGTGTTTAAAAAGTACTTTAAAATAAGATCCATTTATACTATATTTAAAATTTTATATTAAAGTAACGTATAAAAGGAAATATTGACTATACTAACGTATTAAAGTAACCTACTGCAACTGAAATTAGCAATTCAATTAGACTTAATATTAGAGAATTAAAGTAACTGAAGGTACGATTTCTAATAAATATAATTCTCATATTTCGTTTTCCTTTGATAAGAAACAAATGCCATCCTTCGTCTCCTCCAAACATGAATGTTAGATAAGAGGGGACATGGTCAACATATTAGAAAGGGGGTTGATATTGTTAATCATGTTGGTCTATTGAGGCTTAAAGGGCATTGTAGGAACATACCGTAGCAATATTACCAATCCTTCATAATTTAACAAATTGTTTCATATTTATATGATATGTGCTTTAATTTGATTTGTAAACACAATGAGTACTAAAGAAAGGTAAGTTTTATCTTAAACTTTCTCCATTAACTTTTCATTGGTCTATAACATATGGAGGTTTTATTTTTAATGTTTTAACATGCAGGAAGATGTAGGTTGTGTAGTATATCATGACATGTGCTTTAACATATAAAAATTTGTGGGTTTTGCATGATAAAGTGAATGTCTGAATTATATAGTGAATTTCTGCTTGACATAGTGAGTGTCTAAATGATATAGTGGATTGTTCATAAATGATTTCTGAATGATATAATGAGTTTCTTCATGACATATAAATTAGAAACCAACGTCAAAGATAATACCAAAAATAGGGGTATAAATATTTAAAAACTCTACCTCTTCACGAAAAAGCCCAGGCATTTGCCCGGGTCCCAATACTAGTAACTAATATATAAAGCAGAGTACAAAAGCCAACTTACAAGGTCACGACATTTGGCGTCCTAATTGGACGCCATTTGTCGCTCTCATTAAGTGCCATGTCATTTTTTTTTTAATATAAATAGAGTTCTAAATTGATTAAAATACAAATAGAGTTTAGGATAAGAATAAATAGAGTTGGGTTCACAATGAAACTCTGAAATAGAAGGAAATTGATTATAACTTTTAATATATAGATCGTACAATTATAATTTTTGTACCATTGGAAAGTGTTTAAAAAGTACTTTAAAATAAAATCCATTTATACTATATTTCAAATTTTATATTAAAGTAACGTATAAAAGGAAATATTGACTATACTGACGTATTAAAGTAACCTACTGCAATTGGAGTAACCGAAGGTACAATTTCTAATAAATATACTCCTCATATTTTCTTTTCTTTTGATAAGAAACAAATGCTGCATCCTTCGTCTCCTCCAAACATGAATGTTGGATAAGATAGGACATGATCAACATATTAGAAAGAGAGTTGATATTGTTAATTATGTTGGTCTATTGAGGCTTGAAGGGCACCGTAGAAACATACCTTAGCAATATTACCAATCCTTCATAATTTAACAAATTGTTTCATATTTATATGATAGGTGCTTTAATTTGATTTCTAAACACAATGAGTACTAAAGAAAGGTAAGTTTTATCTTGAACTTTCTCCATTAACTTTTCATTGGTCTAGAACATATGGAGGTTTCATTTTTAATGTTTTAACATGCATGAAGATGTAGGTTGTGTAGTATATCGTGACATGTGCTTTAACATATAAAAATATGTAGGTTCTACATGATAGATTGAATGTCTGAATCATATAGTGAGTTTCTACGCGATATAGTGAGTGTTTAAATGATATAGTGGGTTTTTCAGAAATGATGTAGTTTCTGCATGATATAGTTTATTTCTGATTGATATAGTGAGTTTCTTCATCACATATAAATTAGAAACCAACAATAAGGATAATGCCAAAAATAGGGGTATAAATATTTAAAAACTCTACCTCTTCTTCACGAAAAAGCCCAGGCATTTGCCCGGGTCCCAATACTAGTAACTAATATATAAAACATAGTACAAAAGCCAGCTTACGAGGACGCGACATTTGGCTTCCTCATTGGACGCCATTTGTCGCGCTCATTAAGTGCCATGGCATTTTTTTAAAATATAAATAGTGTTCTAAATTAATTAAAATATAAATAGAGTTTAGGATAAGAATAAATAGAGTTTATGATAAGAATAAATAGAGTTGGGTTCACAATGAAAATCTTAAATATAGTAAATTGATTATAACTTTTAATACATAGTTCCTAAAATTATAATTTTTGTATCATTGAAAAATGTTTAAAAAGTACTTTAAAATAAGATCCATTTATACTATATTTAAAATTTTATATTAAAGTAACGTATAAAAGGAAATATTGACAATACTAACGTATTAAAGTAGCCTACTGCAATTGAAGTTCGCGATTCAATTACAATTAAGGTTAGACTAATATATAAAGCAGAGTACAAAAGTCAGCTTACGAGGTCGCGACATTTGGCGTTCTTATTGGACGCAATTTGTCGCGCTCATTAAGTGCCATGTTATTTTTTTTAAAACATAAATGGAGTTCTAAATTGAAATAGTGTTTTAAATTGATTAAAATACAAATAGAGTTTATGATAAGAATAAATAGAGTTGGGTTCACAATGAAAATCTTAAATATAGTAAATTGATTATAACTTTTATTATATAGTTCGTAAAATTATAATTTTTATATCATTGAAAATTGTTTAAAAAGTACATTAAAATAAGATCCATTTATACTATATTTAAAATTTTATATTAAAGTAACGTATAAAAGGAAATATTGACTATACTAACGTATTAAATTAACCTACTGCAATTGGAATTAGTGATCCAGTTAGAATTAAGGTTAGACTAATATATAAAGCAGAGTACAAAAGTCAGCTTACGAGTTCGCGACATTTGGCGTTCTCATTGAACGCCATTTGTCGCGCTCATTAAGTGCCATGTCATTTTTTAAAAATATAACTAGAGTTCTAAATTGATTAAAATACAAATAGAGTTTAGGATAAGAATAAATAGAGTTGGGTATTATTATGATTGTCCTGCATGATTTTCATCACCCACATGTTATTTTGCTAATCAAGACCTAAAGAACTGTTCCAATATTAATCAGATTAATTTGGACAACCTGCTAGGTTCCTTGTAATATTGATTGCATAATAACTTGTCACTTAAAATTAGTCTGTTTATGTGTTTCCTGAACCAATTTAGACTAAATATTTTTATGGTGTATAAAACATTATTTGATTATTTTTTTTTGGAATAAAATCTGCAAATGAATCGATATTTAGTAAAGGCCAGCACTGGGCAATATGGTTCCTGACCATATTTGTACCCTCACCCCTGAACTCAATCTTTGGTTCACTTTGACCATCTATGGAGTCCTGATGGGGAATTCTACATTGGACAATTTGTCCCTATGATTTTCCTATATCCAATTAGGTTTATGATTCTTCCTAAAAAGAATTGTTGGCGACTTCTTTCAATACAAAATAATTTTCAATAAAACCTTAACAGTGGGGGGTAGTCAAATATAATACGCGCTCACACCGCGTAGGCGAAATAAAAACACGCCTACAATTTGGCGACTTCACTAGGGAGGATTTTAAAAAATTATTTTTTTTAAAATGAGTGGGCGAAACTTGAAAAATACGATTCATTCTTATTTTTATGCCTTAGAATAATATATTGTATTGCATATGCATGGCTATTGTTCAGCCACCACAAGGACATTCTACCTTGCCTCATTAGCACATGTTCTATGTGTGAGATCACCCCTGGGGGGTTTACGCCTTGTCCTTCCAAAAAGCTTCCTGAGCGATAGTGTTGGATCTTAGTCATAAGCAAACCTACCCAACCATGGCATTGTTCTCTTGTTCCTGACTTGATACTGGAGTGCGTCTTACACGTGGCCACCTCTTTAAGAAGGGGTACGAAGCGTGGGATCAATCTCTTAGTCATGGACCCTTTCAGACTTAACCTAAACCTGACCAATAGTTGAATGTAGAACTGGACTTTAGGTTGAGAACTTTTGCATCCATGTTACCTGACATTTATGTGTGATTGCAATTTTTGCCTGCTAATATGCTTTACGCCCGAAATTATTGCAAATCGCGTCTAAACAAATCGTCGTTCTCACCCGAACCTTCGTCAATTAATCAATACGCGTGCCGCAGAGCATTGCGCCAGACACATTAAGTTGCGCCTGGCGCAACGTTCTTGCGCCAGACGCATAGACTGCGCGCCGCGCGCCCTAGTTGCGTGGCACGCAGTCTATTCGTCCCATGCTTATTGGTCTTTTGACCTTTGTTCAAGTCTAAGATAACAAGTTTGCATCATATCATAGGCGTATAAAAATCAGTTTTTTCATGCAAGGTCAAGTCTGTCCTAAAAAAAATGCATCTAAAGAGTCATTGTAGAGTTAGAGTTGTCATGCATGTCTACCTCTTCCCATTTTCTCCCTGCTGTTCAACTAATCTTCCCTATCAATTCTATCCTACCATATTCAATCAATTTCTAAAATTACATTTTTCAAAATCAATCCTACACCTCCTTCTATTCTACTCTTTTTCAAAAACATTTACTAATTATCATCATATCACGACATTTCAAAAAAAAAAAATATTTTTCAAATCAATCCATCATCTTTTCCTAACAAAAGATAAAACAAGGGATTCCTTTCAAAAATGAATTTCGAAAATTCTAAGCCCATTCCAAACACCTTCAATCCAATTCAATCCAATCGACCCAATTCACTTGCATTCATTCTAGGCCAATATGCATTAGAATCCGTTTTGCATTCATTTAGGGTCCATCTAATGCGAGTCCATGCATTCATATTAGGCCCACTAGCATTAGAGTCCATCTTAGGCCCATATAAGTCTAGCTCCTGTTAAAATCTAGGCCCATTTGCATCTTTATGTGAACCCTAGTCTATGTCAAGCCCAGTCAAAGTCTAATCCAACTCTATTCCAATCCAATTTCAAGCCCATGTGCATTTTCAAGTCTAACGTCAAACCAATATAGGACTAAGTCCAGAATTAGGTCCACATAAAGCCCAACTCATTTCCAAAGTAAATCCAATCCAATTCCAAATCCATATAGGACAAAGTCCAAACCACTAAGTCTAGCGAAGCTAGCATCCCTGTAAGACCATAACGGCACCCCTTTGACTTAGCTAAGCTAGTCATCCCTGTAAGACCATAACCACACTCCTTTGACTTAGCTAAGCTAGTCATCCCTGTAAGACTATAACGTCACCCCTTTGACCTACCTAAGCTAGTTATCCCTCTAAGACCACAAAGGCACCCCTTTGACCTAGCTAAGCTAGCCATCCCTCTAAGACCATAACGGCACCTAGACCTAGCGAAGCTAGTCATCCCTTTAAGTCCATAACAACACCCTATAAGTCCATAACGACACCTTGACCTAGCGAAACTAGTCACCCCTAAGACCATAAAGGCACCCTCCGAGTTTAGCGAAGCTACTCTTACCTTACATCTATAGCAGTCCAAATCCTTGAGTCTAGCGAAGCTAGTTTACCCTAAGTCCATAATAGACCAAAATCATCGAGTCTGGCGAAGCCAATCACCCATAAGTCCATAAAGGCAATCCATTAAGTCTAGTGAAACTAGCATAAAAGCCCAACCATTCAGTCCATTTTGCTTGCATAGTCCAGTCCAGTCCAATTCACATCTGCATATGCATATAGTTAGGCCCATGTCACCATCATAACCACAATCATACCCATCTCTGATCATTCCCATTTCCATTTCACCTTCCATTTTTCATCCCCATTTCCACTTTCATCTTCATTTCCATTTCTCCCTCCCTCATTTCCATTTCTCATTTCGAAAGCATCATTTCTAAAAATTTACGAGGTCCATTCGATTTCTGTTCAGGACAGGTCGTGAGATTACAACTTGGGAACGTCCGACAGAGAGGCAACAAGGTCGACCTACTCCTAGACTCGTCAAGCGCATCCTAACTTTTTCAGACGAATCCTCCGACTATTCCCGAATCACCGTCCGAAATGGGAGACACTAACGAACAACTCAGTGCCATTATGGCCCAACTTCAACTGATGAACTCACGTCTTGAGGAACAAGACAAAGAGATTAAGGCACTGAGGGAGAAGCTAACTAAAGAGGACGAGCAAGGCGACACTCCACCACTATTCAAAACCAACACAGATTTGAGTTTTGAAAAACTCGAGCAATTGATCCAGTCAATTCCTGCGCTTGAGGGTCAGGCTCATGGCCATGACATCATTGATCCTGAACTGAGGGACAAGCTCCCTAAAAAGGTAACATTTGGCGACCTCCCAAAATTCAAGTCTTGCATAACCCTGACCACGCATTGCATTTCATACATTCTAGTTTTGCATAACCCTGACCTTGCATGACGTGTCATCCCTTAGCTTTGCATAACCTTAATCCTTACATAGCGTCTTGTGCATCCTTAGAGAGTCTAAGTTTGCGTACATTTACATCACTATGTGCTTTATCTGAGTTGTTCGCACCTATCTGCTAACATCTTCTTCTGCAGGTAATCAGATTGCTTGTAGTTATTGTCCTGCATACTAACTTTGTTTTGCAGAGACCGGCAGTTATAGATTAGTTCTAAACTGCAGAGCGTTTAGAATCGTTCTCCGTCCCGACAGCGTATACTTTGACTATCGGTTTCCTGAACCTCAGTCAAAGTGGGGGCTTCTGTAGACACATAATCGTGTCTCCCCATTTAGTACCCTATGATAACCAATACCCTGTTCCAATTGGTCCGGATTAAAAAAAGAATAAAGAACGAGTCTATAATAAAATGTTGTAAGCCCAAATCCATTTTCTAACTCATTTTATTAACCCATTTCCAAAAACTTTTTTATAACTAGTTTTACTAAACCCACTTTCTAACACGTTTTTAAATAGTTTTATAAAAGCCCATCTTCGAAAACCTTTTAAAAATAGTTTTTATGAAAGCCCAATTTTATAAAACCCCTTTTCTAGCCCAATTTAATTAATAGAATTAATTAATTACATTGATTAGTTTTATTAATAAAAAATATCTTTTATAAAAATAATCTTTTACCAAATTGTTTTTAAATATCTTTTGTCTAACTATTTTCTAAAATCTTTTTCAATAAAAATAATATTTTTCCAAAGTGATTTTAAATATCTCTTACTAACTCTTTTTAAAATTTTTATCTAACTATTTGATAAAAATCTTCTAAAGACCTATTAACTTTCAGAAACCTATTACATCTCAACTAACTAAATCTACCTACACTATATAATCTCCCAACACCTCACAAACATCACACGACATATCCATCCATATAACTCGTACAAATTCCCCTCGCCAAACTCACAATTCTGACTCGCCTGCACTCTAATACTCACCTGACATCACCGCCCAATTCATCACCGCCCAATATTCATCATCATCATACAACAACTTATATCCCCCAATACTAATCCCACCACCTAACGATCCAAATAAAGAGCTATAACATCAGCAATCATCCTCATCTTTTTTATATCACACAACTTGATTATCTCATACATCGTCAAATCAACATAACATACCAGCGCAACAATACACCTAATGCCACGCACCATATAATACACGACAAATACAAATCTTTTTCACGACTCGTTCAATAATTCAATTTTTTAAGATCCGTACAAATCAACGACCCCGGACGGTGGTATAATTTCTGAGGGTCAACTAAATTAACAATCTTTATTTTCTTTATTTTTTTATTATTTTCTTGAAGTTACTAACATTCTATCCATGATGTAGATTGTTAACAAATTCATGCGACGGTAAGTATTGTATATTATACTAACTCCCTGCAATATTTTCTTTTCTTATTTTTATTTATTTTCATACATTATTATATGCTTGCCTGATTGTTCTATACATATTATTATGATTGTCCTGCATGATTTTCATCACCCACATGTTATTTTGCTAATCAAGACTTAAAGAACTGTTCCAATATTAATCAGATTAATTTGAACAACCTGCTAGGATCCTTGTAATATTGATTGCATAATTACTTGTCACTTAAAATTAGTCTGTTTATGTGTTTCCTGAACCAATTTAGCCTAAATATTTTTAGGGTGTATAAAACATTATTTGATTATTCTTTGGCATAAAATCTGCAAATGAATCGATATTTAGTAAAGGCCAGCAATGGGCAATATGGTTCCTGACCATATTTGTACCCTCACCCCCAAACTCAATCTTTAGTTCACTTTGACCATCTATGGAGTCATGACGGGGATATCTACATTGGATAATTTGTCCCTATGATTTTCCAATATCCAATTAGGTTTATGATTATTCCTAAAAAGAATTGTTGGCGACTTCTTTCAATACAAAACAATTTTCAATAAAACCTTAACAGTGGGGGGTAGTCAAATATAATACGCGCTCACACCACGTAGGTGAAATAAAAACACGCCGACAATAATTATTTATGTTTTTTTTCCATATATCTATATGTCAGATCTTATTCTTTTCTCCATTAACTTAATTCTACTAAAACTATTTGGAAATCAAGGTTCACGTTTTTAGACTATTTGAGGTCACGGATCATAAAAAAGGGGAAAGTTTAAGTCTTGATAGGGTCATGATTGATGAAGATGTATTTTTTTCTCTTAAATTGCATTTTCAATTATTAATATAGGTTAGTTTTATATTTAATTAATTTTCTTCATGATACTATCATTATGATCTTCATTTTGACTTTCCCATCTTCCATTCTATACGCGTTAGTATTTATGTGCTATATTAAAAGTTGAAGTTATGACTGACACTCATGTTTTTCTCTGTTCTTTCTGTCCTGCATCTATTAAATTATTACCCTCTACTTTCTTAAAGTATCATTCGGGTATTATTCATGTTAAAACTGTATTAGCTATGTTAGTCATACTTGTTATTGGGATACCATTTAATAATAGACTTAGCTACAATATTCAATTGAATATTAAAAATTATAAAATTTATATATCGCAATAACAAATCTAAAAATTACAGTATAATGACAATTGGTTTGGGCATGGTTTTTAAGGAAATAAAAAATGGGTAGTTTAGCATAGAGGTACTTCTTTAGTTAACTAGAGTAGGGGAAAATAAATCCTTAAAAGTAAACGCAACTTTATAAGGCAATTTGAGTAATTAATGATGGTTTCATTAACATAAAGTAAAGGTAATATTGTCAACCGTAGTTGTTTTTTTAACCAAAAGTGGAATGGTTCCAAAAGATGAAATTACTTAAAGCGGTAATTGTTGTAATAGAAAAAGAACGGAGGAAGTATGTAAATACAATGGTGTTGAAAAATCTCATTTTACAGCAACACAAGATCAACAATATATAATATTAACAAAAAATTTGCAATAAAATAAAATAAACAACAACCCGTGCAATGCACGCGCTTCAAACCTAGTTTCATATATAAACACAACTTTATACATGATCATGAATCAGCCAGCTGCCTGAAAATCACCAAAGTCATCGTCAGCTATATCTTCTAAGCTTTGATTTTTCTTTTTTTCTCTTAAATAGTATTTTTGATTAATAGTAGAGGTTAGTTTTATATTTAATTAATTATATTCATGATACTATCATTATGATATTCTTTTTGGCTTTCTCATCTTCCATTCTATATACGTTAGTATTTATGTGCTATATTAAAAGTTGAAGTTGTGACTATGTCTTTCTAGGCACGTAAACCTTACTTGGTTCAAAAACAACCCTTTTAGCAATTGTACATAATGAAAGATGGTTAATATATAAGACTACTTTCTCATGTATAACCATAAACACGGGATTACCATTGAGGAATTAGATTAAATTTGGCTACCATAGACAAGAAGCCAGGTTACCATTGAGAACTTCCCTATCCTCTTTGTTCCATGCACTAACAAAAAGACAAGGTACAAAAAGTTACTAATACCTCCGTTTTCGAATTCTTGCAACATTTTACTTTTAGTAAAGTCTTATACAAATAAAGCCTTTTTATGTACTACCTCCGTCCCAGAATAGTCTGAACACTTTTCTTTTATGTTTGTCCCAAATTAGTTTGAACACTTCCATTCTTGGCATGGTCCCATCATTAATATATTATTTCTTTTACACATCTTTGGCCCCACACTCTACCTTTTATCAATAAAAAGTTACCCAACTTTATCTCTCCTCTAATAAAAAATACCTCACCAACTCCTATCAAATCTATTTTTTAAATAAAATAACATTTGATAACCACACCACAATTTATCACCTAAAACTACGTGTCCCAACAAGTGTTTAGATCTTTCTGGGACGGAGGGACTATTTATTATTTAAGCACTTAGACCATGTTTCATTCTTTCTCTTCGTCCTTGATATAAATGTGGCAAATACTAGAAAATACTTGATTCATCAAAAAAAAATTTGGGGTCCCCCACTGGGAACCCCTTGGTAAGAAGAAAGACCCTACTGAATCAACACTTCTCGCTGGTCAACCAGCCCAACTATACAGGTCAACGCTTTAGAGTAGTGGGGGATATAAAGGAATCCCTACTCCCAAATACAAGTAGGTAGTGGGGCTCGAACTTGTGACCTCAAAGTCACAAGGTGAGTTCCCCACTACCTCCACCAAGCAAGATTGGTTCTATAGTTTTACATACATAAATTCCCTCAAATGATTAGTTGTTTGACCATAGTCAAGAACGTATAGGGTACGTAACTACGTACAATCATGTACCAAACACTGCAGTAATGAATCTCGAAAACGCATTGAAAAAATTTGATACTATTCTATAAGCTGAAGGTTGGAGAAACAAAATTTGAAATTTTTTTTTTGAAGGAAATTTTTTGAAAATTTGTGTACATAAAGGAATTGAGATGGATCACGCAATGATGATATGGGAGAATTTTGACACGTATTGTATAATCAATTGTAGTAATAGAAGAATTTTGATACGTATTGTATAATTTGTATTTGGAGCATTTGCTTTGCCAAAAAGGTTAAGGGATTGTAGCACTTTTGTGACGAATGTGTGTAGTACGTAGTAACTAGTAAGCTAAGTTCTGGTGAGCTGGAAGATGGCCAGATGAGCTGTAGTCCAGTAGGAGAGAGAATTGTATTCGATTCGATCGGCTTGCTGCATAGACCTTTAATATTTCACATGCCTATCTTTGTTGCCCTTACAAACTTATGATCTATGGTATATTGCTATTTTTTTTTTTTTTTTACAGGCTCAAAATACAAACAACAGGCTACTCATGCTCTTTCCTTGCTGCTATAGCAAGATTATGTGCATATTTCACCTTTACTCTAGAAATATTAATAACTTTAACTGAATTAAATAAAGTTATAATAAAAATATCACTAATGATAGATTTTAAATCCCATGCAGCTGTGTTGATATTTTGGATTCCTTTCAATAATTCCTCCGAATCTATCCATACTTCTATGACCTTTACCTGAGCTTGTATAGCTGCCTTAATACCGAACAGAAAGGCATACCCTTCTGCTTGCCTTGCCGAGGACGCATGGATGTATTTTTTTCCTTGATCAATAACCCTACTCTTATCCATAATAACCCACCCATAACCTGCTCTTGTCTTTCCCTGTTGCCCCTTTTCAATTTTCCAAGCTCCATCTACAATAAGTTTGAAACTTATTTCCTCTTGATGACAGTTTCGGCTCCAGGAGGCACCTCCTATGATGGGGTCCTTTTTCCTCAAACCTACCAAATTTCCTTTGTCTTTCGCTTCTGGTAAATGATTGCTTTCCAACCATCTTTGTTTCCAATGATGAGAACAAAACATAATTTCATTTGGTCTTAAAACATGAGAGGCTTTAAAAGCACATTTGTTTCGAAACAACCAAATACTCCAAAGAATGTTTATAAAATCAAATACTTGATTCTCTCCTTGTTCCTCATTCATTAAGAACCAAATCCAATTTTTTGTCCATACCTTAATTGGGCACTTGGTAGGAATCTGAGCTCGGATTCCTAAATTTGAAGATTTCCATATTCTCATTGAAATTTCACAATCTTTAAATAAGTGAGTATCAGATTCTTCATATTTTCCACAAAGTGGGCAAAGAACCTCGCTTAGGATTTTCCTTTTCCTAAGGTTTACTCTGGTAGCAAGAGCTCCATTAAATAGCTTCCAATAGAAAAATTACCATTTTGGCCAAATTTTTTGTTTCCAGAATTTCTTCCAGAATAAAGAAAAGTTTACCTGAGGATTGACACCATTTTTCAGCAGCCAATAACCTGAACCTAACTTATAGTCACCATTTTTTGTGAATCTCCAAAAAAACATATCCTCAGTCTCAACTTCAGGAATATGTAAACCACTGTTGTAACTTTCCTACATCCCACGTTTTTCCTTCTTTGATGAATTCCACAACCTTTTTAGGCTCCACTGCTTCGTTTCTCGTGATATCTTGGTTAAACTGTAACAGACTTGATCCCACCCATATTGCTGACTTAATATCTGTATTTTTACCATTTCCAATTCTAACTCCTACTCCATGAGCCATGGCATAAACACTTCGCATTAAACTCCTCCCTCCTCACGAGCAGTTACGAGGAATGGACCCTTTTAGGCTATTAGCAAACCAAGTTGAAGAGTACTTAGCCTTGAAGATTTTGCTTACCAACAATTGCTCATTGTTCTGGATTCTCCAAGCTTGTTTGAATAGAGAAGCTTGGTTCATAGTGACTAGATTTCTCAGGCCCAACCCACCATCATGTTTGTGTTTCTCTAGATCCTCTCTCTTCCTCCAATAAATAGGCTTCTTATCTTTGCTTGATTTCCACCAAAATCTCATTAGAGAAGTTATTTGCTTTAGAATCTTCTTAGGAAACATATACGTAGCCATCATATGGGAAGAGTATGCCACAAGGATACTATTAATAAGAATCAGTTTACCCGCTAGGTTCAAATGAGAAAATTTCCATGAGGCTATAGTCGCATCTACCTTCTGGTGTAGATCTTGGAAAATGTTTAGAGTACGGCCATCCACATCCATTGGGCATCCTAGGTACTTACCTAGTTTTTCGTTAGCCTCCACTTTAAGACCTTTGTTCAAAAGTCTTATGAATTTTCTAGGAATATTTTTGCTAAAGACTGCATACGATTTCTGCTGATTTACCATCTCTCCCGACAGGTCACAAAATTCTCTCAATGTTTTATTGATGTTCCAACAGTTATCAATTGTTCCTTTGAGGAAAAAAAGCGCATCATCAGCAAAAAATAGATGCGAAATCGAAGGAGCTCTTTGGGCTAATTTCAAGCCTTTGATCAAACCCAACTCCTGCTGTCTATTCAATTGTCTAGACAAAGTCTCCATACACAATATGAAAAGATAGGGAGACAGAGGGTCACCTTGTCTTAATCCAGCTGAAGGTTTAATTTTCCCTGAAGGTTCTTCATTTACCAGCACTGAGTAGGTAACAGTCGAGATACATTGCATAATTAAGTGAATCCAAAGAGGGGGCAAACCTATTCTCCGGAGAACTTTTTCCACAAATCCCCAATTGACTCTGTCATAGGCCTTATCAAGGTCCAGATTGAGAATTAGGGAGAAATCCGAACCTTTCTTCTTCTTTTTCACATAATTTAGCATTTCATGGGCTATAATGCAATTGTCATTTATGGAGCGCCCCGGAACAAAAGCACTTTGAAAATTTCCGATTAAGTCATTCATGATAGGTTGCAATCTACGTACCAAACATTTTGAAATAATTTTATACGTAGTGTTACAAAGACTAATAGGCCGGAATTGACTTACTTGTTCTGGACGATCAACTTTCGGAATTAACACTATGTGAGTTTGATTTGTTTCTCTTAACAAGTAGCCACCCGATAGAAAGTCCATAGCTGCTTTTCCATATCCTCTCCACAAACATTCCACTGTGCTTGCATGAAGATTGGAGGAATTCCATCAGGACCTGGCGATTTAAGAGGATTTATACTTCTCAAAGCATCTTCCACATCCTCCATCTTGAATGGCCTAGAGAGTTGTGAAACATGATCCTCGGAAAGGCAACTCATAGGCTCCAGCCAAACATCCAAGTCAACTATTTGGCTATTCTCCAAAGTTCTTGCTTCAAAAGTTTTGTAAAGTAATTTACAAATTCCAATTTGATTTCATCCTGAGAATTAGTCCAATCCCCATTGCTATTTTTAATAGCTTTTATCTCATTACGTCCTTGACGTGATATGACACTTTTGTAGAAATAGGACGTAGGTTGATCACCCAATTCATCCCAATTAGACTTCGCTCTTTGTTTCCAGTATTCCAACTTGATATTAGTAGCAAACCGAGCTTCTTTTCTTGCTTTTTCTTCCAAGTTTTTGCTCTCTTTATCACCCAAGTTTTGTTGGTGTTTTGATAAATCACTGTTGATCTCATTTCATTGCACTTTATGTTTCTTTTTAAACTCAAGGCACCATCTTTTGCAATTGTATCTTGCTTCTTCCAACTTCCTTTGAATAACAAAAAGAGCCGAACCATGTTTCTCATTATTATTCCATAACCATTTAAGATTATTGACAATTTCCTCATATTGTAGGCACCAAGCTTCAATTTTGTACGGTCTGGCTCCCTTTTCTTTTTCTGGTATACAATCAAGAATAATCGGTCCATGATCCGAGATAAAGATAGGGAAATTTGTTAATTGGGCATTGGGAAACAAAGTTTTCCAAGAGCCATTGCAGTAACCTCTATCAAGCCTCTCAAAAATGGCTTGATCATCTTTTTGATTATTTGTCCAAGTAAAAGGAACACCATGAAACATAATGTCTAACAAGTCACAATCACTTTTCCACTCACTAAACATTTTCCACCCTTGAATTAATGTGTTTCCCCCCATTTTTTGTGAACTATACTCTACTTGATTAAAATCACCCATGAGTAAATGGTGACCTGGGTGAGACCAAATAAAAGCACGTAATGTATCCCAAACCTACTTCCTATCACCAATTACAGGGGCTCCATAAACACAAGACACATAATAAGAAACATTACTTTCATCCTTGACAATACAACAAATATAGTTTTGGGATACAAAGAGGATCGATACTTTAATTCTACTAGACCAGCACAAAATTAGCCCACCCGAAAGGCCTAAAGCATCATGTCCTACCCAACCCGTGAATCCAAGTTTAGCTAAACAAGATTCTACATCTATTACAAGACATTTTGTTTCAGAAAGAAAAAGAAAATCCAAAGCTTGACTGCCAACTATCCATGATAGATAAGGAATAGTCGGGGAGTTGACAGATTTAAGGCCCCGACAATTCCAAGCACATGCTCTCATATCTTCATTGGTGGCTGTTTCAGGTCAGCCACCTTCCCTTTCAAGTCTTCAGCTTCCTCTGTGCTTGTTCCCACTGTGTCACTTTCACTCAGTCCATACTTCATGATTTGTTTTCCTTTGAATTTTCTTTGTAGTTTGCTTCTCTTCTTAATTGGAATCCACCATTCTTCCTCACCATCCATGCAGAAGTCCTTTCCTACTGTCGGCTCAGTTACTCTCTTCTTATTCCCTCCAAAATTTCCCCACATATATCCCCAACACCCATTTTTTCTAAGCTTTCTGAACTGCTTTTCTCTTGCTTCCCTTTCTTACTTAATTTGCAAAATAGGCTTCTTTTTAGATCTTTTTTCCAGTCCCATCCTTGAACAATCATATGGGCTATCAATATCCATCTTATCCAAATCCAAAGAACTCAGTTCAGACCCAGCCGAATAAAAGAGGTCATTGACCCCCGAGCTTTAACCAATCAGACAAGTATTTTGGTTCATTGGAACACAAGCAAAAGGATGGTCGTTCTTTGGAGCTAAATCCTTGGGCCAAACTTTAATAATAGGCCCATTGTTTCTGATGGTTTTAGTTTCGCAGGAAAAATTGAGACAAGGTTTTTGACCAGCCGGCCAAAAACCATCATTGGGCTTAAATTCAGTTCGAATAATGGAGGGAGGGCTTTGAAAAGTAAACGAGTCATCAGATTCTTCACTTGGGGTGTTAGACGACACAATTGGACTTGGGCTTGGTAAGATGGTTGTGAGGATGTTGGAGATACTTTCAATTGGGCTAAGACTTTGGAAACATGGGCTGTCAGATAATGGACGAAGATGGGTAGGGATGAATGGATCACTTAATGGGTTAGATGGGAAAGTGATCCTATCCGAAGCCTGGATAGTTATCCACAAAGCTTCATTTCCAAAGTCGTACTCATCCGACTCATCAAGTGGAAAAGCCATTTTTTGAGGGAATAAAATCAGAGTTTTGGAATTTTGTAAAAAAGGAAGAAGTGGAAAGTGATAGTTCAAGTTCAGATGGGTCAACATTCTATAAATATACTCAGGGAGAGCAGGGGTAATAGAAATACCCTTATTGTTGTTTGGTTGAGAGAAGTAAATAGGAGGTTGAAAATCCGGCACTATTTTAGGGAGAACAACATCTATATTTGAGACACAAAGAGCAACAAGGTCAGCATTAACTGGCTCCCTACTAAAGATCATTAATGCAACTGGACTTTCTTTCTCTAAAAAACCTTTCACTAAACACTTATGACTGAAACAAGATGGGTTTTGGTCTGCTTGAACAAGGCATTAATAAAGACATAAAAGACTGGATGGGGGATAAAATACCTGGAGAGCTCAAGAATGCAGAGAAGATTTTTGACTTTTGGTATTTCAGAGGAAACTCTTTCTTCTCTATTTGCAGGTGATGAAAAAGTAGCTCAGATTGCATTAAACCCATTCCACTTCCCCATTCATTTCCCAATTTTGAAATATTGAAAATTTGACTAGAGCAATTGGCTGTAGAACTTGGACGCGTTTTCATCTGCATGGGACCCTGGCTTTCAGAACTCAAACAATTCTGGAATTTGCGTTTGTTCTTCCTTGAATTAGCAACTGTCATATTGCAAAACTGCATCCTAGGAGGACTTGATTGACTCTTTTTAGCATGAGATTTTTCACTAGACTTCTCACTTTGATCTTGGTTTTGAGGCCCTTTTCCTTTTGATCTATAAGACTCACTCCTATTACCAGCATTTACTTTTACAACTAGCGAGTCTGGTTGTGGAAATCCACGTCTTGCCCATATTGGAACATGATCATCTGATGGATCATCCTCGCTTGACGAATCGTACGACCTTCTTTTCCTTTTATAACTGCAAGCACTTGGGAAAATTGACTTTCTAATTTTTGACTTTGATAATGGGGAAGATTGTGACGAAGAATCTGAGAAATGAGATTCAAAAGGAATTGCATATGAGGTTATTTCCAGAAGGTCAAACCTCGAGGTACGGAGGACCTCAATTCTTCTAAGCCCAATAATTTTATTTGAGTAGCATACTACAAGGGGATGATGAATCATAAGATTTTCATGCCTAATACAAATTTTCCGCATTCTTTTCCCAAATTGTCTCTGTGCATCATCAAGGGACATCTTGCACTTATTAACCTTATGGCCTATTTTCCCACATTGCTTGTAGAAAGTGAACACTCCTTCATAACGAAAATCTACCCATTGAAACATACTTTCACTATACTCATAAAAAAAAACCTGGCACTAATGGTTTATCAAGCTCAATTTTCACTCTTGCTCTCAGAAACTCTTTTGGTCCCATTTCAAGAGAAGTAGAATCAAATGATAAAACATTCCCTAACTTCTCTATGGGGATAATTAGCAGTAAGAGGAATACCTTCAACTCTTATCCAAATAGGGGCAACTGAAAAATCAAAGCTTCTGATTGCAGCGCTTGGAAACCACCATTTAAGGATTAGAAGAGCACCTTGGTAACAAGCCGTACGCTTGGCTAACAAATTGTCTCGATCATCCAGATTTGCGCAATAGAAAAAGAAGGTTTTTCCAACTTTTTCTACTATTATCTCATTATGGGATATCCAACAGTTAGATACCCATTCTTGAATTTGTTCCTTTGCAAAGTTTCTTGAATCCTTAAATTTGCCCATCACTGCCATCGGGTAAATCACATCTGATGGCATCATGTCTCCAAATTCTGAGCTTATTTTTGGTCCCATTTTTTTAAGGGGACCACTAAAAGCATCATCATAATTTGGAAAGGGGTAGTTCATCTTTATTTGAGGATTTTAGATAGGAGAATAATTGAAAGGGAAATTGTTTTAGTGAGAGGGATAGAGAAAAGATTTTTAGATGAAGCAGGTTGAAGAAGAAAAAGTAGAAGGAAAGAAAAAACTTGCTCTAAAAGTTAGAGAGAGATGCTCTAGGATTTTTCTAGAGGATTTTTGAACTTAGGAGTATAAGATTGTTTTTCTTGATTTTGATTTGATTAATCCTTTTGTGACATCCCAAGATAATGATACGCTTATTTTTTTTTCCTATCAAATTCCCCATTGGAAGAAAAAAGAGTAGAGAAATTTTTTGGCACAAGGGTGACGGTATATTGCTATTGGTATGCATAGATTACCTTCTTTTAAAGATGAGAGACTATTTAACTTTTGAAAAAACTTGGCTGAAACCATCTCAGTTTTTGGGATTTTGCCAACTTTAGCTTACATGCATGTATAATTTGTAGTAACAGTTTATGCATAATAGATATGCATAAACTTATACACTGATAAGTACTCCCTCCGTTTCTTTTTAATTTACTCACTTCACTTTGGGGGAGAACCAAAGAGAAAGTGCAAAAGTATGAGAGGGAAACTGAAAAAGATGAGAGAGAAACTAAAAGTGAAAGAGATAAACTAAAAAGTGGGTTAAAATATTAAAAAGTAAATGACATGGGTGGAAAAAGAGGAGAAAGTTGATGTCACATGTTACTAAAAATAGAAAAAGCAACAATGTGTAGACTAAAAAGAAACAGACCAAAAAGAAAAGTGTGTAGATTAAAAAGAAACGGAGGGAGTAATATGTTTCAACTAATAACAAATTAAATTTGCATGTACTAATATATATATAGGTGGTAGAGTAGTGGCATCACTACTCACCTCGTATCCCTAATGCTAAGGTATAAGAATCAAACCTCTGAAGAATTTTGATCCCTTATCCCACATCAATTAGTGAGCCCCTTCATTTTACCTTTAGATATTGAAATGGCAGAAACTTTTCTCAGTCGATCATTATAATGACTAAGATACGTCTCAGCCAAGACCCTTAAATTAAACTTTACTTAAGAGAGTGTTTGGTTGAATTTTTTTCATATATAAATGAATATTCCGTTTTCCTTTGTTCAGCTAAGTTGGTCAATGGTAGAAAAATAGTTTTCTCGCGTATGCATGGAATATTAGTTTCGTCAGGGATAATAAACAACTTTTCCTATAATGCCATATTTTCCTTCCTTTTTTTATGTTCCTCTTTCTCTTCTTCCTTCCATATCTCCACTCCTTATATTTTTTTTGTTTCTCCCTAATTTTTCTTGTGAAGAACCAAATAATAGAAAAACTATTATATAATTGTATTTTTCCCTTGGGAATTGATTTTCATTAAAAATTATTTTTCCATTGAACATATTTTCAATCCAACTAAACAGTACTCCCTTGGCCAAGTTTTCACTCGATGTTTGGTAGTTATATTAGCTCAAAATTTTAGGTGGAAACCAAAATCAGTACATAGAGAAACATGAAAAGACAAGTATCAATGAAATCTTAGCATGTATTTGACTTGGGCAATGTTTTGAATTATTGGATGGACAACAATTATAACACTAATAGTAAAGTTACAAATTGTAATTATGCGAATTAATTGATGAATAGATCATCTGTTCTCGAAGTTTTCCTCGCATATCATTATACCAAAGGGTCTTGCATCAGATTCGTCTCAGTCATTTTAAATGATCGAGATGAGGTCCCATTATTAGTTTATGGGCCTAAACTAATAATGTTCAAGGTTAAAGTGTTAGATATTGGGGTTTAACTGATCGATGTCTCGGTCAGTGATAATTTTATACTCTATTATACCCCCTCACTCTCAAGAACCCATTGAGCTTGAAGTGTGGATGCATGTAAGGCTCCTCTCATACTTGGTGCTAAATATTTCACTTAGAAAAGAGGGGTGGATGAGATTCGAACCTGTGACCTTCTTATCATGCTGACTCCTATGCTATGTCAAAGGCCCAACTCAACCAAAAGGTTAAGCTGATGGTTGGAGCCCCAAAAATACTTTTATATTCTATCACTTATGATTATTTAAGATTTATAATACTAGTAATAGAAGAAGATAGCTATGTTTACTCATTGAGTAAACAATCCACTTTTAATCGAATATTTATACTTCATAGTTTTACTAGTAGTTTTACTAGTTGATAAGTTGAATTCGCACAACCTTTTAAAGCCTATTGGAGTCTTAGTGATGGATAACCTACCACAAGAGAGAGATAAACTTTTAATAGTAAGCTAGCTTCAATACATGTACAATGACACCATTTTATAAATATACGACATTAATTCTGAAGTTAGGGTATATGAACCTCTAGTGAGAGAAAATGCTCCAAAAGATGCTAGGGTATTCTAGAGAGAGAAAACGAAAAAGAAAAAAGAAAAAAGAAAAAACACAAAGAACCCTCAATGAAACCAAACCTTAAGACCTCCTTTTGTATTTGGTTCCACCCTGAATCTTCTCTTCTCAAGCTTATTCCACTGCAAATCTATCCAAAGATCACTTCCTTCCCTCTCGATCTTGGGAGATTTTGGTCCAATTTACATCTGCCATCCGTTTCGGCTTCAAAAGAAACCATTACCACCGCGCCTACCGTCATCATCCACCATCACCGCGCCGATCCTATCGATAATCTGCGTCACCCATGGCACCCTACTCCGCCGATCCTGTCGGAGCCAAGTCTGTCAGTTCGTGGGGTTACCCCAAACACCAAAACCGTGCCCAACAGCTTCAACTCCGGTAATGGAGTTGTGCCCAGCCTTTGCTGTGCTCGTTTCTTATCCCAGGTAAGTTATCTCCCCCTCATTTTTGGTTTTATTTGGTGTTGCTTTATATTGAATCCCTGCTTAATCGTTAGATCTACAGCTCTATCAAGTATTTGGTATCATTTTGCTATGGATTTCCCTATCTTCTTAGTGAACGCTATTCCGATCTCTTTTATTCTGAATATGCATGGTTCGATTTCAATATCTCATCAGACTCTTTTAATTATTAAGTGCCTATTACTAAGCTTTTTTCTTTGGTTATGGTCTAAATATTATGCTCATATACTCAGTTTCCAGCCCTTTATTCGGTTTTTGTATAACTTGACTACCTTTTCAACCAATGATTTTAATGTTTTATCAATTCAATTGTGTCATCTCGTTGTGGTTTTAACTGTATTCGTTGGAATCACCATTTTGATTTCTCTCACAGTGTTTGATGGGAATTGTATATATCATCATAATTTTTCAACGTCTAAAGAGTGTCTAGTCCTGCACACCCTTCCTTTGTTTTGGTCTAACCTTTATGCCCAACTGTGGATTAATTGTCTCTTTTTCAGGAAGCATGCTAAGTTTGGCAATCTACATTTTGTTATTTTTAGCACTGCCATTCGACTTTAGTGGCTTCTTTTTCTATGGAATTTCATTATTTCTCGTTCAATCCCTTCCCACATTCTATTGCATGGAATGCTTAATTTCCTACTTTTCATTGTCACTCTTGGTCTTTTCGACACTCGACTAATAGCTACTAGTGCATTATCTCTTAGTATATTTATTTTGGTCGGGTGTGGGCTAAATTACACCCCTCGAAAAATAACTTTTCATGAATTTTATCATGCTACTAGTTATGTGTGCTTCATGATTTTTTCTCTAACAAAATGGATTTTTGCTTGTTTCTTGGGTAGATCTTATCTTTATTCTCATATTATGAAATCTAATTGGAACGCCTACTTGATCAGAAAGACGATCTATAATCCAACTCGCTGCCATAATATCTCAATCAGAATGATTTCATTTACTTTTTCTCACTATCTCAATTCCCTTGAGCTTAAATATTACTTATCCTCAAAGCTTTGGCAGATTGATTATACTCTTCTGTGCTTAATCCAGAATATTATTTTAGGCATTGTTCTCATGTTGTTGATATATATATGGGTCATCATAATTAGCAATCCTTACATTGTTATTTGGTTTTCCCAATATCTATCATGTGCTAAGTTTTAAAAGTCATCCTTGCGATACATTGAAAATTTTGTGATGTTATCCTATCATGATGCTCTGGATTTAAGAGTTTACAGATTCAATTCCTTTCATGCTTCTCAGTTTCCTATCACTCTTGATACTCCTATTGCAACCTCTATTAATATAGTTATTGAATGGTTGGTAAACCCTCTAATGTCCCTTACTATTAGAATGATTCGCGCTTACCTGGAGTTCCCTCTTTTTGTGATTGTTAAAATTCTTTTTACCAATTTAGAGAAGGAACGGGTCTTCATACTCCATTGGACCCGAGTGCTTTATCAGTTGCTATGGAACAGGGGTGAATTTTCACCTCTTCACAGCTTGTTCAATTTTTACAGGTCAATTTTCTTTTTTGGCATCCATCCAGTCAAGGTAGGCACAACTTGCAGTCTCTCGGGAGACCATTACGATATCCTTCATTGCAAATTTTTTACTCCAAACTTGGATTCTATGGGTTTAATCCTTTTACTGCTTTATATCATTTTGACTACTATTATGGAACGGGATTGCAATCCCATATGGATCCGAGTGCTTAGACACTCGCTTAAGAACAGGGGTGTTTTCACACTCACACCCCCTAACCGTGTGCTACTTGGTTGCAGGATTATTGAGCAAGTTGTTTACCCTGTGCTTTTTAGATCCAAAGGGAAAAATTCTTGGAATCAAGTGCTCCATCACTCGCAAATGTACAATTATCTAAATGACCAGGCTCTTGAAGCCTTATCGAATCGAGTGCTTGACACTCGCTTTTGCACAAGGGTGGTGATACACCCTCTGACTCGTTCTCTTTCTATGGCATGCCTATTTCCTCTTCTCATAACTAAATTTAGGAGAGGAAGAAAGGTAATGAGGCCATATCATTGGCCTATGTACGGACAGGTTTATTTTAAACCTACCAAACGAATCTATCTCATTAATCCATTTATTATATGAAAATTTTATGCTGGAACATTCAAGGGGGTAAAAAACCCCAAGCTTTGAGCGAATTAATCTACCTGAAAAATAAATATATACCTGATATCATTTTTGTCATTGAAACACTAACCAGTACCGTTAATAGCAAGCGAATACTCAAAACACTGCAATTTCATAACAATATCATTGTTGATCCGATTAACCATTCGGGCGGAATCTGGGTCTGTTGGAATAACAACAATACCACTGTACAAAATCAGGTTACCCACGCTAGACTAATTCAATTAGAAATTCTCTACAAACCAAATAACAAGATCTACACCATCTTTGGTACTTATTGTCCCGCACAAAACGTAGACAAAGATGCTTTTTGGGCTTATCTCAACAACTGCTTACATAATGCTCAACATCCCTGGCTCCTGCTAGGGGATTTCAATGAAATGCTACTCTATCAAGAAACTCGGTGGGGCACCACTTAAAAACAATCAGCTAAAACGACTCCCAGACTTTTACAAACGCATTTGGCAGTTGATATCCCTTGTTATCACAAAGCCTTCTCCTGGAAAGGCCTCGCAAATGACAAACCCATGTATGAACGTCTTGACAGGGCCATCTCAAATCAAAGTTTCTTTAACGACTTCACTCATAGCACATTAATTTATGGGAACTTCACTGTTTCTGATCATGCACCCATCATTTTCTCTACCAATCAAGGACCTTTAATTAAGGCACCACCATTTCGCTTCTAGAACTTCTGGATCCTAGATAAAGAATCACACTTTATTGTCAAAAAGAATTGGAACTCTCAGACCACTGGATCGCGTTTCTATCGCATTCAGCAAAAACTCATACGCATCAAAAGCGAACTAGAAACTTGGGCCAAAACTAAATATAGTCACACGGCAAACAAGCTACAAGCAAATGATGAAAAACTTAAAGACCTACAGGATAAACTATGGCACCAACCATTTAATACTATATGGATTAAACACATCAATAAACTCCTTCTTCAAAGAGAAAAATTACTTCTTTTCAATCAAAAGGCCTGGGGGAACAACGCCCGCAAAACGTGGTTAACCCAAGGCGACCGCAACTCTAGATTCTTCCATAACAAAATGAAGAAAATACAAACATTCTCCACTATCTTCCGACTAAAGAATGAATTGGGGCAGTGGGTGGATTCCCAACAAGACCTCTCTAACTTATTGACCAACTCTTTCCAGCATCGATTCCGAACAAATTTCAATAGCCAAAGAAGCTTAGACCTCACCTTCCTCACCCCCTTTGTTTTTCAATCTGACTGCGATATTTTACTAGCACCAATTACACCCACTGAGATTAAAGAAGCGATCTTTGATATCAACCCCAATAAAGCCCCGGGGTCGGACGGTTTTGGAGCAAAAAATTTCCATGCTTACTGGCCAATTATAGAAAAAGATATCGTTATTGCAATTCAAAGCTTCTTTCACCATGGCAAATTGCCACCGTCCCTTAATACTTACACTCATTCCCAAAAGAGATATTCCAGAAACACCAGACCATTTTCGTCCGATCAGCTTAATAAACACCATTTACAAAGGAATCTTAAAAATTATTGTCAACCGGCTACATCCAGTTCTCCAGCGAGAAGTAAGTCATTATAAAATGCTTTCACGCAAGGAGGCCTTGGTCTCCGGAAAACTCTTTCAATGAACCAAGCATTTATGGCCAAGCTTGGTTGGAAAATTCTCACAGACCCAAACAATATTTGGGTTAAATTGATCAAAGAAAAGTATTTAAACCGACAATCTTTTTTCACTTGCTCCCCTAAGCCTCAGGATTCCCCCATCTGGAGGAAAATCCTTATGCAAAGAAATATTTTAAAAAAAGGCATTCGATGGAAAATTAGAGATGGGAAACAGATTCTATTTTGGTTACATAACTGGTGCACAAATGATAGCTTCATTAATATGCTTCCTGGATCACACAATCAAATAGATATGTCAATCCGACTAAGTGAATTCATCCTTCCAAATAGAACATGGAATCTACGAAAATTAAGAGACCTACTCCCCGACCGTTTTATCCAAATGATTAAGGGACTTCCTATTCCTGTTTATCCAGTCCCAGATGAACCAATTTGGGGACCTTCCTCCTCAGGAAATTTTACAGTTAAATCTGCCAACTGGATAGCTCATAAAATCCCCCTTCAAAATGAAAAATGGCAATATCGATGGATTTGGAAATTACAAATCCCACCAAGGCTACAAATTTTCCTTTGGCAAATCTATCATAATAGCTTAGGAGTGCGGCAAATTTTAGCTAAACGTCAAATCATTCCTTTTAACAGCTGCAGCTTCTGCAACGTAGCTGAGGAATCTATAAACCACCTCTTCGCCTCTTGTCACTGCCTCAATCCCCTCTAGGACTTGCAAGATATGAAAGTTTGGTTCCCACATCACATTAATTCAGAACCAGTGTTAAACACTCTCTCCGACTTAAGGATTCACAAAAACCTTCTTCAAAAATTCATCTTCATTATTTGGAGCATATGGAAAGAAAGGAATGATGTTATTTTCAATAACGCCAACCTAAATGTTCATCGAATCCTACATAAAGCCAAATTCCTTCATAAATAATGGATCCTAAGAGAAGCGGTTGACAATTTTTTCTCCACAGGTTCCCCGTTCTCACTTTCCCACATCAATCATTCCACCATCATTCATCACCATAACAATTCCATCCTCGTGACCTGGGAGCCTCCACCTGAACATTTCTTCAAACTCAACTTCGATGGCTCAGTTCGTCAACAAACAACAACCAACGGTTCACAACATCTCAACTCAGCAGCAGCAGGTATCATTATAAGAGATTCAGCTGGGGAGCTTCTCACAGCTTTAGCGGTCAACCTCGGCTCCACCGCCGTCTACATGGCAGAAGTTTTGGCACTTCATCATGGTATCATCTTGGCCCTTAAACACCATATTCAACACATCATCATTGAAGGAGATCCCCCTCCCCACCCCAAGTAGCCACCACCCTTGCCCCCTCGCCCCCACCCCGGTAGCCCCCTGCCCCACCCCCGGTAGATCCCCCCTCCCCCAACATCCCCGCCACCTCCCACCCCGCACCCCCCCCCCCCTCTCGCGTTGTAGAAATTTAGATGCTTAATGCGGAAAACGAGTATCACATACTCAAACATCTAACACCAAGATCTTTGCATAAATTAACATGAATCTACAAAGAGTATAGAATATACCTCTTGATGCGTGAATTCCACTTTCACCACAAGCCTTCTAGTGGAGATCCTTTAGAACGCCAACCACCGTTCCTCTAGTGTTGGTCCACGAACAACCCTTAGATCACCACGTATGCTAGTACGGAAGAGAGAAGAATCCTCTTGCTTTTGAGGTGTATGATGGCCGAATGAATGGGAGAGATGAGAGCACACGAAAATCAGATTTTCTCTTACTAAAATGATGTACCTCCTTCACCTTTGTAACCCCCATATGATTATATAGGGTGGTTACAAAGAGATGATTCATGAGGCTTTATTTTGCCTCATAATGTCATACATTATGAGCCTAATAAACTCATGAGTTACAACTCTTCCATCCATCTTAAAAACCGCCCAACCCATTTCACAAATGGATTTAGGTAATATCCAAGGGTTGTCACATTGTGTGACCTCATAGGACCCAATACATATTAGTAGTTGGCCTAAATATACTAGCCCAACAAACCGCAATTAGCTTCTAGCAAAACGTTGCGGTCACCTAATATTATTGAATATATTATCTTCATAATTTGTCCATATACATTTAGTTTGTTACACTTGATCGAGGACAAAATCCTTCAATCTCCCACTTGTCTAAGAACAAGTGTGTAACCTTCAAACTCCTTAAGTCGCTTAATGTCTAACTTGATGACATGGTAACATCGTATGTAAACCATACCAATATTCAAGTTGTTTCTTGAAATCCGAGTTCGAACTGTCGAAACAAATGATTAACTCCTTAATCCATTTGAGCATGGCTATGCATTTTCAGTTCTCGCTCTTCAAGAGGCCAAGACACCAATCCTAACTCTTAGGAGGACTTTATCCAGTCTTGTATAACCAAAACTCCCACTCAATTCGTAGCAGTTCCGATCACTGCTTTTATAGCCTCCTTTTACGGCACGACGTTTTGCAGTGTCAAAAACATACTAATCCTTAAGTAAGAATAGTGTCATACTCATGTCTAAGGAATCCACTAAATATATTAATGAGATTCTCATAAATCTTTTAAAGAACTCCCACTAGGTCTGCCCAACGTGTATCAACTATACACACCTATGCAAATGACTAGACATCTTTATGTCCCCATAGCCCATGAAACTGCGCTATCAATCAACTTGTAATCTAGTCCATGAAACAGAATAATTTACGTTCAACTTTAATGATTCGAACTAGGGACCAAGGTAAATTATAACTCCTGTTCACTGGATAGGGTTTCATTCGTCAAATCACATATTTGACAATCCTATCAAACGTTATAAAATACTTTGAACGTTTTATTTAATACTAAACCAAGATTAAATAAGAATATAACCTTTTATTTGATAAACATAACCAAACATATCACAAGAGTAACTATAACTGTGAACTAATTAAAGTAAATAGTACACAATCAAAACCACTCTCCTACATGCTTAAGTCCTATAGCCCTAGAATGACTCTCATGCTTAGGCTGAGGCAATGGTTTAGTCAAAGGATCAGCGACATTGCTATCCGTATGAACTTTGCTAACTATTACATCTTTTCTCTCAACCACTAGTAGAATAATTGTTTATTGCTGCGGTCATTAAGTGGCCTATTGCGGCGGTTTTAGCTGCGCAGCAATTAAGGGCGCAGCAATAGGTAATTACGCAATAGGTGAGTCTATTGCTGCGGTTCTTAGCCAAAACCGCAGCAATATGTTACACCTATTGCTGCGGTTCTTACCCAAAACCGCAGCAATAGGTAGTGTTAATAACAAAAAAAAAATTGAAAAGTAACCTATTGCTGCTGTTGTTGGTAAAAACAGCAGCAATAGACTCACCTATTGCTGTTGTTTTTACCAACAACAGCAGCAATAGGTTGCTTTTTTTTATAAAAAAAAAAAATTATACATTTATAATGTCATATATTAGTACTACACGTCTATGCCTACACAACATTATTTTCAAAACCACAACATTCAAGCATCAAATTAATTAACAAATTACATAACAACAACATTATACATTTGACTTTATAAGTTTTACGTTGAAATAAAAAAATACACATATATAAGATCTAAAAATATATATACAAATGATATCTAAAAAAATATATACAAATTAATTTAATTCACCATAAACCTAAAATACATATTCAATTAGATCTACAAAATTAACAAAAAAATTAAATTGAAAAAAGATGAGTATTAACTTTCGAAAATTCGAAAATTCTCATGACAGAAAACCAGAGAAATGAAACCCCTACCGAAATCAACAAACGAACAAGTAATAATACAAATATACAATGAGTCCAAATCTCCAAATTAATCAACAACATTAACAAAAAAGCATCAAGAAGGGTGGAAAACACTTAACCTCGCCGGAAAACACTTAAATTTGCCGGAAAAGAGGAAATTCTCGAAAAAAAATGAGAACGAAAATTAGATCTACAAAATTAACAAAAAAATTAAATTGAAAAAAGATGAGTATTAACTTCCGAAAATTCGAAAATTCTCACGACGGAAAACCAGAGAAATGAAACCCCTACCGAAATCAACAAACGAACAAGTAATAATACAAATATACAATGAGTCCAAATCTCCAAATTAATCAACAACATTAACAAAAAAGCATCAAGAAGGGCGGAAAACACTTAAACATGCCGGAAAACACTTAAACTCGCCGAAAAAGAGGAAATTCTCGAAAAAAAATGCGAATGAAAATTAGATCTACAAAATTAACAAAAAAATTAGATTAAAATAAAAGGACGAAGGGGAAAATGAAAATTGCAGATCTGAAATGAGAGAGGGAAAGAATCGCGAGATGATGAGAGGATGAAGACTGGGGAGATCTGGAAACGAACGAACGAACGATGATGCAGCGAACGACGAAGACGTCGCGAAGCTTGAACGAACGATGATGCAGCGAACGGCGAAGGAAATCAGAGACGGCGGCGTCGAACGCGAGCCTATGTTGGGTGGGCGTCGAACGAACGAATGAACTGATGGACCAGATTTAGGTGAGAGTTGAAGAACTGATGGAGAGAGGAGAACTGTTGAAGGAGTGAGGAGAGAGACCGAAAACGGCACAATGCTGGGTTTAAAAAGAAACCCTAGCTGGGCCTATAATTATAAAGCGGGCATTTAAAAAAACGGAAGACATATTGCTGCGGTTTCTAGAAAAAACCGCAGCAATATATTAAAATATTATTTTTGTAATATTATTTTAATATATTGCTGCGGTTTTTGTCAGAAACCGCAACAATATATCTGGTCAAAAAGTCAACTTTTTTTCAAAAAAATTCCGTTGGAACCATATTGCTGCGGTTTTTGACCGAAACTGCAGCAATATCATTATTTTATATTTTATCTTTTCTTTTTACGTGATATATTGCTGCGTATGGATAAAACCGCAGCAATACTACCGCAACAATAAGCAATTATTCTACTAGTGAACGATTTCTCGAATGAGATGAAATTTCCTAAGTACATGTTTACACCTTTGATGTGATCTTGGTTCCTTAGACTGAGCTATGGCACCATTGTTATCACAATGTAAACCAATACCATCTCCAACACTAGGCACTACTCCTAGCTCCAGAATGAACTTCTTCATCCAAACGGCTTCCTTTCTTTGCATCGCCGCAAGACAATGTACTCAGCTTCTGTTGTAGAATCAGCAACAGTACTTTGCTTTGAACTTTTCCAGCTCACTGCCCCTCCATTTAGACAAAAGATGAAACCAGATTGGGATCGGAAATCATCTTTATTAGTTTGGAAGCTCGCATCTGTGTAACCCTCAACAATTAACTCACTTTCACCTCCATACACTAAAAAATTATCCTTAGTCCTTCGTAAGTACTTTAGGATATTCTTAGCTGCACTCCAGTGTGCGTCACCTGGATTTGATTGGAATCTGCTACACATGCTCAAGGCATATGAAACATCTGGGCGAGTACAAATCATGGAGTACATAATGGACCCTATAGCTGACGCATAAGGAACATTACTCATTCGCTTAATCTCATCACGTCCCGAAGGACATTGAGTCTTGCTAAGCGAAACACCATGTTGCATAGGTAGAAAACCTCTTTTAGAGTTTTCCATATTGAACTTAGTAACGATCTTATCTATATAAGTTCGTTGGCTAAGTCCAATCATCCTCTTAGACCTATCCCTATAGATCTTGATCCCCAAAATGTACTCAGCGTTTCCAAGGTCTTTCATAGAAAAACAACTCTTCAACCATTCCTTGACTGACTCAAGCATGGGAATGTCGTTTCCTATGAGAAGTATGTCATCTACATATAAGACCAAGAAAACTATGTTACTCTCACTTTCCTTCTTGTAAACACAAGACTCTTCTCCGTTTTTGAGAACCAAACAGTTTGATTGCCTCATCAAAACGAAGATTCCAACTCCGGGATGCTTGCTTCAATCCATAAATGGATTTTTGAAGCTTACATACCCTCCTAGGATATTCTGGATCCACAAAACCTTCTGGTTGTGTCATATACACATCCTCTTTCAAGAACCCATTCAAGAAAGCTGTTTTGACATCCATCTGCCAAATCTCATAATCATAAAAGGCAGCAATCGCTAGGAGTATCCGAATGGATTTAAGCATTGCTACTGGTGAAAAGGTTTCGTCATAGTCTATACCATGAACTTGCTTGAACCCTTTTGCAACCAATCTTGCTTTGTAAACCTGAACGTTACCATCCTTGTCTGTTTTCACTTTGAAAACCCATTTGCAACCAATAGGTGTAACCCCATCGGGCAAATCCATCAAGTCCCATACTTGATTTTCAGACATAGATGCCATTTCGGACCTCATGGGTTCAAGCCATTTTTCGGACTCTTCACTCATTAAAGCTTGCTTGTAGGTAGTAGGTTCTTCAAATTCTAAGATCATTATCTCAGAACTTTCAGTTAACAAGAAATCAACAAACCTTTTGTTTGGTATTCTTGATCTACTAGTCCTAGGAGGGGCTGCAACAGGAGAAATTTTCTTCTCAACAATTTGAGAATTTTCGTACAAATTAGATTCGAGTGGGACAGTAGGAGATTCGTGTACAGGATGCACATCCTCCAACACTTGGTCAGTTATGGGAGAAGATTCCTCTAAAGGAGGAATTACTTCAAGCTCCACAGCTGGCACTTGTGCTTATGACTCTAACATAGGTTGAACTATGTCCATTTGTTGCTTTTCTCGAACTTCTTCGAGAAATATATTACTCCCACTTGCCTTTTTGGAAATAAAATCCTTTTCCAAAAAGACACCACGACGAGCAACAAACACTTTGCCCTCAGTCCAATGGTAGAAGTAATAGCCCTTGGTCTCTTTGGGATAACCCACAAAGAAACACTTATCTGATTTAGGGGCGAGTTTATCTGAAAGTAAACGTTTTACATAAACCTCACAACCCCAAATCCGTAGAAAAGACAAACTTGGAGTTTTTCCACTCCACATCTCAAATGGTGTTTTTTTCTACTGCCTTTGATGGAGTTCTATTAAGTGTGAAAGTAGCAGTTTCGAGAGCATATCCCCAGAAGGAGATGGGAAGATCAGCAAAACTCATCATAGACCGAACCATATCAAGTAGAGTTCGGTTCCTCCTTTCGGATACAGCATTCAACTGAGGTGTTCCAGGTGGAGTGAGTTGTGAAAGAATTCCACAACTCTTCAAGTGATCACTAAACTCTTGGCTCAAATATTCACCACCACGATCGGATCGTAGTGCTTTAATTGTTTTGCCAAGCTGGTTTTGGACTTCATTCTGGAATTCTTTGAATTTCTCAAACGATTCCGACTTATGTTTCATCAAATAGACATATCCATATCTACTTAAATCATCAGTAAAAGTAATGAAGTACCCAAACCCTCCCCTAGCTTTTGTGCTCATTGGTCCACACACATCAGTATGTATTAGACCCAATAGATCACTGGCCCTTTCACCCTTTCCAGTAAAAGGTGACTTTGTCATTTTACCCATTAATCATGATTCACATACATCAAATGGCTCAAAGTCAAAAGATGTTAGAAGTCCATCTTTATGTAACTTCTGAATGCGTTTCGCGTTTATATGTCCTAAACGACAATGCCATAAGTAAGTAGGATTAGTATCGCTTAATCGATGTTTTTTGCTGTCTATGTTAAGGACATCTTTGTCTAACTCTAGGAAATATAGACCATTAGACCTTTTAGCAATGCCATAAAACATTGAATTCAAATAAACAGAGAAACAACCTTTCTCAATTGTAAATGAAAACCCTTCATTATCCAAAACAGGAATAGAAATAATGTTTTTGGTAATAGCAGGAACATAATAACAGTTATTAAGCTCTAATATTAAACCAGAAGGCAAAGGTAGACTATAAGTCCCAACTGCAACGGCCGCAACCCTTGCACCATTTCCAACGCGCAGTTCTACCTCCCCTTTAGCCAAGGTTCTACTCCTTCTTAGTCCCTGCACATTCGAAGTAATGTGAGAAACACAACCGGTATCAAATACCCAAGAAGTAGATGTTGGTAAATTAATGTCAATGACATAGATACCTGAAGAAGAAGCCCCAGACTTCTTATCATTTAGATACTTCGGGCAGTTACGCCTCCAATGACCAATTTGACCACAATGGAAACACTTGGCATGTGCGGCCACCTTTGGCTTTGCCTTTGCCTGTGGCTTATCAGCAGTCTTAGTGGCAACTTGCTTGCCGTTGTCTTGCTTTTTCTTGCCAGCCCATTCTTTCTTAAAACCCTTTCCCTTTTGAACCATAAGAACTTTCTTCTTAGGTGCAACAGAGATGTTTTGCTCGGCAGTCATGAGCATCCCATGTAACTCAGCAAGGGTTTTCGACACCCCATTCATATTGAAGTTCAACCTAAAATGGTTGAAGCCTTCATGTAGGGAGTGTAGTATGATGTCAGTAGCCAACTCTTGGCTATAAGGAAAGCCCAACCTCTCCATTGTCTCGAAATAACCAATCATTTCAAAGACATGAGTGGCGACTGGCTTGCCTTCGACTAACGCACAATCAAGAATAGCCTTGTGAGTTTCATACCTCTCTATCTGAGCTTGTTGCTGAAACATGGTTTTCAGCTGTCGGATAATACTGTAGGCATCCAAGCTTGCAAACCTCTTTTGAAGGCTTGGTTCCATAGCCGCGAGCATAAGGCAAATAACAATTACCGACCTTTCTGCAACGACCTTTTGGGCCGCCTTTTCGGCTTCAGTAGAGGTGGTCGTTAAAACCGGGATCGGGGTTTCAAGAACATCCTCTCGACCTTCAGATCTAAGAGCAATTCTCAGATTCCTTTCCCAATCAAGGAAGTTGTTCCCGTTCAACTTATCCTTTTCAAGGATTGAACGTAAGTTAAAAGGTGAATTATTGTTGTTACCAGACATGATATCTACATAGAAGATGCAAAAGTAATGAGTATGTTTATCATAATAGCGTTTAACAAATTTTTAACACTTTAAAATAAAAGCTATGCGCTTGACCAATTTTAAATGTGTCCCCTTTTGAATCAAGTGATTCTAAGATCCTATCAAACATGATTTATAAGTGGACTTTGGCCTCAACTTAAAACCAAATTTAAAAGGTAAGTAAACTCTTTTACTAATTACAACAATTGTAATTCTTAGTTGATGGGTGATTGCTAAGGTGATGAAAGTTCCCAGGTAAGGAAGTTACCCACAACGTTGGGGAAAGCCTTCCTAATCCTAGACAGAACTTGTCACCCAAACACAAAAACCCAACCCTTTGCTTCAAAATCCAAAACCGTTTTGATGATTTTGTTGGGCCAAACCAAACTAAACATGCAAATTTCGGAAATTTACTCTACTTAGCCCAAGATTGGAAGTAACACTCTGCTTTGGCAGAACCTATTACTAACGATCAAGATTTTAGTAGATGTTTATTTGGAAAAGCAATTACCCAATATTAGCTTTAGGGACCTAAGTAAATTATTATGTGATTTAATTACTAGTGAACTCATTGCAAAAATAAATCACATGCATAATGGAATTTAGAAAGCATTCAAAAGCAATATTTAAATGCATAAAATAAAATGTGATCCTAGTATGGCCCCTAACCCTAAAGACTACTCTTTAAGGTCTCCATTCTTGAATCACCATGGATCTCCATCCTTGTGCTTCATGGGATAAGATTGAATCACCATTCTTCTTATGACAACTTGAATAATCATTTTTTTTTTTGAAATTTAAACTAAAATTACAAAAATAGCAACGATACACAGATCGTATTTAAATTACAAAAATACATTAACGATACGCAGATCGTATTTTCTATCCAAGTTTGGGCCATACTAGTCACCGCATGTAATCATAATATCATATATATAAAACATGCATTTTAATCAACTATTAAAATAAATTATTATGCTTCAACAACTTTAAAACATAATAACATCAACCAAATTTAATCTCATATTAAATTAAATGGTTAGTAACTCTAGACAAATTTCAATCATATTAGAATTTATCTCCCAAGGGCTTTAAAATATTAATCTAACAAATTTAATCAACCATTAGATTTAAAGAAAAATACATAATCACTCTAAGGCACCACATATATTTTAATCATATTAAAATATACAAACATAGCATGATATTTAATCATAAATACTAGCATGAAAGAACATAAAATTAAATACCATAAAAAGAAACTCCCATCATAATTTTAATTCATTTAAGTATTAACATAGGATACCATGCATAATAACTTATTAATATGCATTAAGGGATAAACGGGTTTTAACGTTTTTATCCTTTGAAAAAGAGACGAGCCAAAAGGATGGCAGACCACCGCTCGCGACCCGCGAGCTAGGTCGCGACTCGCGATTTTAGTCACGACTCGCGAGAAGCTCACTGCTTCCACTATTCCGATTTCAATTCAAGCAATTTTAATCGAAATACGTATGATTTTCTTTATACACTAAAACACTTTTATGCATAACTAAATCAGACTTGGCCTTCAAATTCAAGAATTCATGCCATGAAATTATACATAGTCAAATTAAGCATAAAAACCTCAAAGCATGCAAATCATGAATCATACATATATATATACATCACATTCTAATTAACAACTTAACTAAAACATGAAACAATATAACAATTATATATGTATATATACATGTATTGAAAATGTATAAACAACTTTTATACTCCCACTTGATTAAAATCCAATTTTAATCACGCAAACAATATCCTCATGCTAATACCCTCCCCTAAATGAATTAAAATAAAGGAAAACATGCATAACATGATCATATTAATCTATGCAATAGGCTAACTGATACCACTGTAGGAATTTAGATGCTTAATGCGGAAAACGAGTATCACATACTCAAACATCTAACACCAAGATCTTTGCATAAATTAACATGAATCTACAAAGAGTATAGAATATACCTCTTGATGCGTGAATTCCACTTTCACCACAAGCCTTCTAGTGGAGATCCTTTAGAACGTCAACCGCCGTTCCTCTAGTGTTGGTCCACGAACAACCCTTAGATCACCACGTATGCTAGTACGGAAGAGAGAAGAATCCTCTTGCTTTTGAGGTGTATGATGGCCGAATGAATGGGAGAGATGAGAGCACACGAAAATCAGATTTTCTCTTACTAAAATGATGTACCTCCTTCACCTTTGTAACCCCCATATGATTATATAGGGTGGCGGGGATGTCGTGGGAGGGGGGATCTGCTGGGGGGGGGGTGGGGGTTACTTGGGGTGGGGGCGGGGGCAAGGGTGGTGGCTGGCTGGGGTGGGGGGGGGGGCGGGGGTGGTGGGATGGGGTGGGGGAGGGGGCGGGGGTGGTGGGATGGGGTGGTAGGAGGGTGGGGAAAGGTTAGGGTTAAGGTTAGGTTTTAGGGTTAGAGGTTAGGGTTTAGTTAGGTTAATTAGGGGAAATTAGGGTTTAAAACAGAAAATTAGGGTTAATGACTAACGGCAGTTAACGCCGTTAGTCATTAAGGGCATTTGGGTGTATTATAGTGAAACTGAGGGGTACCTCGTGTATTTTCAAAAGTGAGAGGGTACCTCATGAATAAACCGAAAACTCGGGGGCATTTAGTAAAAAAACCGAAATAATTATATACATCTATGCTAATACATTAAAATGTGTTCCTCATTAAGGAACTGTGCCACGAGTAGGGTTGTTCAGAGTGCGGTCTGGACCGCACCAAACCGCAACCCAAACGGTTTGGGTTGGTTTGCAGTTTCAAAATTGCGGTTTGGGTTATGATTTCAAGGAAACTGCGGTTTGCGGTTTGGGTTGGGTTTTAATTTTTGTAAACCGAAACCGTACCGTAAACCGCAATTTTATATGATTTATTTTAATTTTTTTTTATCTATTTTGATTTCTTTAAATACACTTGACAAGGTAGCACACAAGTATACAACTGAAAAAAAAAAGTTTGAGGTAAAGAACGTGGTCACTTTTGATAAATTATTATTCATGTTTTATTATGAAGTCAACTTCATATATATTTGGACTCTTTATAATTATTAATATTTTTTTTACTCTTAAATTACAAAATTAATATCGCGGAGGAAAAAATGGTTAAACCGCAAACAAAACCGCACCAAACCGTGTTGCGCAATTCGGTTTGGGTTGGTTTGGGCAAAAGTGCGGTGCGGTTTGGGTTGGGAAAATGTCAAACCGTATATTTGCAGTTTAGGGCATCCCAAACCACACCAACCCAAACCGCGAACACCCCTAGCCACGAGGCTCTATCCCTTAAAGTTCTGACTTCATGTACTCCACATACAATAAAAAAAAATTAGATTATGCATGGTATAAGATTTGATCTCATGACCTGAAGCTTGTGCACTAATGTCTTAACCACTAAACCAAGCAATATTTGGTGTTATAATTTCAATGAAAAATACTAATAAATGAAATATTTAAGTACCCGGGGCATTGCCCGGGCCTAAATCTAGTTCGATCATCTATAACATGCAGAATGTAGTTCTCCTGTTAAAGTACCTTAATAAACATCACTTTTTTTTGACAGAACAACATCATATACTTGATGAACTATATAAACAAGTTTCTAGAGTGCTCCTGTGCAATTATCACCCTTTTTCTTCCAAAAGCATTGCTACTTATATTAAAGGGTTGTCAACACATGTTGAAGTAATACATGCCTGCCTTGCATCCCCCTTTGGTTTCATTAAAGGGCCATCTTCTACGTTCCTCTAAATAAAAAGATGCCAATTGTTTACGTATACAAGCTATGTTATACAACCCGTAATTTGGAACACCAAGATGAACATCTAATTTATATATCGACTAACCAAAAGGTCGAAAACATATTCATAACAGCCGCCCAATGTAAAAAGTTGTATGTTCAGGTAATTCAATTGTAATAATTGGGCCCTTTTGACTTGAAGTGTGGATGCAGCTAGGGGTGCTCATCGGTCAAGGACCGGATCGGATGGGAACCGGCTGGACCGACGGATCGGAATTTGGAAAATTTTTGGACCGGTCCGTAATTTTTTTGGTCCGGTCCGGTTTTGTACCTGTTGGATCAGAATCTATATATTCGTAAAAAAAAAAAATTATTTGATTTAAACATATTTATAAATTAGATACATTAAAATATTCCTAAAGGTGATAAATGGTAGGTTTTTAACTTTCTAACATTCTACCTTTTAAAATTTTTTTAATATACTTCCTCCGTTCTGTTTTAAATGAAACATTAGGTGAAATGACACTATTCATTGATCAATTTTGGCTCCAATTTATCGCCATTATATAAAGAAAAACATAGTCAAGTGGGATCTTGTTAGATTCGTCTCGATGCATACTATCAAATTATAACTTTTTTATATTTTTTATGTGTGCACAACTAAAGATATTAACGATTAAAGAAGCGCGTTGGGTTGCGTGAAAAAGCAAACGTTTCATTTAAAAAAGAACGGATGAAGTATAAACTTTTTTTTTACTAAAAAATCAGAAATTCTGGTCCAGAAACCCGGAATCGGGACTTTCTACGAACTGAGGAATTCCAGTACGGTCCAAATTCCGGTGTGGTTCAGTCCGGTCCAGATTCTGGTCCGACCTTGATCTTTGCACAACCCTAGATGCAACACAGGTCTCCCTCATCCCTGGTGCTAGATATTCCACTTAGAAAGGAGGGGTAGATGAGATTTGAACCCATGACCTTTATATCACGCTGGCTCTTGTTACCATGATAAACTTTCTCTCCTCTTCTCCATATGGAGTTCAACACAATGGCATATATTTAAATGTTCATGAATCATGATAATGTATTTTCATCAACGGTCGATCTTACTTGCCTTTTAATATTAATTTTTGGCATTTCCTTTCAGAAATAGCATGTTATCGCATAAATAGTGAATAATTGATTCTACCAAACACATCTGTAAACGCCAATAGTCAAACGGCCCACATGGATAGTCAATACATATAACTCGTTACAAGTACTTACACTAACCTAACTAAACAGCCAACACCCAACAACTGATTGTCAAACACCCTATATTATAATTCCCCTCCATTCACAAATAGTTGTTATATTTACCCAAGCCTTTATAAAAGGATATATATGACATAAATTTACAAAACGATCTTTTGAGATCCCTATTCCTAAATTTAAGTAGTCGCACATTATAAAATTTGATAACTTTTTCAAGTTGTACAAAAGAATTCCCGAAACATGCATTTTTAAAACTTTTTTGAACATTCTAAAACAAATTATATGACTATTATTTGTGGAAGAAGGGAATATATAATACACTAATTAAATGTTAGTTTAGGGGGGGGGAGGGGAAGGAAGAGCAATAAGAAAGTGATTGGCAAATAAGCTAGTATTTTAAGATTGTTAGAGAAAGCTGAACTCTAAGCACTTTCTCAATATACATCTTGCACTAAGCTGAATCAAAAGATTAATTCTGACTTGTAAAGAGGAGGCTGTCTGACTAAAAATGGTAAGCCATTACGATTTTTGGCCTATTTTGTATTCTTGTGCTTTTTTGGTTAGTCGAATGTAGAGAATATATACTCTAAGAAGTTGAATTCCAAAGCATTCTGATTTGTTAAGAAGAGGTCCCAAGTAAATAAAGTGGCCTAAAATCTCTTCAATCTCCTTGGGGTGCTTACACGTGTCCCAATAACTAGATAAAAATTATTTTACTACTTGTTATATATTTTCCCTCTCACATTTGTCGTCATGTTTTTTTTTTCCTAATCACTTTCATTAAACATATTTAGTAATATTTTTGTTGGAGATACTTTTATTTGGTTCCTTAGAAGAGATGATGATCCATGCATGCAAAGTGCGAAGTGATGACTTCAAACAGAAATCTAAGTTGTTTTCATATGCTTAGAGACAGCTTTAATTTGACAGGAGATTGGATAGATTAATATATAAACATAATAACTAATTAATATTATCATCTCTCAAATAATAATGTTTAATGGACCCCATAAAGAGTTAGGATTATAATGAAATAAGATGCTATAGCTAGTTGGTTTAGAGAGAGTATGCATCTATCAAACATCTAGCACATTTTGCATTATTATGGGAGACAAATAAAAGCTATGTGTATCAATTAGTCAACAACACCTAGCTAGCATGGTCATATGTTATAGAATTTCTTAATACTTGCTCAAGTTGCATTACGAATAATGACCTCCAAGTCACACACTGCATGCAATTTGCTTTAGTTTCATACTTTTTGGCAAATATAAATAAATGAAGGAAAACTAAATATAGATATTATATTATAGGCGGTCCGATAAATTTATACGTGATTAAGAAAACACTAAAAGTTTGTCCTATAATTGTTTCTTTGAAAATAAATAGTGCAATTTGGGCACAGTTTCAGTTTACTTCAGTTCAGTTTCATTTAGTTAGCTAGCTAGTTCTGTTTAGTTTAGTTCAGCTCAGCTCACCTCAATTTAGCCCAAAAGAACAGGGCCTAAATGGCGTCAAATATGAAGTTTTCAACTACTAATTTATGCCAGACATTAAAATACATAGTTAAGTAACCGTAATCTAATGTAATTTATTTCATGCACTTTTGTTCATATAATTGTGAATGTATTTTTGTTGGATCAATACTCATAATTAGTTATACTTAAATTTCAAATGAGCCATCTTATCCACTTCCCATAATTTTTTTTTTCAAGTAATGACATTAATATTTGAAATCATGAACCATTAATATAATTATGGTAACTTATTTTAGATATTCTCAGATAGTTTATTATGCGATTATGAATTTTGGACAAGAGAATATATACCATTTCATGGTCAAAATAGTGTGCAATTATATACATATATGGCTTTATTAGAAGGTAATTTCTTGATTTATCATTTTTAGAAAGGGTAAGTAATCTTAAGACTCCGCCATGACGCCTTGCATGTCATGTCTCCCTCTCATCAAGAAGTTGGTATCACTTCATGCTCACATGGACATAAATTGCCGATAAAAGGTAATTTGGTTAGGGATGTTTCCTTATGCAGAGAGAAGATTGTGTAGTAAGCATTTTACATCTAACTTCTAAGCCTGATTACCAACAATAGCCTTATAAAGTAACCAAAAAAAACTCATATAAGAGCTAATCCCATTTTATTTATAGGTAAGGCCGCCCCACATACATCCTTAAAAGATTGTTGAAATCACGTACTTGCAGAGATTATTCGAATGAAGAACTAGTTGCACCACAATATGTATAGTAGCTACAATTATTTTACCCAAAATCAATATGTATAGTAGATACAATTATTTTACCCAAAAATCTTACTTACAATTTGTTTAGCTAACTAGATTTTCTTGTCCTCCATAGCTCTACCATAAAATGGACTTGATTAACTCATTCGTTCAATTCAATTACATAATAACAATAACTAAATAAAACACTCAATTAAGTTATTATGTAATTGAATTGAACAAATGAGTTAATCAAATAACTAAATAAAACACCCGAGTAATTTATAATGTAATTGAATTGAACGAAAGGAGTTAATCAAATAACTAAATAAAACACTCGAGTAAGTTATAATGTAATTGAATTGACCGAAAGGAGTTAATCAAATAACTAAATAAAACACTTGAGTAAGTTATAATGTAATTGAATTGAACGAATGAGTTAATCAAATAACTAAATAAAATACTCGAGTAAGTTATAATGTAATTGAATTGAACGAAAGAAGTTAATCAAATAACTAAATAAAACACTTTAGTAAGTTTTTATGTAATTGAATTGAACGAATGAGTTAATTAAATAACTATAAATAGAACACTCGAGTAAGTTATAATGTAATCGAATTAAACGAAAGGAGTTAATCAAATAACTAAATAAAACACTTGAGTAAGTTATTATGTAATTGAATTGAACGAAGGAGTTAATCAAATAACTAAATAAAACACTCGAGTAAGTTATAATGTAATTGAATTGAACGAATTAGTTAATTTAATAACTACATAAAACACTTGAGTAAGTTATAATGTAATTGAATTGAACGAAAGGAGTTAATCAAATAACTAAATAAAACACTTGAGTAAGTTTTTATGTAATTGAATTGAACGATTGAGTTAATCAAATAACTAAATAAAACACTTGAGTAGGTTTTTATGTAATTGAATTGAACGAATGAGTTAATCAAATAACTAAATAAAAGAATCGAGTAAGTTATTATGTAATTGAATTGAACGAAGAAGTTAATCAAATAAATAAATAAAACACTTGAGTAAGTTATAATGTAATTGAATTGAACGAAAGAAGTTAATTAAATAACTAAATAAAACACTTGAGTAAGTTATAATGTAATTGAATTGAACGAAAGAGTTAATCAAATAACTAAATAAAACACTCGAGTAAGTTATAATGTAATTGAATTGAACGAAATGAGTTAATCAAATAACTAAATAAAACACTTGAGTAAGTTTTTATGTATTTGAATTGAACGAATGACTTAATCAAATAACTAAATAAAACACTCGAGTAAGTTATTATGTAATTGAATTGAACGAATAAGTTAATCAAATAACTAAATAAAACACTCGAGTAAGTTATTATGTAATTGAATTGAACGAAGAAGTTAATCAAATAACTAAATAAAACACTTGAGTAAGTTATAATGTAATTGAATTGAACGAAAGAAGTTAATCAAATAATTAAATAAAACACTTGAGTAAGTTATAATGTAATTGAATTGAACGAAGGAGTTAATCAAATAACTAAATAAAACATTTAAGTAAGTTATAATGTAATTGAATTGAACAAATGAGTTAATCAAATAACTAAATAAAACACTCGAGGAAGTTATAATGTAATTGAATTGAACGAATGAGTTAATCTAATAACTACATAAAACATTTGATTAAGTTATAATGTAATTGAATTGAACGAAGGAGTTAATCAAATAACTAAAAAAAACATTTGAGTAAGTTATTATGTAATTGAATTTAACGAATGAGTTAATCAAATAACTAAATAAAACACTTGAGTAAGTTATAATGTAATTGAATTGAACGAAGGAGTTAATCAAATAACTAAATAAAACCCTCGATTAAGTTATTCTGTAATTGAATTGAACGAATGAGTTAATCAAATAACTAAATAAAACACTCGAGTAAGTTATAATGTAATTGAATTGAACGAAAGAAGTTAATCAAATAACTAAATAAAACACTTTAGTAAGTTTTTATGTAATTGATATGAACGAATGAGTTAATCAAATAACTAAATAAAACACTCGAGTAAGTTGTAATGTAATTGAATTGAACGAAAGAGTTAATCAAATAACTAAATAAAACAGTCGAGTAAGTTATAATGTAATTGAATTGAACGAAAGGAGTTAATCAAAAGTTTTGTAAGAATTAAGAATTCCAAATCCCATGCCTCTTCCTAATGTTATCCAAAAGGATCTGGATGACATCATAAAGGATGAAAAGAGTTTTCTTATGAGATTTAGCTCTTTTAGAGAAGGATCTTCATCCTCCTCTTATTTTCCTCCAAAAATGTCTAATCCTCGAAATTCTTTTTCTTATTCAAAGTCAGACATCTCTGACCGACAGTTCAAGGTAAATTACAAAACTCCTATTCCAACTTATGAAGAAACTCATTCTTCACCCCCACAGTCTCCTACAATTTCTCAAATGCAAGATTTTGGTTCCATAAACACTCTAAGTGATGAGGAATTCGAAATCAATAAAGATTATCTTAGAAAAGATTTCAATTCTCCCCAAAATTCTCAAATTCGAGAGTGGTTTTTAGCTTTTGATGACCATAAGGAAAGAGTGGTATGATGACATGGAGCGGATACATGTCAATATCCCGTTCTTTCCTTGGTTTTCCTTATTCTGTCAAAAGAAAGGGATAGAAAATCCTTTCGACTTCTCCTCTATACAGGTTCAAACTCAGCTTCGTCAAAATTGGAATCTCTCTGATGGACGAAGTGTAAGTTCTGTTCATCCTCCTCTTGCCCCTTTAATTTTAAAGGAAGGCGAGACTGAAATAATTGCGTCTCCTTTTAAAACAGGACGACAGGATCATGGCAAAGAAACGGTAATTGTTGAAGATGTTTTGAAGGTATATCAGCAAAATAACTACACCAATCAAGCTCTTCATACAATTGCTAATCAAGTAGACCATCTGTCTACTAAGATTGATTCTTTCAAAAGTCAATCCATTGGAAACACTTTACAGACTAGTTCTTCTAGGTTTCCAAATGATGTTTCTCAACCTCATTATAAGCCTCAAAACCTCCCTTATTCTGTTACTAGCAAATTAACTAGTTCTTCAAAGCAAGAAGAAATTCTTGATAAAATATCAAATAGCCTTGCTCAATTATCTTCTTCCTCTTCGAAGCAGAAGCAGATTACTACCATTCACAGAAATTCCGAATCAGAAGAATCTGATTCTGTCTCCTCCGAAGTAGATCTTATTGCTAAATTGGCATGTCAATTTGAAGACAATCCAGATCAAGTTAATAAGATAAAAGGTTCTTGGAAAAATACTTATACCATAAATTATTATCTAAGACCTACTCCTCCTGATATTCAATATGAAGAAAGATCAAAATTCCATACTAATCAGTATTATGCTGATACTATTAATGAATGGAATATTGATGGTAAATCTGAGTATGAAATACTCAATACTCTTCAAGAAATGGGAATGGCAAGAGCCGCCTATAAACGAAGAGAAGCTAATGAGCAAATTATTTTTGGTATGCTTATTGCAGGATTTACCGGTCAGTTAAAAAACTGGTGGGATAATTCCTTAACCCTCCAAGATCAATTGGATATCTTTCATCATACTGTGACAATGATAGATGACAATCAAGTTGAATTCCAAGTTCCTGATTGTTGTGACTTTCTCATTCTTACTATTGGTATGTATTTTGTGGGAAATCCACATGAAGAATTATCTGCTCAAAAAATTGTTTTAACAAATCTTAGATGTCCAACTTTAAGTGATTATCGTTGGTACAAAGATATGTTCTTAACATATGTTTTAAGACGAAGTGATTGCAATGAGTCATTTTGGAAAGAAAAATTTGTTTCAGGCCTTCCGAGCTTATTTTCTCAAAGAATATTTAGAAAGCTTAAAGAAAAGGTAAACGCGAAAGAAATCCCGTTCAAAACTATTACTTATGGTCAATTATTTGCCTTTGTTAAAAACGAAGGACTTGCTTTATGTGAAGAACTCAAATTACAGACCAAATATACTTCTGAGAAAAAACAATCTCGAAAAGAATTAGGTTGTTTTTGTGAAGCTTTTGGTATGGAAAAAATTCAAGCTCCTTCTTCCAAAAAGAAACGAGAATTTAAAAATCAAAGAAAAAATATTTTTCCAGAAAAGAAAAGAATTTTTCAAATCCTCCTCCGTATTACAAACACAAGAAGAATTTTTCTAAAAAGAAATGTTTTGGAAAAGAAAGGTTTTCTCAAAAAGAAATCATTTGTTATTCTTGTGGCAAGCCAGGCCACAAAGCAGATAAATGTACTACCAAAAAGAAGATCAATGAATTATTTCAAGATAATTCATCTCTCTGTGAGAAACTTTCTAAAATTCTGCTCAATTCTTCTCCTTCTTCGTCTGATAAAGATGATGAGGATGATATCCTCCATCAAATACATCATGAAGATTATGATTCTGAAAATTCCGAATACTCTTCACCTCTTATTCAATCCTTGAATGTCATTTCTGATAAAAAAGAAGATGACAAGGAATTTCTTTTTGACCTCATAGATAAGGTTCAAGACCCTGAGATTAAAAAAGACGCACTTTTACGTCTTAAGTCTTTGGTCTTAAAAGAAACCCCTGCTACTAGTTCTCAAATTCCTTTAACTGAGCCCTTTAGTATTTCAAAACTTTTTGGAAAATATCCTTCAACTACTCTAGGTATTTCAAATTCCCCTTTAGAATCAAAAACCCTTAATATCAATATAATGCAACAAGGGATAAATTCTCTTAAAGCACAAGTCTCCGAAATTCAAAAGAATTTTCAGTCTCTTCAATTGAAAGATTTAGAGATTGAGACTAGACTCTCTTTCTTAGAAAAACCTCAAAAGGAACTTTCTCAGGAAGATCCTTCTACCTCAGATATTTTTGTTAATCAAGTTAATAAGATCAATTTTCAAAAATGGTATACCATAGTTAACTTGAAGGTCAAGGACTTTTCTGCTAACTATCTAGCCTTAGTTGATAGTGGTGCAGATCAAAATTGTATTAAACATGGTCTAGTTCCTTCAAAGTTTTATGAAAATACTAAGACCCAATTATATGGTGCTAATAGGTCTCCTCTTCAAATTCAACATAAAATTTCAAAAGCCTATATTGTGAATAACAATTACTCCTTCAAAAATACTTTTACAGTTGTTAAGGATATCAAGGAAGAAATTATCCTTGGAACGCCTTTTCTAACTCAAATCTATCCATTTTTTGTTAATCCTGAAGGAGTTCATACAAAGATTTTTGGAAAAACTATTTCCTTTAAATTTCTTTGTCCTATCCAACAAAAGGATATCTCTTTGCTTCAGTCATCTTCAATTTTCCAAAAAATAAATTCAATTCAATATAAAAAACACCAAATTTCTGTTTTACCAAATGATATTTCTTTTCAAAAAATTGAAGAACAAGTACAGCATCCTTCTATTCAAAAGAAAATTATTGATTTAGAAATTGTTTTCAAAAATAAAGTCTGTTCAGATTTACCAAATGCCTTTTGGGATAGAAAGAAGCATATGATTACGCTTCCTTATGAACCAGGCTTTTTAGAAAAAAATATTCCTACCAAAGCTAGACCTATTCAAATGAATTCAGAACTCCTAGAACTCTGCAAAAAAGAGATTCAATCTCTTCTTGAAAAAAAGCTAATAAAACCCTCCAAATCCCCTTGGAGCTGTGCAGCCTTTTATGTTATGAACCAAGCTGAGAAGGAACGAGGAGTTCCTCGTCTTGTTATTAATTATAAGCCCCTCAACAAGGTTTTTCAATGGATTAGATATCCTATTCCTAACAAAAGGGATTTACTCAAAAGACTTTATGGTTCCAAAATATTTTCAAAATTTGACATGACATCTGGTTTTTGGCAAATCCAAATTACCAAAGAAGACAGATATAAAACAGCATTTACTGTTCCATTCGGACATTATGAATGCAATGTGATGCCTTTTGGCCTAAAGAATGCTCCCTCAGAATTTCAAAATGTTATGAATGACATTTTAAATCCTTACTCATCTTTTTCAATTGTTTATATAGATGATGTTCTCATATTTTCTAAAAGTTTAGATCAACATTTCAAGCATCTTCATACATTCCTTCATGTTATTGAAAAAAATGGATTAGTTGTTTCTGCTCCTAAAATGAAAGTTTTCCAAACAAATATAAGGTTTCTTGGTCATGATATTCATCAAGGAACAATTAAGCCTATTAGTAGGGCCATAGAATTTGCTGACAAGTTCCCTGATGAAATCAAGGATAAGACTCAATTGCAAAGGTTTCTTGGTTGTCTTAATTATGTTTCTGATTTCTTCCCAAAATTAAGACAAACTTGCATGCCTTTATTTCAAAGATTACAAAAGAATCCTCATGCATGGTCTGACACGCATACTCAAATTGTTCAGTTGTTAAAAGATAAGGTCAGGTCCCTTCCATGTCTAGGCATTCCAAATCCTTATGCATTCATGATAGTTGAAACAGATGCCTCTGATACAGGTTATGGATGTATTCTCAAACAAAAAATAGAAAAGAAAGAACAACTTGTTAGATTTCATTCTGGTGTCTGGCTCGGTCCACAAAAAAATTATTCAACTGTTAGAAAAGAAATTATATCAATCGTTTTGTGCACTTTAAAATTTCAAGATGATCTTTACAATAAGAAATTTCTTTTACGCGCTGATTGTAAATCAGCTAAAGACGTTTTAGAAAAAGATGTTCAAAATTAGATTTCCAAACAACAGTTTGCTAGATGGCAAGCTATCTTAGCAAGTTTTGATTTTGATATTCAATTTATTAATGGAGATAAAAATTCCCTCCCTGATTTCCTTACGAGAGAATTTTTGCAGGGAAAGCATGACCTCCAAAAAGTCTCAGAAGGCACCAAAAAATCAAAAGGGTTATCAGTCAGCTGATGACTATGAGATGAAGCTTCAAACCACTGAAATTCCTTCAAACCCCAGAACTCACACAAATTTATCCCTTTCAAATAGGTTTGAGTTTCCTCAATTATCATATGCACAAACCATTCAAAAAGAAAATCCACAAAAATCATCTTCTTCTAAAGAAGTAAGATCAGCCTATTTTACAAAAGATTCTTTTGAAACCCTATTCCTAACCGCCTTCAAAGAATCTCAGACAATCCAAACTATTCAAAAACTTAACCATAATACCTTTCCAGAAGGTTGTGAATGGTTCCCTGACACTCCTGTCAAGAACCAACGATTCTACGAATTCATATTGGTTGACTCAAATTCAGCAGAAATTAAGCATGAAAAAGATCATTCTGGAAAAATTGTCTATTCAAAATGCATCATTAAGAAGGTGATCACTTCCAAAGAATGGACTTCTCCCTATGCAGAAAAATCTTTCACTAAAAGATTCATTCCTCCTTCGTATTCCTATTTTGACTACAAAATGGCCTGGTTTAGAGCCTTTTTACTTCAAGCCTTTAATCATTCATGGTTTTTTACCTTTAATAAATACTGTCCAAGAGAATTTCCAACTTGGTTTTTTCATTGGTGGTATTTATTTGGTCCAACCACAGATATTTATCCTCAAACCTGTTCTGATGGATTCAAAGCCTTTGTTACTAATTCAAAAGGTGAACCATATACTAAACAGGTTAACTTTCATGCTGAATTCAAGATCCCTTGGATTTTATGCTGGTGTTACACACTCAAACAAGTTCTTCCTATTCCTTACCCACTCTCATTAGTCAGAGAATTCAAGATCAAATGGTGGGATAAATTTTCTTCTGAGATTTGTTCTGCTGAAAATGTTCGTAATTTTGTTCAATATGGCAAAAAGGTCGAATGGACAGTCAAGAATGTTTCTCCTCCAAAACATTCAATTGCCTCCTCCTCAAAAGCAAAACCACTTGATCCTACTGAGCATCAAGCTCTTCAATTGCTCATTTCTGATCCTTCGCAGGCTCGAAGATTGATAAAACTTTTCAAGACAGAAGAATCTGATGACTCTTCTAGTAACTCAAAATCTGGGTCTGGGTCTGATTTCTCAGATCCACATGGGAGTCCGTTTTCTCAAGATCCTTATGAATACATAAAAAAAAAAAAAGAGAAAATAAATAATATATTAAAAGATCCCGCTAAGAATTTTGTTCTTAGGCAAAAATTAGGGAATCTTTTTTCCTTTCTAATAAATTTTTATGCAGGTATTCCAATACGGGTCAAATCCAGAACTTGTCCAGTAATTCGTGAAATGATTCAAGACTTCAAGTTAATCTCAAAAAACAGCAGATGACTCATCAAAGCAAAAGGAACTTTGTTCTTTTCTACCGACAAAGTACTATTTTCTTTTGAAAAAGCAGTAGCACGCGTTCAAATAATTCAAGATTACTTTTCAAAAAGCAATGGCGTCCAGCACAAAAGACAAGTATCGAAAGCAACGGGCTCAATTTAAAGTCTTCAGCACTGTTAATCGTAGACTTTACTTTTCATTCTCTATAAATTGTCTCTTCCTGTCATTGTTTAAGGCAGAGTAAGTTTTAGACGCACCACTGTAATCACAAACACTCCCCCTCACAAAAATCTCCATCTTTTAGTATTATTTTGAAGTTTTCTCAAGATTATTCAAATCAATTTTGTAAGTTTTAACAGTCAATACAATTCAAGTTTTCAGACTCTTTCCTCTTGCTTCTTCTGGACGAAGTACTGGTGGAGGTTATGGCCCAAGTCTCGGCCTTCTTGGGGTTGTTCTTCTTTGGCTGAGCAACCTCTTCAGGCTTCTTGGACTCGGGATGCTTTGCCTCAGCACACACTTCAGTGGCGTGTATAAACGCTTCGGCTTCCCTTAAAGCCTCAGCAAGAGTGGTGATTTTCTTCTTAACAAGATCAAACTTAAAACTTCCTGGCCTTAGTCCCTTGATAAAGGCGTCAAAGGCAACCCCGACATTAAGATCTTGAATCTGAAGGGCTTCTAGATTGAATCTCTTAACAAAACTTCTAAGAGCTTCTTTAGGTCCTTAGACGACCTTTCCCATGTGCATGCTTGTTTTTTACTCTTGCTTATTGGCAACAAAGTGACTAGTAAATAAGAAACTGAGTTCAGTAAAATTGTTGACTGAATTGGGTGGAAGATTGTTAAACCACTTCTGAGCTACTCCCTTCAGAGTTGCTGGGAAGTTCTTACACCAGGTAGCATCATCTACTCTTTGGACATACATCTGATGTTTGTAAGCAGATAGGTGATCGTCTGGATCTGTTGTTCCATCAAAAGGTTCTACGGTAGGGAGTTTAACCTTTGGGAAGGGGGGCGCCTCCATGATCCTGGCCGAGAATGGAGTGGGCCAGTTAATCCGGAGGGCTCCCAGCTGTCCCTCAATGGGTATGTACTCCTTACGATATTCCTTTAACATAGGAGCAGACGAAGTGTTTGCAGGTGCTAGACGCCTATAAACCATGGGCTGAACCACCGTCTTTTCTTGTCGTGGACGAACAAGAGAGAGGCTTAAACTTCATCCTTCCGCTCTGGACGACAACCTCAAAGGAGGGTCTCTCAAGTATGGTGTAGACCCTGTAGCTGATCGTTGTAATGCAGCAGCTTTCTTTGTCTCTAGATATTCCTTGGCATCTGTTTCCATTCGGTGCCCGTTTGGACGAACATGATCCTAGGTCCTCACCACCAGGTTCCAGTCCATCTTCCTTCGCTGATCACTGTCCTCTGGCTGCTTTCCTCTGGCCGTCCTCCTACAGAGTTCCTGGCGAATAGGTCGACTAGGACCTGGACGGTTTTCTTGGGAACGTCCCCTAAGAGGAGCTGGATTGTTAGCGGCTGGCTCTGCGTTATGATGGAAAAACAGCATATTGATCTTAATCTGTTCCTGGACGACTGCTGCCATCTTAGTCTGAAAGTCATTCAATACGTTCCTGAGGTGGGCATCAGTCACTGGACGTTCAAGATTCTCCTGAATGACAGGCTGCTGGCTTGGTCCAGGGACATTGACGATAATCGGAGGTCTGTCCCTTCCACGAGGCGGTCTCTCATGATCTACCGTGTCTTCGACATTAATCTGAAAACTTCGATTTCTGGCAATGTTGGACGATTGACAATCAGTCATCGTTGCGTCTCCCCACAGACGGCGCCAAATGTTTAGTCCTCTACTTGTCCAACAAGTAAGCTATAGGCTGAGCTTTCTTGTCTAGCAGGTGAACTAGTATCCCTTAGATGTTCTTCACTTGGAGACTTGTGCAACAATGTCTGAATCAACTTAGTCCAAGCATGAGCTTCGTTCCCGAACCTGCAAAAAGGGACCTACCCTGGAGGTTTGGGTGGTGGTTCCCCCTCCGAAGCTTAAGTCAGATATCAGGAGTTGTAAAGAAAAAAGTAGGTCTAGAGAGAGAAAGTGATAGAGTATTTTTACAGAGTAACTTTGCACTGTTTGCATTGAATGATATTTCTCCTGATTTCAGGGGTATTTATAGTGATTGCAAGATGACAACTAACCTTAAAAATTACCCTAGAATAGTGGCCTCTGATTGGCTAAGCAATCAGATCCTGACACGTGGCAGGCCATGATAAGTAAGAGGTTATCAACCACTCACTTGCAGCCACCTAAAAGGGGCTGGGCACTGACTATCTTTTGGGCCAGGAAAGTAAGCCTTTTTCCCCCAACTGAATATAACCCAAGGTTTAAATCTTTTTTCTTTATTTATTAGGTGAGGACACATGTACGGCTCTGATGAGCCCAAGTGTCTTTAAAGGAGCCGTAGATTTTTAGGCTACAACAATAATAAGTATTGATAATATTATGTTAATACTTATTGATTATTACCGATTATTATTATTTTAGAAAATCAAATATACAGTTCAGTTCAGTTTCTCTCAGTTCAGTTAATTTCAGTTCACTCAAAATAAGTTCAAAAGAACAGAGCCTAAGTACCTCGTTAGAGAAGATAAGTGTATGTCTCTGATAAACTAACCTTATTCGGTAACATGATTCTATGTCTCAAAGGGTCCGTTTGGTTGGGCGTAAAACATTTTCAGTGTAAAATGATTTTCATGGAAAACAATTTACAATGAAAAACACAATTCCAAAATTAGTTTTTCGTTGTTTGGTTCCATGTAAGAAAAATGATAAAACGAGAGGAAAATGAAAGGGAAAGTAAGGAGATAGTGAGAGGAGTGTACAAGAGAGAGAAGGAAAACAGTTTTCCCTTCATTTTGAAGGGAAAATGGTTTTACATCATTGAGAGAGCAATTTTACTCGAAGGCTCCGTTTCGTTGGGTGTAAAACATTTTCAGTGTAAAATGATTTTCATGGAAAACAATATACAATGGAAAACACAATTCCAAAATTTGTTTTTCATTGTTTGGTTCCATGTAAGAAAAATGATGAAAAGAAAGGAATCTGAAAAAGATAGTAAGGAGGTAGGGAGAGGAGTGTAAAGGAGAGATGAGAAAAATGAAGGAAAAATAGTTTTCCCTTCATTTTGAAGGGAAAATGGTTTTCCATCATTGGAAGAGCAATTTTACTCCTAGGGAAAATGATTTTACACTCCCTTGCAAACCAAACAATGTAAAATTGAAAATAGAGGAAAACGTTTTACGCCCTACCAAACGGAGCCCAAGAGAAAATGGTTTTACACTCCTTTGCAAACCAAACAATGTAAAATTGAAAATAGAGGAAAACATTTTTTTCAGAATAATGTTTTACGCCCTATCAAACAGAGCCTAAGTACCTCATTAAAGAACATGAACCTATGTCTTTGACTAACCTTAATTAGCTTATTAAGTGTCTTTACTAAATTATTATGGAATATGACTCTGTAGCCCTAAGTACGTACCTCGTCAGGGAGCATAATGCTATCCACCCGTAACCTACATCCAGTAGATGATTTCGTTTGGTGATGGAGGATGTATGAGTATTCCTGAAATATTCTACAAAAATATGTCAAGTACTCCATACTCCCTACTCAATAAACCACTTTGTCCAATAGATCCATTTCTAAAAAAGTTGTTAATTAGTAATATACTTCGTTTTCAAATACGTCTTTTTTCTTTAGATAGGTATTGAAATCCTATTACAATGATAGGGGAATTAAGGGGGCGGTCTGTGATCCCTCTTGTAAGGGGTGAGACTTGACTCTAGGACCTGTGAAATTAGAGGTAATATCGATATTATCACTAGGCTATAGACCTGGTTATAGTGCGGGTCGGGGTCAGTGCTGGTCGGGTCATAAGAAGGTCGCCTCATAAACGGTCGGTAGCGGGTCGGGCCAAATGGGTAGTGGGCCGATGGTGGGTCGGTAAACGAGCAAGAAAAACAAGGAACAAAGAGAGCCAAAAGTGAGTATAAATGAATGTGAATCCAAATATGTAACTGCTTTTACAAAACCTAATTTATTTTTCAAAATTATTGGGTTTCTTTGTTGCCCCTATAATGGCCCGGTCAAATAATGACCCTGTTCAATAAAGCCCTGTCCAATAAAAGCCCTGTAAATTTGACACTAACCCTTTAGCCATTAGGATACCCTGTCCAATAACCAAGTCTACTAGGCTATCACCCGATGTTCTTTCCAACACTTATTATTTACTATAACTATGTCGTTTAGAGGTAATATCGATACCATTACTTATACTCTTACTTGATACTCACGTTCGCACATGTAACTTGCAGTTCCTTGACTAAAATTGCATGTGATTTCATTAGTTGTCTGATCATAAAAGATTATATCTAGAAAGACAACTAGGTCTTGTAATATCCAAAAGACAAATTGGTCTTCCAAACAGAATTTTATGATATCTTAAAAATTATAACCGTTTCTTTAAAATTTAAAAATTATAAGTAGCTTAATAGGGTAAACATAAGAAAATTACGATATCTTGAAAAATCACAACTACAACAAACTTCAGAAGAGATATAGATATGAAAATACCAAAATTACTCATAATAAAGTCTTTTAGAGATTTCAATAGTTTGTTACCAACACTTTCTCGTAGAAGTATTAATTAAGCCCACTTACAAACAAAAAAAAAGTACAACCCACTCCAGCCCTTCCATCCCCAAATCCCAATCAATGACATTTGAAAGGAAAAAGCATTTGGTCAATTGGACTGAAAAATATGGTACATAGTATGTAAGAGATGTAACATAAAGTACTACTCCCTCCGTTTCATTTTAATCTACACACTTTCTTTTTTGATCTATTTCCTTTTAATCTACACACTGTTGCTTTTTCCATTTTAAATAACATGTCACATCTACTTTCTCCTCTTTTTCCACCCATGTCATCCACTTTTTAATATTTTAACCCACTTTTTACTTTCTCTCTCTCACTTTTCAGTTTCTCTCTCCACCTTTTCAGTTTATCTCTCATACTTTTGTACTTATTCCTTGATTCTCCCCCAAAGTGAAGTGAGTAAATTAAAATGAAACGGATGGAGTATGTATCTAATTATGAATTTGATTGATGTGAAGGACTCACAGGTGTTAATGTACAAGAAGCACCTTTGTAGCAATGAAATGTGTGAGCTTTACCTTTGTAGCAATGAAATGTGTGAGCTTTGCAATTGGATTGTTAGTGAAGTGGATCCCACTTTTTGTCCTAGATTTAAAGATTTACTTTATTGGTGATGGGCAGCATGCAGCACTTTGCTCGTAATAGTATAAACAAAGCCCTAAAGAGAAAAGCCACATGAATACAAGTTGGGAACCAGCTCTGTGGATGAGTATAGAGGGCCATCACTTATTGTTTTAAGAAAGTCCTAAGTTAAAATTATTTAAATGCTTTTAATAACTTTCAAGTGTTTTATTTAGTTATTTGATTAACTCATTTTGTTCAATTCAATTACATTATAACTTACTCCAGTGTTTTATTTAGTTATTTGATTAACTCTTTCGTTCAATTCAATTACATAAAAACTTACTCGAGTGTTTCATTTAGTTATTTGATTAACTCCTTCGTTCAATTCAATTACATTCTAACTTACTCCAGTGTTTTATTTAGTTATTTGATTAACTCTTTCGTTCAATTCAATTACATAATAACTTACTCGAGTGTTTTATTTAGTTATTTGATTAACTCCTTCGTTCAATTCAATTACATAATAACTTACTCAAGTTTTTTTTTTAGCTACTTGATTAACTCCTTTGGTTCAATCCAATTACATTATAACTTCCTCCAGTGTTTTATTTAGTTATTTGATTAACTCTTTCGTTCAATTCAATTACATAATAACTTACTCGAGTGTTTTATTTAGTTGTTTGATTAACTCCTTCGTTCAATTCAATTACATAATAACTTACTCAAGTGTTTTATTTAGTTATCTGATTAACTCCTTTCGTTCAATTCAATTACATTATAACTTACTCGACTTGATACCAAATAAACAGCCCAGGGTAAAGACAGTAAAAGAGAAGCAAAATTGAAAACTTGAATTGTATTGACTGTTAAAACTTACAAAATTGATTTGAATAATCTTGAGAAAACTTAAAAATAATACTGAAAGATGGAGATTTATGTGAGGGGGAGTGTTTGTGATTACAGTGGTGCGTCTAAAACTTACTCTGCCTTAAACAATGACAGGAAAAGACAATTTATAGAGAATGAAAAGTAAAGTTTACAGTTAACAGTGCTGAAGACATTAAATTGAGACCGTTGCTTTTGATACTTGTCTTTTGTGCTGGACGCCATTGCTTTTTGAAAAGTAATCTTGAATTATTTGAACGCGTGCTACTTCTTTTTCAAAAGAAAATAGTACTTTGTCGGTAGAAAAGAACAAAGTTCCTTTTGCTTTGATGAGTCATCTGCTGTTTTTTGAGATTAACTTGAAGTCTTGAATCATTTCACGAATTTCTGGACGAGTTCTAGATTTGACCCGTATTGGAATACCTGCATAAAATTTTATTAGAACGGAAAAAAGAGTCCCTAATTTTTGCCTAAGAACAAAATTCTTAGCGGGATCTTTTAATAAATTATTTATTTTCTCTTTTTTTTTTATATATATGTATACATAAGGATCTTGAGAAAACGGACCCCCATGTGGATCTGAGAAATCAGACCCAGACCCAGATTTTGAGTTACTAGAAGAGTCATCAGATTCTTCTGTCCTGAAAAGTTTTATCAATCTTCGAGCCTGCGAAGGATCGGAAATGAGCAATTGAAGAGCTTGATGCTCAGTAGGATCAAGTGGTTTTGCTTTTGAGGAGGAGGTAATTGAGTGTTTTGGAGGAGAAACATTATTGACTGTCCATTCGACCTTTTTGCCATATTGAACAAAATTACGAACATTTTCAGCAGAACAAATCTCAGAAGAAAATTTATCCCACCATTCTTGAATTCTCTGACTAATGAGAGTGGGTAAGGAATAGGAAGAACTTGTTTGAGTGTGTAACACCAACATAAAATCCAAGGGATCTTGAATTCAGCATGAAAGTTAACCTGTTTAGTATATGGTTCACCTTTTGAATTAGTAACAAAGGCTTTGAATCCATCAGAACAGGTTTGAGGATAAATATCTGTGGTTGGACCAAATAAATACCACCAATGAAAAAACCAAGTTGGAAATTCGCTTGGACAGTATTTATTAAAGGTAAAAAACCATGAATGATTAAAGGCTTGAAGTAAAAAGGCTCTAAACCAGGCCATTTTGTAGTCAAAATAGGAATACGAAGGAGGAATGAATCTTTTAGTGAATGATTTTTCTGCATAGGGAGAAGTCCATTCTTTGGAAGTGACCACCTTTTTAATGATGCATTTTGAATAGACAATTTTTCCAGAATGATCTTTTTCATGCTTAATTTCTGCTGAATTTGAGTCAACCAATATGAATTCGTAGAATCGTTGGTTTTTGACAGGAGTGTCAGGGAACCATTCACAACCTTCTGGAAAGGTATTATGGTTAAGTTTTTGAATAGTTTGGATTGTCTGAGATTCTTTGAAGGCGGTTAGGAATAGGGTTTCAATAGAATCTTTTGTGAAATAGGCTGATCTTACTTCTTTAGAAGAAGATGATTTTTGTGGATTTTCTTTTTGAATGGTTTGTGCATATGATAATTGAGGAAACTCAAACCTATTTGAAAGGGATAAATTTGTGTGAGTTCTGGGGTTTGAAGGAATTTCAGTGGTTTGAAGCTTCATCTCATAGTCATCAGCTGACTGATAACCCTTTTGATTTTTTGGTGCCTTCTGAGACTTTTTGGAGGTCATGCTTTCCCTGCAAAAATTCTCTCGTAAGGAAATCGGGGAGGGAATTTTTATCTCCATTAATAAATTGAATATCAAAATCAAAACTTGCTAAGATAGCTTGCCATCTAGCAAACTGTTGTTTGGAAATCTAATTTTGAACATCTTTTTCTAAAACGTCTTTAGCTGATTTACAATCAGCGCGTAAAAGAAATTTCTTATTGTAAAGATCATCTTGAAATTTTAAAGTGCACAAAACGATTGATAGAATTTCTTTTCTAACAGTTGAGTAATTTTTTTGTGGACCGAACCAGACACCAGAATGAAATCTAACAAGTTGTTCTTTCTTTTCTATTTTTTGTTTGAGAATACCTCCATAACCTGTATCAGAGGCATCTGTTTCAACTATCATGAATGCATCAGGATTTGGAATGCCTAGACATGGAAGGGACCTGACCTTATCTTTTAACAACTGAACAATTTGAGTATGCGTGTCAGACCATGCAGGAGGATTCTTTTGTAATCTTTGAAATAAAGGCATGCAAGTTTGTCTTAATTTTGGGAAGAAATCAGAAACATAATTAAGACAACCAAGAAACCTTTGCAATTGAGTCTTATCCTTGATTTCATCAGGGAACTTGTCAGCAAATTCTATGGCCCTACTAATAGGCTTAATTGTTCCTTGATGAATATCATGACCAAGAAACCTTATATTTGTTTGGAAAACTTTCATTTTAGGAGTAGAAACAACTAATCCATTTTTTTCAATAACATGAAGGAATGTATGAAGATGCTTGAAATGTTGATCTAAACTTTTAGAAAATATGAGAACATCATCTATATAAACAATTGAAAAAGATGAGTAAGGATTTAAAATGTCATTCATAATATTTTGAAATTCTGAGGGAGCATTCTTTAGGCCAAAAGGCATCACATTCCATTCATAATGTCCGAATGGAACAGTAAATGCTGTTTTATATCTGTCTTCTTTGGTAATTTGGATTTGCCAAAAACCAGATTTCATGTCAAATTTTGAAAATATTTTGGAACCATAAAGTCTTTTGAGTAAATCTCTTTTGTTAGGAATAGGATATCTAATCCATTGAAGAACCTTGTTGAGGGGCTTATAATTAATAACAAGGCTGCACAGCTCCAAGGGGATTTGGAGGGTTTTATTAGCTTTTTTTTAAGAAGAGATTGAATCTCTTTTTTGCAGAGTTCTAGGAGTTCTGAATTCATTTCAATAGGTCTAGCTTTGGTAGGAATATTTTTTTCTAAAAAGCCTGGTTCATAAGGAAGTGTAATCATATGCTTCTTTCTATCCCAAAAGGCATTTGGTAAATCTGAACAGACTTTATTTTTGAAAACATTTTCTAAATCAATAATTTTCTTTTGAATAGAAGGATACTGTAATTGTTCTTCAATTTTATGAAAAGAAATATCATTTGCTAAAACAGAAATTTGGTGTTTTTTATATTGAATTGAATTTATTTTTTGGAAAATTGAAGATGACTGAAGCAAAGAGATATCCTTTTGTTGGATAGGACAAAGAAATTTAAAGGAAATTGTTTTTCCAAAAATCTTTGTATGAACTCCTTCAGGATTAACAAAAAATGGATAGATTTGAGTTAGAAAAGGCGTTCCAAGGATAATTTCTTCCTTGATATCCTTAACAACTGTAAAAGTATTTTTGAAGGAGTAATTGTTATTCACAATATAGGCTTTTGAAATTTTATGTTGAATTTGAAGAGGAGACCTATTAGCACCATATTTTTGGGTCTTAGTATTTTCATAAAACTTTGAAGGAACTAGACCATGTTTGATACAATTTTGATCTGCACCACTATCAACTAAGGCTAGATAGTTAGCAGGAAAGTCCTTGACCTTCAAGTTAACTATCGTATACCATTTTTGAAAATTGATCTTATTAACTTGATTAACAAAAATATCTGAGGTAGAAGGATCTTCCTGAGAAAGTTCCTTTTGAGGTTTTTCTAAGAAAGAGAGTCTAGTCTCAATCTCTAAATCTTTCAATTGAAGAGACTGAAAATTCTTTTGAATTTCGGAGACTTGTGCTTTAAGAGAATTTATCCCTTGTTGCATTATATTGATATTAAGGGTTTTAGATTCTAAAGGGGAATTTGAAATACCTAGAGTAGTTGAAGGATATTTTCCAAAAAGTTTTGAAATACTAAAGGGCTCAGTTTAAGGAATTTGAGAACTAGTAGCAGGGGTTTCTTTTAAGACCAAAGACTTAAGACGTAAAAGTGCGTCTTTTTTAATCTCAGGGTCTTGAACCTTATCTATGAGGTCAAAAAGAAATTCCTTGTCATCTTCTTTTTTATCAGAAATGACATTCAAGGATTGAATAAGAGGTGAAAAGTATTCAGAATTTTCAGAATCATAATCTTCATGATGTATTTGATGGAGGACATCATCCTCATCATCTTTATCAGACGAAGAAGGAGAAGAATTGAGCAGAATTTTAGAAAGTTTCTCACAGAGAGATGAATTATCTTGAAATAATTCATTGATCTTCTTTTTGGTAGTACATTTATCTGCTTTGTGGCCTGTCTTGCCACAAGAATAACAAATGATTTCTTTTCGAGAAAACCTTTCTTTTCCAAAAGATTTCTTTTTAGAAAAATTCTTCTTGTGTTTGTAATACGGAGGAGGATTTGAAAAATTCTTTTCTTTTCTGGAAAAATGTTTTTTCTTTGATTTTTTAAATTCTCGTTTCTTTTTGGAAGAAGGAGCTTGAATTTTTTCCATACCAAAAGCTTCACAAAAACAACCTAATTCTTTTCGAGATTGTTTTTTCTCAGAAGTATATTTGGTCTGTAATTTGAGTTCTTCACATAAAGCAAGTCCTTCGTTTTTAACAAAGGCAAATAATTGACCTTAAGTAATAGTTTTGAACGGGATTTCTTCCGCGTTTACCTTTTCTTTAAGCTTTCTAAATATTCTTTGAGAAAATAAGCTCGGAAGGCCTGAAACAAATTTTTCTTTCCAAAATGACTCATTGCAATCACTTCGTCTTAAAACATATGTTAAGAACATATCTTTGTACCAACGATAATCACTTAAAGTTGGACATCTAAGATTTGTTAAAACAATTTTTTGAGCAGATAATTCTTCATGTGGATTTCCCACAAAATACATACCAATAGTAAGAATGAGAAAGTCACAACAATCAGGAACTTGGAATTCAACTTGATTGTCATCTATCATTGTCACAGTATGATGAAGGATATCCAATTGATCTTGGAGGGTTAAGGAATTATCCGACCAATTTTTTAACTGACCGGTAAATCCTGCAATAAGCATACCAAAAATAATTTGCTCATTAGCTTCTCTTCGTTTATAGGCGGCTCTTGCCATTCCCATTTCTTGAAGAGTATTGAGTATTTCATACTCAGATTTACCATCAACATTCCATTCATTAATAGTATCAGCATAATACTGATTAGTATGGAATTTTGATCTTTCTTCATATTGAATATCAGGAGGAGTAGGTCTTGGATAATAATTTCTGGTAGAAGTATTTTTCCAAGAACCTTTTATCTTATTAACTTGATCTGGATTGTCTTCAAATTGACATGCCAATTTAGCAATAAGATCTACTTCAGAGGAGACAAAATCGGACTCTTCTGATTCGGAATTCCTATGAATGGTAGTAATCTGCTTCTGCTTCGAAGAGGAAGAAGATAATTGAGCAAGGCTATTTGATATTTTATCAAGAATTTCTTCTTGCTTTGAAGAACTAGTTAATTTGCTGGTAACAGAATAAGGGAGGTTTTGAGGCTTAAAATGAGGTTGAGAAACATCATTTGGAAACCTAGAAGAACTAGTCTGTAAAGTGTTTCCAATGGATTGACTTTTGAAAGAATCAATCTTAGTAGACAGATGGTCTACTTGATTAGCAATTGTATGAAGAGCTTGATTGGTGTAGTTATTTTGCTGATATACCTTCAAAACATCTTCAACAATTACCGTTTCTTTGCCATGATCCTGTCGTCCTGTTTTAAAAGGAGACGCAATTATTTCAGTCTCGCCTTCCTTTAAAATTAAAGGGGCAAGTGGAGGATGAACATAACTTACACTTCGTCCATCAGAGAGATTCCAATTTTGATGAAGCTGAGTTTGAACCTGTATAGAGGAGAAGTCGAAAGGATTTTCTATTCGTTTCTTTTGACAGAATAAGGAAAACCAAGTAAAGAACGGGATATTGACATGTATCCGCTCCATCTCATCATACCACTCTTTCTTTATGGAAGCTTTTAGCTGGTCGTCAAAAGCTAAAAACCACTCTCGAATTTGAGAATTTTGGGGAGAATTGAAATCTTTTCTAAGATAATCTTTAATGATTTCGAATTCCTCATCACTTAGAGTGTTTATGGAACCAAAATCTTGCATTTGAGAAATTGTAGGAGACTGTGGGGGTGAAGAATGAGTTTCTTCATAAGTTGGAATAGGAGGTTTGTAATTTACCTTGAACTGTCGGTCAGAGATGTCTGACTTTGAATAAGAAAAAGAATTTCGAGGATTAGACATTTTTGGAGGAAAATAAGAGGAGGATGAAGATCCTTCTCTAAAAGAGCTAAATCTCATAAGAACACTCTTTTCATCCTCTATGATGTCATCCAGATCCTTTTGGATAACATTAGGAAGAGGCATGGGATTTGGAATTCTTAATTCTTCCGGAATAGTTATCTTATCCCAGGGTAATCTCTTTGCAGAAGTAACAAGAGATTTAGTATCCTTAGCATGAACTTCTAGAAAAACCGTCTCTTCTTTTGAAGAGGGTTCATGTATGAACTTAGGATTTACAGTAGAGGACATTAGTCGAAAAAAAACCCTAAAAATGATTGCAAAATTTTTTGCAAAATCTTTGAATTTATTCCGTAAAACATGAAAGTCTAATATTATAGATTCTTAAATTAGAGGATCTAAAAGATCGATAGTAAAATCTGGATAGCCATTGAAATAAATAGGACCATTGCAAACATTTGTTTAAACAATAGCTAATAATGAATCTTTATAAGTATTTAATCTATTATCCCTTAAAGCAAGGAATATAGGGCAATCAACTCCTTTATGGACTAAAGGTTTGACTGCAACTTGAACTAAACCAAAATGAATGTATCTATATTTATTTTGAATATATTTTCGGATGCTAGTATGAGAAAGCAAATGAATTGTCTCTGTTTCTTTTTGAATGCTTCTAGTTTCTTCATGAGTCCTAATTGAAAATGCAGTTTTGAATTCCAATGGGCCTATATGATAAATGAAACTAGGATTTTCCTTAGGAATGTTCCAATTTGAAAAATCTATAGGAACATGAATTTCTTGACTTTGAACAATATTATTATCATTAAAACTACTGTTACCTACTGAGAATGCTTTTCTTAACCAGTTAGCCATGAAATTAAATGAACATAATAATATGGAATGCTTTCTATATTAGATAGGAACAGTGGGACCACCTACCGGGAACACCTAACAGACGGTTTACCAGCGGACTTAGAGGCTGACCAACACCTTACCAACACTTAACACAGAAAGTAAAGCAAATATTATGGTCGTTTAAGAAGATGACTTTGATACCAAATAAACAGCCCAGGGTAAAGACAGTAAAAGAGAAGCAAAATTGAAAACTTGAATTGTATTGACTGTTAAAACTTACAAAATTGATTTGAATAATCTTGAGAAAACTTCAAAATGATACTGAAAGATGGAGATTTCTGTGAGGGGGAGTGTTTGTGATTACAGTGGTGCGTCAACTTACTCTGCCTTAAACAATGACAGGAAAAGACAATTTATAGAGAATGAAAAGTAAAGTCTACAGTTAACAGTGCTGAAGACTTTAAATTGAGACCGTTGCTTTTGATACTTGTCTTTTGTGCTGGACGCCATTGCTTTTTGAAAAGTAATCTTGAATTATTTGAACGCTTGCTACTGCTTTTTCAAAAGAAAATAGTACTTTGTCGGTAGAAAAGAACAAAGTTCCTTTTGCTTTGATGAGTCATCTGCTATTTTTTGAGATTAACTTGAAGTCTTGAATCATTTCACGAATTCCTGGACGAGTTCTAGATTTGACCCGTATTGGAATACCTGCATAAAAATTTATTAGAAAGGAAAAAAGAGTCCCTAATTTTTGCCTAAGAACAAAATTCTTAGCGGGATCTTTTAATGTATTATTTATTTTCTCAATTTTTTTTTTTATATGTATTCATAAGGATCTTGAGAAAACGGACCCCCATGTGGATCTGAGAAATCAGACCCAGACCCAGATTTTGAGTTACTAAAAGAGTCATCAGATTCTTCTGTCTTGAAAAGTTTTATCAATCTTCGAGCCTTCGAAGGATCAGAAATGAGCAATTGAAGAGCTTGATGCTCAGTAGGATCAAGTGGTTTTGCTTTTGAGGAGGAGGCAATTGAATGCTTTGGAGGAGAAACATTCTTGACTGTCCATTCGACCTTTTTGCCATATTGAACAAAATTACGAACATTTTCAGCAGAACAAATCTCACAAGAAAATTTATCCCACCATTTGATCTTGAATTCTCTGACTAATGAGAGAGGGTAAGGAATAGGAAGAACTTGTTTGACTGTGTAACACCAACATAAAATCCAAGGGATCTTGAATTCAGCATGAAAATTAACCTGTTTAGTATATGGTTCACCTTTTGAATTAGTAACAAAGGCTTTGAATCCATCAGAACAGGTTTGTGGATAAATATCTGTGGTTGGACCAAATAAATACCACCAATGAAATTCTTCTTGCGTTTGTAATACGGAGGAGGATTTGAAAAATTCTTTTCTTTTCTGGAAAAATATTTTTTCTTTGATTTTTTAAATTCTCGTTTCTTTTTGGAAGAAGGAGCTTGAATTTTTTCCATACCAAAAGCTTCACAAAAACAACCTAATTCTTTTCGAGATTGTTTTTTCTCAGAAGTATATTTGGTCTGTAATTTGAGTTCTTCACATAAAGCAAGTCCTTCGTTTTTAACAAAGGCAAATAATTGACCATAAGTAATAGTTTTGAACGGGATTTCTTCCGCGTTTACCTTTTCTTTAAGCTTTCTAAATATTCTTTGAGAAAATAAGCTCGGAAGGCCTGAAACAAATTTTTCTTTGCAAAATGACTCATTGCAATCACTTCGTCTTAAAACATATGTTAAGAACATATCTTTGTACCAACGATAATCACTTAAAGTTGGACATCTAAGATTTGTTAAAACAATTTTTTGAGCAGATAATTCTTCATGTGGATTTCCCACAAAATACATACCAATAGTAAGAATGAGAAAGTCACAACAATCAGGAACTTGGAATTCAACTTGATTGTCATCTATCATTGTGACAGTATGATGAAGGATATCCAATTGATCTTGGAGGGTTAAGGAATTATCCCACCAATTTTTTAAGTGACCGGTAAATCCTGCAATAAGCATACCAAAAATAATTTGCTCATTAGCTTCTCTTCGTTTATAGGCGGCTCTTGCCATTCCCATTTCTTGAAGAGTATTGAGTATTTCATACTCAGATTTACCATCAATATTCCATTCATTAATAGTATCAGCATAATACTGATTAGTATGGAATTTTGATCTTTCTTCATATTGAATATCAGGAGGAGTAGGTCTTGGATAATAATTTCTGGTAGAAGTATTTTTCCAAGAAACTTTTATCTTATTAACTTGATCTGGATTGTCTTCAAATTGACATGCCAATTTAACAATAAGATCTACTTCGGAGGAGACAGAATCAGATTCTTCTAATTCGGAATTCCTATGAATGGTAGTAATCTGCTTCTACTTCGAAGAGGAAGAAGATAATTGAGCAAGGCTATTTGATATTTTATCAAGAATTTCTTCTTGCTTTGAAGAACTAGTTAATTTGCTAGTAACAGAATAAGGGAGGTTTTGAGGCTTAAAATGAGGTTGAGAAACATCATTTGGAAACCTAGAAGAACTAGTCTGTAAAGTGTTTCCAATGGATTGACTTTTGAAAGAATCAATCTTAGTAGACAGATGGTCTACTTGATTAGCAATTGTATGAAGAGCTTGATTGGTGTAGTTATTTTGCTGATATACCTTCAAAACATCTTCAACAATTACCGTTTCTTTGCCATGATCCTGTCGTCCTGTTTTAAAAGGAGACGCAATTATTCAGTCTCGCCTTCCTTTAAAATTAAAGGGGCAAGTGGAGGATGAACAGAACTTACACTTCGTCCATCAGAGAGATTCCAATTTTGATGAAGTTGAGTTTGAACCTGTATAGAGGAGAAGTCGAAAGGATTTTCTATCCCTTTCTTTTGACAGAATAAGGAAAACCAAGTAAAGAACGGGATATTGACATGTATCCGCTCCATGTCATCATACCACTCTTTCCTTATGGAAGCTTTTAGCTGGTCGTCAAAACCTAAAAACCACTCTCGAATTTGAGAATTTTGGGGAGAATTGAAATCTTTTCTAAGATAATCTTTATTGATTTCGAATTCCTCATCACTTAGAGTGTTTATGGAACCAAAATCTTGCATTTGAGAAATTGTAGGAGACTGTGGGGGTGAAGAATGAGTTTCTTCATAAGTTGCAATAGGAGTTTTGTAATTTACCTTGAACTGTCGGTCAGAGATGTCTGACTTTGAATAAGAAAAAGAATTTCGAGGATTAGACATTTTTGGAGGAAAATAAGAGGAGGATGAAGATCCTTCTCTAAAAGAGCTAAATCTCATAAGAACACTCTTTTCATCCTCTATGATGTCATCCAGATCCTTTTGGATAACATTAGGAAGAGGCATGGGATTTGGAATTCTTAATTCGTCCGGAATAGTTATCTTATCCCATGGTAATCTCTTTGCAGAAGTAACAAGAGATTTAGTATCCATAGCATGAACTTCTAGAAAAACCGTCTCTTCTTTTGAAGAGGGTTCATGTATGAACTTAGGATTTACAGTAGAGGACACTAGTCGAAAATAAACCCTAAAAACGATTGCAAAATCTTTGAATTTATTCTGTAAAACATGAAAGTCTAATATTAAAGATTCTTGAATTAGAGGATCTAAAAGATCGATAGTAAAATCTGGATAGCAATTGAAATAAATAGGACCATTGCAAACATTTGTTTGAACAATAGCTAATAATGAATCTTTATAAGTATTTAATCTATTATCCCTTAAAGCAAGGAATATAGGGCAATCAACTCCTTTATGGACTAAAGGTTTGACTGCAACTTGAACTAAACCAAAATGAATGTATCTATATTTATTTTGAATATATTTTCGGATGCTAGTATGAGAAAGCAAATGAATTGTCTCTGTTTCTTTTTGAATGCTTCTAGTTTCTTCATGAGTCCTAATTGAAAATGCATTTTTGAATTCTAATGGGCCTATATGATAAATGAAACTAGGATTTTCCTTAAGAATGTTCCAATTTGAAAAATCTACAGGAACATGAATTTCTTGACTTTGAACAGTATTAATATCATTAAAACTACTGTTACCTACTGAGAATGCTTTTCTTAACCAGTTAGCCATGAAATTAAATGAACATAATAATATGGAATGCTTTCTATATTAGATGGAAACAGTGGGACCACCTACCGGGAACACCTAACAGACGGTTTACCAGCGGACTTAGAGGCTGACCAACACCTTACCAACACTTAACGCAGAAAGTAAAGCAAATATTATGGTGGTTTAAGAAGATGGCTTTGATACCAAATAAACAGCCCAGGGTAAAGACAGTAAAAGAGAAGCAAAATTGAAAACTTGAATTGTATTGACTGTTAAAACTTACAAAATTGATTTGAATAATCTTGAGAAAACTTCAAAATAATACTGAAAGATGGAGATTTATGTGAGGGGGAGTGTTTGTGATTACAGTGGTGCGTCTAAAACATACTCTGCCTTAAACAATGACAGGAAGAGACAATTTATAGAGAATGAAAAGTAAAGTCTACAGTTAACAGTGCAGAAGACTTTAAATTGAGACTGTTGCTTTTGATACTTGTCTTTTGTGCTGGACGCCATTGCTTTTTGAAAAGTAATCTTGAATTATTTGAACGCGTGCTACTGCTTTTTCAAAAGAAAATAGTACTTTGTCGGTAGAAAAGAACAAAGTTCCTTTTGCTTTGATGAGTCATCTGCTGTTTTTTGAGATTAACTTGAAGTCTTGAATCATTTCACGAATTTCTGGACGAGTTCTAGATTTGACCCGTATTGGAATACCTGCATAAAAATTTATTAGAAAGGAAAAAAGAGTCCCTAATTTTTGCCTAAGAACAAAATTCTTAGCGGGATCTTTTAATATATTAATTTTTTTTTTTATATGTATTCATATGGATCTTGAGAAAACGGACCCCCATGTGGATCTGAGAAATCAGACCCAGACCCAGATTTTGAGTTACTAGAAGAGTCATCAGTTTCTTCTGTCTTGAAAAGTTTTATCAATCTTCGAGCCTGCGAAGGATCAGAAATGAGCAATTGAAGAGCTTGATGCTAAGTAGGATCAAGTGGTTTTGCTTTTGAGGAGGAGGCAATTGAATGTTTTGGAGGAGAAACATTCTTGACTGTCCATTCGACCTTTTTGCCATATTGAACAAAATTACGAACATTTTCAGCAGAACAAATCTTAGAAGAAAATTTATCCCACCATTTGATCTTGAATTCTCTGACTAATGAGAGTGGGTAAGGAATAGGAAGAACTTGTTTTAGTGTGTAACACCAACATAAAATCCAAGGGATCTTGAATTCAGCATGAAAGTTAACCTGTTTAGTATATGGTTCACCTTTTGAATTAGTAACAATGGCTTTGAATCCATCAGAACAGGTTTGAGGATAAATATCTGTGGTTGGACCAAATAAATACCACAAGAAATGTTTTGGAAAAGAAAGTTTTTCTCAAAAAGAAATCATTTGTTATTCTTGTGGCAAGCCAGGCCACAAAGCAGATAAATGTACTACCAAAAAGAAGATCAATGAATTATTTCAAGATAATTCATCTCTCTGTGAGAAACTTTCTAAAATTCTGCTCAATTCTTCTCCTTCTTCGTCTGATAAAGATGATGAGGATGATATCCTCCATCAAATACATCATGAAGATTATGATTCTGAAAATTCCGAATACTCTTCACCTCTTATTCAATCCTTGAATGTCATTTCTGATAAAAAAAGAAGATGACAAGGAATTTCTTTTTGACCTCATAGATAAGGTTCAAGACCCTGAGATTAAAAAAGACGCACTTTTACGTCTTAAGTCTTTGGTCTTAAAAGAAACCCCTGCTACTAGTTCTCAAATTCCTTAAACTGAGCCCTTTAGTATTTCAAAAATTTTTGGAAAATATCCTTCAACTACTCTAGGTATTTCAAATTCCCCTTTAGAATCTAAAACCCTTAATATCAATATAATGCAACAAGAGATAAATTCTCTTAAAGCACAAGTCTCCGAAATTCAAAAGAATTTTCAGTCTCTTCAATTGAAAGATTTAGAGATTGAGACTAGACTCTCTTTCTTAGAAAAACCTCAAAAGGAACTTTCTCAGGAAGATCCTTCTACCTCAGATATTTTTGTTAATCAAGTTAATAAGATCAATTTTCAAAAATGGTATACCATAGTTAACTTGAAGGTCAATGACTTTTCTGCTAACTATCTAGCCTTAGTTGATAGTGGTGCAGATCAAAATTGTATTAAACATGGTCTAGTTCCTTCAAAGTTTTATGAAAATACTAAGACCCAATTATATGGTGCTAATGGGTCTCCTCTTCAAATTCAACATAAAATTTCAAAAGCCTATATTGTGAATAACAATTACTCCTTCAAAAATACTTTTACATTTGTTAAGGATATCAAGGATGAAATTATCCTTGGAACGCCTTTTCTAACTCAAATCTATCCATTTTCTGTTAATCCTAAAGGAGTTCATACAAAGATTTTTGGAAAAACAATTTCCTTTAAATTTCTTTGTCCTATCCAACAAAAGGATATCTCTTTGCTTCAGTCATCTTCAATTTTCCAAAAAATAAATTCAATTCAATATAAAAAACACCAAATTTCTGTTTTAGCAAATGATATTTCTTTTCAAAAAATTGAAGAACAATTACAGCATCCTTCAATTCAAAAGAAAATTATTGATTTAGAAAATGTTTTCAAAAATAGAGTCTGTTCAGATTTACCAAATGCCTTTTGGGATAGAAAGAAGCATATGATTACACTTCCTTATGAACCAGGCTTTTTAGAATAAAATATTCCTACCAAAGCTAGACCTATTCAAATGAATTCAAAACTCCTAGAAATCTGCAAAAAAGGTGAACCATATACTAAACAGGTTAACTTTCATGCTGAATTCAAGATCCCTTGGATTTTATGTTGGTGTTACACAGTCAAACAAGTTCTTCCTATTCCTTACCCTCTCTCATTAGTCAGAGAATTCAAGATCAAATGGTGGGATAAAATATCTTCTGAGATTTGTTCTGCTGAAAATGTTCGTAATTTTGTTCAATATGGCAAAAAGGTCGAATGGACAGTCAAGAATGTTTCTCCTCCAAAACATTCAATTGCCTCCTCCTCAAAAGCAAAACCACTTGATCCTACTGAGCATCAAGCTCTTCAATTGCTCAATTCTGATCCTTCACAGGCTCGAAGATTGATAAAGCTTTTCAAGACAGAAGAATCTGATGACTCTTCTAGTAACTCAAAATCTGGGTCTGGGACTGATTTCTCAGATCCACATGGGGGTCCGTTTTCTCAAGATCCTTATGAATACATATAAAAAAAAAAAAAAAAAAGATAAAATAAAAAATATATTAAAAGATCCCGCTAAGAATTTTGTTCTTAGGCAAAATTAGGGACTCTTTTTTCCTTTCTAATAAATTTTTATGCAGGTATTCCAATACGGGTCAAATCTAGAACTCGTCCAGAAATTCGTGAAATGATTCAAGACTTCAAGTTAATCTCAAAAAACAGCAGATGACTCATCAAAGCAAAAGGAACTTTGTTCTTTTCTACCGACAAAGTACTATTTTCTTTTGAAAAAGCAGTAGCAAGCGTTCAAATAATTCAAGATTACTTTTCAAAAAGCAATGGCGTCCAGCACAAAAGACAAGTATCAAAAGCAACGGTCTCAATTTAAAGTCTTCAGCACTGTTAACTGTAGACTTTACTTTTCATTCTCTATAAATTGTCTTTTCCTGTCATTGTTTAAGGCAGAGTAAGTTTTAGACGCACCACTGTAATCACAAACACTCCCCCTCACAGAAATCTCCATCTTTCAGTATTATTTTGAAGTTTTCTCAAGATTATTCAAATCAATTTTGTATGTTTTAACAGTCAATACAATTCAAGTTTTCAATTTTGCTTCTCTTTTACTGTCTTTACCCTGGGCTGTTTATTTGGTATCAGAGCCATCTTCTTAAACGACCATAATATTTGCTTTACTTTTCGTGTTAAGTGTTGGTAAGGTGTTGGTCAGCCTCTAAGTCCGCTGTTAAACCGTCTGTTAGGTGTTCCCGGTAGGTGGTCCCACTGTTCCCATATAATATAGAAAGCATTCCATATTATTATGTTCATTTAATTTCATGGCTAACTGGTTAAGAAAAGCATTCTCAGTAGGTAACAGTAGTTTTAATGATAATAATACTGTTCAAAGTCAAGAAATTCATGTTCCTGTAGATTTTTCAAATTGGAACATTCCTAACGAAAATTCTAGTTTCATTTATCATATAGGCCCATTAGAATTCAAAACTGCATTTTCAATTAGGACTCATGAAGAAACTAGAAGCATTCAAAAAGAAACAGAGACAATTCATTTGCTTTCTTATACTAGCATCCGAAAACATATTCAAAATAAATATAGATACATTCATTTTGGTTTAGTTCAAGTTGCAGTCAAACCTTTAGTCCATAAAGGAGTTGATTGCCCTATATTCCTTGCTTTAAGGGATAATAGATTAAATACTTATAAAGATTCATTATTAGCTATTGTTCAAACAAATGTTTGCAATGGTCCTATTTATTTCAATTGCTATCCAGATTTTACTATCGATCTTTTAGATCCTCTAATTCAAGAATCTTTAATATTAGACTTTCATGTTTTACAGAATAAATTCAAAGATTTTGCAAAAAATTTTGCAATCGTTTTTAGGGTTTATTTTCGACTAATGTCCTCTACTGTAAATCCTAAGTTCATACATGAACCCTCTTTAAAAGAAGAGACGGTTTTTCTAGAAGTTCATGCTAAGGATACTAAATCTCTTGTTACTTCTGCAAAGAGATTACCCTGGGATAAGATAACTATTTCGGACGAATTAAGAATTCCAAATCCCATGCCTCTTCCTAATGTTATCCACAAGGATCTGGATGACATCATAGAGGATGAAAAGAGTGTTCTTATGAGATTTAGCTCTTTTAGAGAAGGATCTTCATCCTCTTATTTTCCTCCAAAAATGTCTAATCCTCGAAATTCTTTTTCTTATTCAAAGTCAGACATCTCTGACCGACAGTTCAAGGTAAATTACAAAACTCCTATTCCAACTTATGAAGAAACTCATTCTTCACCCCCACAGTCTCCTACAATTTCTCAAATGCAAGATTTTGGTTCCATAAACACTCTAAGTGATGAGGAATTCGAAATCAATAAAGATTATCTTAGAAAAGATTTCAATTCTCCCCAAAATTCTCAAATTCGAGAGTGGTTTTTAGCTTTTGACGACCAGCTAAAAGCTTCCATAAGGAAAGAGTGGTATGATGACATGGAGCGGATACATGTCAATATCCCGTTCTTTACTTGGTTTTCCTTATTCTGTCAAAAGAAAGGGATAGAAAATCGTTTCGACTTCTCCTCTATACAGGTTCAAACTCAGCTTCGTCAAAATTGGAATCTCTCTGATGGACGAAGTGTAAGTTATGTTCATCCTCCTCTTGCCCCTTTAATTTTAAAGGAAGGCGAGACTGAAATAATTGCGTCTCCTTTTAAAACAGGACGACAGGATCATGGCAAAGAAACGGTAATTGTTGAAGATGTTTTGAAGGTATATCAGCAAAATAACTACACCAATCAAGCTCTTCATACAATTGCTAATCAAGTAGACCATCTGTCTACTAAGATTGATTCTTTCAAAAGTCAATCCATTGGAAACACTTTACAGACTAGTTCTTCTAGGTTTCTAAATCTTGTTTCTCAACCTCATTTTAAGCCTCAAAACCTCCCTTATTCTGTTACTAGCAAATTAACTAGTTCTTCAAAGCAAGAAGAAATTCTTGATAAAATATCAAATAGCCTTGCTCAATTATCTTCTTCCTCTTCGAAGCAGAAGCAGATTACTACCATTCATAGGAATTCCGAATCAGAATAATCTGATTCTGTCTCCTCTGAAGTAGATCTTATTGCTAAATTGGCATGTCAATTTGAAGACAATCCAGATCAAGTTAATAAGATAAAATGTTCTTAGAAAAATACTTCTACCAGAAATTATTGTCCAAGACCTACTCCTCCTGATATTCAATATGAAGAAAGATCAAAATTCCATACTAATCAGTATTATGCTGATACTATTAATGAATGGAATATTGATGGTAAATCTGAGTATGAAATACTCAATACTCTTCAAGAAATGGGAATGGCAAGAGCCGCCTATAAACGAAGAGAAGCTAATGAGCAAATTATTTTTGGTATGCTTATTGTAGGATTTACCGGTCACTTAAAAAATTGGTGGGATAATTCCTTAACCCTCCAATATCAATTGGATATCCTTCATCATACTGTCACAATGATAGATGACAATCAAGTTGAATTCCAAGTTCCTGATTGTTGTGACTTTCTCTTTCTTACTATTGGTATGTATTTTGTGGGAAATCCACATGAAGAATTATCTGCTCAAAAAATTGTTTTAACAAATCTTAGATGTCCAACTTTAAGTGATTATCGTTGGTACAAAGTTATGTTCTTAACATATGTTTTAAGACGAAGTGATTGCAATGAGTCATTTTGGAAAGAAAAATTTGTTTTAGGCCTTCCGAGCTTATTTTCTCGAAGAATATTTAGAAAGCTTAAAGAAAAGGTAAACGCGGAAGAAATCCTGTTCAAAACTATTACTTATGGTCAATTATTTGCCTTTGTTAAAAACGAAGGACTTGCTTTATGTGAAGAACTCAAATTACAGACCAAATATACTTCTGAGAAAAAACAATCTCGAAAAGAATTAGGTTGTTTTTGTGAAGCTTTTGGTATGGAAAAAATTCAAGCTCCTTCTTCCAAAAAGAAACGAGAATTAAAAAAATCAAAGAAAAAATATTTTTCCAGAAAAGAAAAGAATTTTTCAAATCCTTCTCCGTATTACGAACGCAAGAAGAATTTTTCATTGGTGGTGTTTATTTGGTCCAACCACAGATATTTATCCACAAACCTGTTCTGATGGATTCAAAGCCTTTGTTACTAATTCAAAAGGTGAACCATATACTAAACAGGTTAACTTTCATGCTGAATTCAAGATCCCTTGGATTTTATGTTGGTGTTACACAGTCAAACAAGTTCTTCCTATTCCTTACCCTCTCTCATTAGTCAGAGAATTCAAGATCAAATGGTGGGATAAATTTTCTTCTGAGATTTGTTCTGCTAAAAATGTTCGTAATTTTGTTCAATATGGCAAAAAGGTCGAATGGACAGTCAAGAATGTTTCTCCTCCAAAACATTCAATTGCCTCCTCCTCAAAAGCAAAACCACTTGATCCTACTGAGCATCAAGCTCTTCAATTGCTCATTTCTGATCCTTCGCAGGCTTGAAGATTGATAAAACTTTTCAAGACAGAAGAATCTGATGACTCTTCTAGTAACTCAAAATCTGGGTCTGGGTCTGATTTCTCATATCCACATGGGGGTCCGTTTTCTCAAGATCCTTATGAATACATATTAAAAAAAACAAAAAAAAGGGAAAAAAAAAATATTAAAAGATCCCGCTAAGAATTTTGTTCTTAGGCAAAAATTAGGGACTCTTTTTTCCTTTCTAATAAATTTTTATGCAGGTATTCCAATACGTGTCAAATCTCGAACTCGTCCAGAAATTCGTGAAATGATTCAAGACTTCAAGTTAATCTCAAAAAACAGCAGATGACTCATCAAAGCAAAAGGAACTTTGTTCTTTTCTACCGACAAAGTACTATTTTCTTTTGAAAAAGCAGTAACAAGCGTTCAAATAATTCAAGATTACATTTCAAAAAGCAATGGCGTCCAGCACAAAAGACAAGTATCAAAAGCAACGGTCTCAATTTAAAGTCTTCAGCACTGTTAACTGTAGACTTTACTCTTCATTCTCTATAAATTGTCTTTTCCTGTCATTGTTTAAGGCAGAGTAAGTTTTAGACACACCACTGTAATCACAAACACTCCCCCTCACAGAAATCTCCATCTTTCAGTATTATTTTGAAGTTTTCTCAAGATTATTCAAATCAATTTTGTAAGTTTTAACAGTCAATACAATTCAAGTTTTCAATTTTGCTTCACTTTTACTGTCTTTACCCTAGGCTGTTTATTTGGTATCAGAGCCATCTTCTTAAACGACCATAATATTTGCTTTACTTTCTGTGTAAAGTGTTGGTAAGGTGTTGGTCAGCCTCTAAGTCCGCTGGTAAACCGTCTGTTAGGTGTTCCCGGTAGGTGGTCCCACTGTTCCCATCTAATATAGAAAGCATTCCATATTATTATGTTCATTTAATTTCATGGCTAACTGGTTAAGAAAAGCATTCTCATTAGGTAACAGTAGTTTTAATGATAATAATACTGTTCAAAGTCAAGAAATTCATGTTCCTGTAGATTTTTCAAATTGGAACATTCCTAAGGAAAATTAAACTGCATTTTCAATTAGGACTCATGAAGAAACTAGAAGCATTCAAAAAGAAACAGAGACAATTCATTTGCTTTCTCATACTAGCATCCGAAAATATATTCAAAATAAATATAGATACATTCATTTTGGTTTAGTTCAAGTTGCAGTCAAACCTTTAGTCCATAAAGGAGTTGGTTGCCCTATATTCCTTGCTTTAAGGGATAATAGATTAAATACTTATAAAGATTCATTATTAGCTATTGTTCAAACAAATGTTTGCAATGGTCCTATTTATTTCAATTGCTATCCAGATTTTACTATCGATCTTTTAGATCCTCTAATTCAAGAATCTTTATTACTAGACTTTCATGTTTTACAGAATAAATTCAAAGATTTTGCAAAAAAATTTGCAATCGTTTTTAGGGTATATTTTCAACTAATGTCCTCTACTGTAAATCCTAAGTTCATACATGAACCCTCTTCAAAAGAAGAGACGATTTTTCTAGAAGTTCATGCTAAGGATACTAAATCTCTTGTTACTTCTGCAAAGAGATTACCCTGGGATAAGATAACTATCCCGGACGAATTAAGAATTCCAAATCCCATGCCTCTTCCTAATGTTATCCAAAAGGATCTGGATGACATCATAGAGGATGAAAAGAGTGTTCCTATGAGATTTAGCTATTTTAGAGAAGGATCTTCATCCTCCTCTTATTTTCCTCCAAAAATGTCTAATCCTCGAAATTCTTTTTCTTATTCAAAGTCAGACATCTCTGACCGACAGTTCAAGGTAAATTACAAAACTCCTATTCCAACTTATGAAGAAACTCATTCTTCACCCCCACAGTCTCCTACAGTTTCTCAAATGCAAGATTTTGGTTCCATAAACACTCTAAGTGATGAGGAATTCGAAATCAATAAAGATTATCTTAGAAAAGATTTCAATTCTCCCCAAAATTCTCAAATTCGAGAGTGGTTTTTAGCTTTTGACGACCAGCTAAAAGCTTCCATAAGGAAAGAGTGGTATGATGACATGGAGCGGATACATGTCAATATCCCGTTCTTTACTTGGTTTTCCTTATTCTGTCAAAAGAAAGGGATAGAAAATCCTTTCGACTTCTCCTCTATACAGGTTCAAACTCAGCTTCGTCAAAATTGGAATCTCTCTGGTGGACGAAGTGTAAGTTCTCTTCATCCTCCACTTGCCCCTTTAATTTTAAAGGAAGGCGAGACTGAAATAATTGCGTCTCCTTTTAAAACAGGACGACAGGATCATGGCAAAGAAACGGTAATTGTTGAAGATGTTTTGAAGGTATATCAGCAAAATAACTACACCAATCAAGCTCTTCATACAATTGCTAATCAAGTAGACCATCTGTCTACTAAGATTGATTCTTTCAAAAGTCAATCCATTGCAAACACTTTACAGACTAGTTCTTCTAGGTTTCCAAATGATGTTTCTCAACCTCATTTTAAGCCTCAAAACCTCCCTTATTCTGTTACTAGCAAATTAACTAGTTCTTCAAAGCAAGAAGAAATTCTTGATAAAATATCAAATAGCCTTGCTCAATTATCTTCTTCCTCTTCGAAGCAGAAGCAGATTACTACCATTCATAGGAATTCCGAATCAGAAGAATCTGATTCTGTCTCCTCCGAAGTAGATCTTATCGCTAAATTGGCATGTCAATTTGAAGACAATCCAGATCAAGTTAATAAGATAAAAGGTTCTTGGAAAAATACTTCTACCAGAAATTATTATCCAAGACCTACTCCTCCTGAAATTCAATATGAAGAAAGATCAAAATTCCATACTAATCAGTATTATGCTGATACTATTAATGAATGGAATATTGATGGTAAATCTGAGTATGAAATACTCAATACTCTTCAAGAAATGGGAATGGCAAGAGCCGCCTATAAACGAAGAGAAGCTAATGAGCAAATTATTTTTGGTATGCTTATTGCAGGATTTACCGGTCACTTAAAAAATTGGTGGGATAATTCCTTAAACCTCCAAGATCAATTGGATATCCTTCATCATACTGTCACAATGATAGATGACAATCAAGTTGAATTCCAAGTTCCTGATTGTTGTGACTTTCTCATTCTTACTATTGGTATGTATTTTGTGGGAAATCCACATGAAGAATTATCTGCTCAAAAAATTGTTTTAACAAATCTTAGATGTCCAACTTTAAGTGATTATCGTTGGTACAAAGATATGTTCTTAACATATGTTTTAAGACGAAGTGATTGCAATGAGTCATTTTGGAAAGAAAAATTTGTTTCAGGCCTTCCGAGCTTATTTTCCCAAAGAATATTTAGAAAGCTTAAAGAAAAGGTAAACGCGGAAGAAATCCCGTTCAAAACTATTACTTATGGTCAATTATTTGCCTTTGTTAAAAACGAAGGACTTGCTTTATGTGAAGAACTCAAATTACAGACCAAATATACTTCTGAGAAAAAACAATCTCGAAAAGAATTAGGTTGTTTTTGTGAAGCTTTTGGTATGGAAAAAATTCAAGCTCCTTCTTCCAAAAAGAAACGAGAATTAAAAAAATCAAAGAAAAAATATTTTTCCAGAAAACAAAAGAATTTTTCAAATCCTCCTCCGTATTACGAACGCAAGAAGAATTTTTCATTGGTGGTATTTATTTGGTCCAACCACAGATATTTATCCACAAACCTGTTCTGATGGATTCAAAGCCTTTGTTACTAATTCAAAAGGTGAACCATATATTAAACAGGTTAACTTTCATGCTGAATTCAAGATCCCTTGGATTTTATGTTGGTGTTCCACAGTCAAACAAGTTCTTCCTATTCCTTACCCTCTCTCATTAGTCAGAGAATTCAAGATCAAATGGTGGGATAAATTTTCTTCTGAGATTTGTTCTGCTGAAAATGTTCATAATTTTGTTCAATATGGCAAAAAGGTCGAATGGACAGTCAAGAATGTTTCTCCTCCAAAACTTTCAATTGCCTCCTCCTCAAAAGCAAAACCACTAGATCCTACTGAGCATCAAGCTCTTCAATTGCTCATTTCTGATCCTTCGCAGGCTCGAAGATTGATAAAACTTTTCAAGACAGAAGAATCTGATGACTCTTCTAGTAACTCAAAATCTGGGTCTGGGTTTGATTTCTCAGATCCACATGGGGGTCCGTTTTCTCCAGATCCTTATGAATACATATAAAAAAAATTAAAATAAAAAGAGAAAATAAATAATATAAGATCCCGGTAAGAATTTTGTTCTTAGGCAAAAATTAGGGACTCTTTTTTCCTTTCTAATAAATTTTTATGCAGGTATTCCAATACGGGTCAAATCTAGAACTCGTCCAGAAATTCGTGAAATGATTCAAGACTTCAAGTTAATCTCAAAAAACAGCAGATGACTCATCAAAGCAAAAGGAACTTTGTTCTTTTCTACCGACAAACTACTATTTTCTTTTGAAAAAGCAGTAGCACACGTTCAAATAATTCAAGATTACTTTTCAAAAAGCAATGGCGTCCAGCACAAAAGACAAGTATCAAAAGCAACGGTCTCAATTTAAAGTCTTCAGCACTGTTAACTGTAGACTTTACTTTTCATTCTCTATAAATTGTCTCTTCCTGTCATTGTTTAAGGCAGAGTAAATTTTAGACGCACCACTGTAATCACAAACACTCCCCCTCACAGAAATCTCCATCTTTCAGTATTATTTTGAAGTTTTCTCAAGATTATTCAAATCAATTTTGTAAGTTTTAACAGTCAATACAATTCAAGTTTTCAATTTTGCTTCTCTTTTACTGTCTTTACCCTGGGCTGTTTATTTGGTATCAAGTCGAGTAAGTTATAATGTAATTGAATTGAAAGAAAGGAGTTAATCAAATAACTAAATAAAACACTTGAGTAAGTTATTATGTAATTGAATTGAAGGAAGGAGTTAATCAAACAACTAAATAAAACACTCGAGTAAGTTATTATGTAATTGAATTGAACGAAACAGTTAATCAAATAACTAAATAAAACACTGGAGGAAGTTATAATGTAATTGGATTGAACCAAAGGAGTTAATCAAATAACTAAATAAAACACTTGAGTAAGTTATTATGTAATTGAATTGAACGAAGGAGTTAATCAAATAACTAAATAAAACACTCGAGTAAGTTATTATGTAATTGAATTGAACGAAAGAGTTAATCAAATAACTAAATAAAACACTGGAGTAAGTTATAATGTAATTGAATTGAACGAAGGAGTTAATCAAATAACTAAATAAAACACTCGAGTAAGTTTTTATGTAATTGAATTGAACGAAAGAGTTAATCAAATAACTAAATAAAACACTGGAGTAAGTTATAATGTAATTGAATTGAACAAAAGGAGTTAATCAAATAACTAAATAAAACACTTGAAAGTTATTAAAAGCATTTAAATAATTTTAACTTAGGACTTTCTTAAAACAATAAGTGATGGCCCTCTATACTCATCCACAGAGCTGGTTCCCAACTTGTATTCATGTGGCTTTTCTCTTTAGGGCTTTGTTTATACTATTACGAGTAAAGTGCTGCATGCTGCCCATCACCAATAAAGTAAATCTTTAAATCTAGGACAAAAAGTGGGATCCACTTCACTAACAATCCAATTGCAAAGCTCACACATTTCATTGCTACAAAGGTGCTTCTTGTACATTAACACCTGTGAGTCCTTCACATCAATCAAATTCATAATTAGATACATACTCCATCCGTTTCATTTTAATTTACTCACTTCACTTTGGGTGAGAATCAAGGAATAAGTACAAAAGTATGAGAGATAAACTGAAAAGGTGGAGAGAGAAACTGAAAAGTGAGAGAGAGAAAGTAAAAAGTGGGTTAAAATATTAAAAAGTGGATGACATGGGTGGAAAAAGAGGAGAAAGTAGATGTGACATGTTATTTAAAATGGAAAAAGCAACAGTGTGTAGATTAAAAGGAAATAGATCAAAAAAGAAAGTGTGTAGATTAAAATGAAACGGAGGGAGTAGTACTTTAGGTTACATCTCTTACATACTATGTACCATATTTTTCAGTCCAATTGACCAAATGCTTTTTCCTTTCAAATGTCATTGATTGGGATTTGGGGATGGAAGGGCTGGAGTGGGTTGTACTTTTTTTTTGTTTGTAAGTGGGCTTAATTAATACTTCTACGAGAAAGTGTTGGTAACAAACTATTGAAATCTCTAAAAGACTTTATTATGAGTAATTTTGGTATTTTCATATCTATATCTCTTCTGAAGTTTGTTGTAGTTGTGATTTTTCAAGATAACGTAATTTTCTTATGTTTACCATTAAGCTACTTATAATTTTTAAATTTTAAAGAAACGGTTATAATTTTTAAGATATTATAAAATTCTGTTTGGAAGACCAATTTGTCTTTTGGATATTACAAGACCTAGTTGTCTTTCTAGATATAATCTTTTACGATCAGACAACTAATGAAATCACATGCAATTTTAGTCAAGGAACTGCAAGTTACATGTGCGAACGTGAGTATCAAGTAAGAGTATAAGTAATGGTATCGATATTACCTCTAAACGACATAGTTATAGTAAATAATAAGTGTTGGAAAGAACATCGGGTGATAGCCTAGTAGACTTGGTTATTGGACAGGGTATCCTAATGGCTAAAGGGTTAGTGTCAAATTTACAGGGCTTTTATTGGACAGGGCTTTATTGGACAGGGTCATTATTTGACAGGGCCATTATAGGGGCAACAAAGAAACCCAATAATTTTGAAAAATAAATTAGGTTTTGTAAAAGCTGTTACATATTTGGATTCGCATTCATTTATACTCACTTTTGGCTCTCTTTGTTCCTTGTTTTTCTTGCTCGTTTACCGACCCGCCATCGGCCCACTACCCATTTGGCCCGACCCGCTACCGACCGTTTATGAGGCGACCTTCTTATGACCCGACCAGCACTGACCCCGACCCGCACTATAACCAGGTCTATAGCCTAGTGATAATATCGATATTACCTCTAATTTCACAGGTCCTAGAGTCGAGTCTCGTCTCACCCCTTACAAGAGGGATCACAGACCGCCCCCTTAATTCCCCTATCATTGTAACAGGATTTCAATACCTATCTAAAGAAAAAAGACGTATTTGAAAACGAAGTATATTACTAATTAACAACTTTTTAGAAATGGATCTATTGGACAAAGTGGTTTATTGAGTAGGGAGTATGGAGTACTTGACATATTTTTGTAGAATATTTCAGGAATACTCATACATCCTCCATCACCAAACGAAATCATCTACTGAATGTAGGTTACGGGTGGACAGCATTATGCTCCCTGACGAGGTACGTACTTAGGGCTACAGAGTCATATTCCATAATAATTTAGTAAAGACACTTAATAAGCTAATTAAGGTTAGTCAAAGACATAGGTTCATGTTCTTTAATGAGGTACTTATGCTTTGTTTGATAGGGCGTAAAACATTATTCTGAAAAAATTATTTTCCTCTATTTTCAATTTTACATTGTTTGGTTTGCAAAGGAGTGTAAAACCATTTTCTCTTGGGCTCCGTCTGGTAGGGCGTAAAACGTTTTCCTGGAAAACTGTTTTCCTCTATTTTCAATTTTACATTGTTTGGTTTGCAAGGGAGTGTAAAATCATTTTCTCTAGGAGTAAAATTGCTCTTCCAATGATGGAAAACCATTTTCCCTTCAAAATGAAGGGAAAACTATTTTTCCTTCATTTTTCTCATCTCTCCTTTACACTCCTCTCCCTACCTCCTTACTATCTTTTTCAGATTCCTTTCCTTTCATCATTTTTCTTACATGGAACCAAACAATGAAAAACTAATTTTGGAATTGTGTTTTCCATTGTATATTGTTTTTCATTAAAATCATTTTACACTGAAAATGTTTTACACCCAACCAAACGGAGCCTTGGAGTAAAATTGCTCTCTCAATGATGTAAAACCATTTTCCCTTCAAAATGAAGGGAAAACTGTTTTCCTTCTCTCTCTTGTACACTCCTCTCACTATCTCCTTACTTTCCCTTTCATTTTCCTCTCGTTTTATCATTTTTCTTACATGGAACCAAACAACGAAAAACTAATTTTGGAATTGTGTTTTTCATTGAAAATTGTTTTCCATGAAAATCATTTTACACTGAAAATGTTTTACGCCCAACCAAACGGACCCTTTGAGACATAGAATCATGTTACCGAATAAGGTTAGTTTATCAGAGACATACACTTATCTTCTCTAACGAGGTACTTAGGCTCTGTTCTTTTGAACTTATTTTGACTGAACTGAAATTAACTGAACTGAGAGAAACTGAACTAAACTGTATATTTGATTTTCTAAAATAATAATAATCGATAATAATCAATAAGTATTAACATAATATTATCAATACTTATTATTGTTGTATCCTAAAAATCTACGGCTCCTTTAAAGACACTTGGGCTCATCAGAGCCGTACATGCGTCCTCACCTAATAAATAAAGAAAAAAGATTTAAACCTTGGGTAATATTCAGTTGGGGGAAAAAGGCTTACTTTCCTGGCCCAAAAGATAGTCAGTGCCCAGCCCCTTTTAAGTGGCTGCAAGTGAGTGGTTGATGACCTCTTACTTGTCATGGCCTGCCATGTGTCAGGATCTGATTGCTTAGCCAATCAGAGGCCACTATTCTAGGGTAATTTTTAAGGTTAGCTGTCATCTTGCAATCACTATAAATACCCCTGAAATCAGGAGAAAGATCATTCAATGCAAACAGTGCAAAGTTACTCTGTAAAAATACTCTATCACTTTCTCTCTCTAGATCTACTTTTTTCTTTACAACTCCTGATATCTGACTTAAGCTTCGGAGGGGGAACCACCACCCAAACCTCCAGGGTGGGTCCCTTTTTGCAGGTTCAGGAACGAAGCTCATGCTTGGACTAAGTTGAATCAGACATTGTTGCACAAGTCTCCAACTGAAGAACATCTAAGGGATACTAGTTCACCTGCTAGACAAGAAAGCTCAGCCTATAGCTTACTTGTTGGACAAGTAGAGGACTAAACATTTGGCGCCGTCTGTGGGGAGACGCAACGATGACTGATTGTCAATCGTCCAACGTTGCCAGAAATCGAAGTTTTCAGATCAATGTCGAAGACACGGTAGATCATGAGAGACCGCCTCGTGGAAGGGACAGACCTCCGATTATCGTTAATGTCCCTGGACCAAGTCAGCAGCCTGTCATTCAGGAGAATCTTGAATGTCCAGTGACTGATGCCCACCTCGGGAACGTATTGAATGACTTTCAGACTAAGATGGCAGCAGTCGTCCAGGAACACATTAAGAGCAATATACTGTTTTTCCATCATAACCCAGAGCCAGCCGCTAAAATCCAGCTCCTCTTAGGGGACGTTCCCAAGAAAACCGTCCAGGTCCTAGTCGACCTATTCGCCAGGAACTCTGTAGGAGGACGGCCAGAGGAAAGCAGCCAGAGGACAGTGATCAGCGAAGGAAGATGGACTGGAACCTGGTGGTGAGGACCCAGGATCATGTTCATCCAAACGGGCACCGAATGGAAACAGATGCCAGGGAATATCTAGAGACAAAGAAAGCTGCTGCATTACAACGATCATCTACAGGGTCTACACCATACTTGAGAGCCCCTCCTTTGAGGTTGTCGTCTAGAGCGGAAGGATGAAGTTTAAGCCTCTCTCTTGTTCGTCCACGACAAGAAAAGACGGTGGTTCAGCCCATGGTTTATAGGCGTCTAGCACCTCCAAACACTTCGTCTGCTCCTGTGTTAAAGGAATATCGTAAGGAGTACATACCCATTGAGGGACAGCTGGGAGCCCTCCGGATTAACTGGCCCACTCCATTCTCGGCCAGGATCATGGAGGCGCCCCCCTTCCCAAAGGTTAAACTCCCTACCGTAGAACCTTTTGATGGAACAACAGATCCAGACGATCACCTATCTGCTTACAAACATCAGATGTATGTCCAAGGAGTAGCTGATGCTACCTGGTGTAAGAACTTCCCAGCAACTCTGAAGGGAGTAGCTCAGAAGTGGTTTAACAATCTTCCACCCAATTCAGTCAACAATTTTACTGAACTCAGTTTCTAATATACTAGTCACTTTGTTGCCAATAAGCAAGAGCAAAAAACAAGCATGCACTTGGGAAAGGTCGTCTAAGGACCTAAAGAAGCTCTTAGAAGTTTTGTTAAGAGATTCAATCTAGAAGCCCTTCAGATTCAAGATCTTAATGCCGGGGTTGCCTTTGACGCCTTTATCAAGGGACTAAAGCCAGGAAGTTTTAAGTTTGATCTTGTTAAGAAGAAAATCACCACTCTTGCCGAGGCTTTAAGGGAAGCCGAAGCGTTTATACACGCCACTGAAGTGTGTGCTGAGGCAAAGCATCCCGAGTCCAAGAAGCCTGAAGAGGTTGCTCAGCCAAAGAAGAACAACCCCAAGAAGGCCGAGACTTGGGCCATAACCTCCACCACTACTTCGTCCAGAAGAAGCAAGAGGAAAGAGTCTGAGCCTTCTTCATCCAATCCCGTCGAATTCAGCAAGGACCAATACTCCATTCTCATGGAGATAAAGGATCAATATGAGTTGAAGGCACCAGCTGAGATGAAGACTCCTTACAGAAATAGGGATAAGAGCAAGTACTGTCACTTTCACAAGGACTGCGGTCACGAGACTAATGAATGTAAGCACCTTAAGAGGGCTTTGGAGGATCTAGCCCGAAAAGGAAAGATGAACTCCTATTTGCCTCAAAGGGGAAGGAAGTTTCAGATGAAGGATGATCGGTGACTAAGAAGAAGGAGAGTGAAAGCCCGACGAGGATGTTGTTCTCGTAATTTCAGGAGGATTTGCTGCTGGAGGACCAACCAATAGAGGGCACAAAAACTACCTCAGGGAGCTTGGCCAAGTCTTACTAGCTGATCAGGCAAAGGCCGAGCCCTTCCCAAAAGTGGTGGTTAGTGAACAAGATCGGGGCAAGCTGAGGACCCCCCATGATGATCCTTTGGTTGTAGAGATGAAGATAGCAAACTTGAGAGTAAGAAGAATTCTGATTGACACCGGAAGCTCGACGGACATCATTAGTGCTGATTGCTTGTCCAGATTGAAGTTTGATGAAAAGAACTTGGTTCCCCTCCACCATCCCATCATAGGGTTTGGGGGAGGAATCATCCATCCTATGGGAACCGTTACTTTTCCCGTCCGAGTGGGAGAGAAGGATGCCTCAAGGACTCTGTTTATCAAGTTCTTGGCGGTCCGGGATTTGACAGCCTTCAATGTCATACTTGGACGGCCAACTCTGAATCATGTTAAAGCTGTAATAGTAACTCACATGATGCTTATGAAGTATGAGTGTGATGATGGCAAAATTGGCTCCTTATATGGAGACCAGCAGGCGGCTAGGGAATGTTACCTAACTACCCTCAAGCCGTCATCATGGAAAGCATGCAATGAAGACCAGACGAAGATCGGTGGCGGACGAAAAACGTCTGAAATTGGGAAAGATAAGACGAGGGTTGCTGGCGAAAGGAAAACGTCTAAAATTGAAAAGGACCAAGTGGCCTCGTTGAAGATGGCAATTGAGAGTCCTCAGACGCCTGCCGCTCCCTCAAGGAAAACTTCTGAACTTCTCCCCAACAAAAAAAGGAAGTATGAACTCGTCAAGGAAGAGCCCCCTTCGTCTGAGGAGGTAATGGCCATAATGGGATTGGCACTAAAATGTCCAGAGCCTGTGGAAGTCCCAGAAGATGTCAGTTTGGATGAGGCTCGTCTAGAAAGAACTTTGAAGATTGGGTCCTCGCTCTCTCCTGATTTGAGGGGCCTTTTAATCAGCTTGCTGAAAGAATTTCAAGACGTGTTTGCTTATTGTGTTGAGGAAATGTCTGGAATAGATCCAGAGATAGATGTCCACCGGCTGAACGTTGACCCAAATTTAACACCTGTTCGTCAAAAGAAAAGGCATTTAGGTCCGGCTAGGAATCAGGCGGTCGACCAGGAGGTTCAGAAGTTGTTGGAATCTAAATTCATCAGAGAAACTTATTATCCAGAGTGGATTGCAAATGTGGTCATGGTGCCAAAGCCTAATGGCACTTGGATGATGTGTTTGGATTACACTGATCTCAACAAGGCTTGTTCCAAGGACAGTTTCCCTTTGCCTAGGTTGGATCGTCTAGTGGACTCCACGGCCGGCCATGCTTTGTTAAGCTTCATGGTTGCCTATTCAGGTTTTCATCAAATCCCCATGTGGTCGGAGGATCAAGACAAAACGTCCTTTATTACCGAAAAAGGGTTGTATGGCTGGTTGAGGATGTCATTTGGCCTCCGTAATGCGCCGGTCACCTTTCAAAGATTGATCAATACTGTCTTTCAGCCACAATTGGGAAGAAACATGGAAGCATATATTGATGATATGATAGTCAAGAGTCGGCAAGAGGAAGGTCATGTTAGTGATTTGAGAGAAACTTTCGAAACTCTCAGAAAATACAAGCTGAAATTGAACCCCAGCAAATGTGTCTTTGGATTCTTGTCTGGGAAGTTGTTAGGCTTCTTAGTAGATCAGAGGGGAATAGAAGCCAACCCCGAAAAGATCCAAGCTATTCTACACATGAAATCTCCGTAAAAAATAAAGGAAGTTCAGCGACTGACGGGTTGATTGGCTGCCCTTGGACGCTTCTTGTCTAAGTCGGGCGACAAGTGCCATCACTTCTTCGCTACTATCAAGAAGAAGGCCAAGTTTGAGTGGACAGCAGAAGCTGAGCAAGCACTTCAGCAAGTCAAAGATCACCTTCGGCAGCTGCCTAGGTTGATCAGTATGGCCGAGTGGGAGAAACTGTTTGTATATTTGGTTGTATCCACTCAGGCTGTGAGTGCTGTTCTGTTGGCTGAAAGAGAGTCCGTGCAAGTTCCAATATACTTTGTTAGTCATGTGCTCAAGAATGCGGAAAATAGGTACACTCCAGTCGAGAAGTTTGGATTGGCCCTCGTCATGGCCAGTAGAAAGTTAAGACCCTATTTCTTGGCGCACAGTATACACGTCTACACTGACCAACCCTTAAAGAAAGTTTTGCAAAAGATGAAAGCCGCCGGTCGGATGTTAAAATGGGCTGTTGAACTTAACATGTTTGATATATCATTTGAACCAAGGAAAGCCATTAAGGGGCAAGCCTTGGCAGATTTTATAGTTGAGCTTACTCGGCCAACTATAGAACCAATATTTGATCCAGCTGAAGAGCGGAAGCATTGGACGCTCATGGTTGATGGATCGTCCACTGTCAATGGATATGGGGCAAGAATCATTTGTCAATCTCCAGAAGGAGACAAGTTTGAATATGCGCTAAGATTCCAATTCCAAGCGTCCAATAATGAAGCTGAATATGAAGCACTTCTAGCTAGACTCAAAATGTGTAAAGCGGCAGGAGCTCTGGAAATTGAGGCCAAATCAGACTCTCTCTTGGTCGTCAGTCAAGTCAACGGGGATTTTGAATGTAAAGAAGCATCGATGGGCAAATATATGCGGCTGATCAAAGAGGAGATTGAGCCTTTGAAGCGATTTGTCCTTGACCAAGTGCCAAGGTCAGAAAATCATCAAGCAGACGATCTCTCAAAATTGGCCAGCTCTGCTGAAGATGATGCGCCAAGAACAATGTTTTGGGAAGTTAAACCCAAAAAGAGTATTGACCTAGAACAAATCATGTTTCTTCGCCGAGGGGCAGTTTGGATGGAGCCTATAATAGAATACAAGAAAACAGGACGGCTGCCTTCGGATCCTGTGGAGGCTAAGTATGTGAAGGCTCGAGACAAGTGGTTTGAACTATGGGATGAGACCCTTTACAAGAAGTCATTCAACCGCCCTCTCCTCAAGTGCATCACCAGAGAAGATGGTCTAGAGGTTCTGAAGGAACTCCATGAAGGAGCTTGTGCATCTCACATTGGGGGAAGAGCATTGGGAGAAAAGGCTTTAAGGACGGGGTACTACTGGCCTACTTTAAAGGAGGACGCCCTCGTCTATGCAAAGAAGTGCGACAGTTGTCAGAAGCATGGAAACCTGCATAAGAAGTCGTCCAACTACTTAAGTCCCATCTTGTTCCCTCTGCCTTTTGCCAAATGGGGCATGGATATTCTAGGACCTTTCCCGGTGGCCGATGGGCAAAAGAAGTTTGTGATAGTAGCTGGGGACTACTTCACTAAATGGATAGAGGCTGAAGCCATGCGAGGTATAACAACGAGCGACGTCAAGGGCTTTATTTGGAAAAACATTATAACTCGTTTTGGCATGCCACAGTCCATCGTCTTTGATAATGGTCCACAGTTCGAAACGCCTAAGCTGAAAGATTGGTTGGTAGAAAGAGAAATCAAAGCTCACTTCGCTGCAGTCGCCCACCCACAAGCCAATGGGCAAGTAGAGTCCTTCAACAAGATTCTATCCAATGGAATCAAAAGGAAGTTGGATAATGCTAAGGGACAATGGGTTGAAGAACTATAGCTAGTGTTATGGTCCATCAGAACAACCGCCAAAAATTCTACAGGGGAGACACCCTTCATGTTAGTTTATGGCACTGAAGCCGTCTTGCCCATTGAGATTGAAGAACCCACCCTGCGAGTCATGCTGTACACGGAAGATGCCAACTGGGCTGCATTGCGCATGGGTTTGGATCAAGTACCAGAAGACAGGGGCAATGCCTTGCTAAGAATGCAATTGTACAAGCTGAGAATGGCTCGGGAGTTTAACAAGAGAGTCGCTAGACGACCACTCAAGGTGGGGGATCTAGTTCTAAGGAAGATGGAGGCAGTTGGACGAGCTAAAGAGCTGGGGAAACTAACACCAAATTGGGAAGGACCTTATCTGATTGTCCAAGAGGTGCGAAGCGGAACCTTTCGTCTCCAAGATCTGGATGGACGACCAATACAGCGCACTTGGAACTCAGACACTCTGAAGAAGTACCAAGTCTAAGCTCAGTTAATCACCAGGAAACTGGCCAGTAGTTTGTAGTCACCCAAAGTGCCACGGCACATGCTAGAGAAAAAGAATTGTATACATGTATCTTGGCATTTAGTCAAGCAAAATTCATATAATACAATTCCTACTTTCTTATCGCCTTTGTTTATTTTTACCAAGTTAGTTCACTTTGGTGCATTAAATCAGTTATTAGTCTAAAAGTGACAATAACTTGGACAAAAATACAAAGAACAATAGAGCGTCAAAAATACTCACTTATCTGCCGAACATCACTCCCTCGAAGAGACCGACCAAAGTGTAACAGCCTAAAAGGTAACAACACATAAATGGCCAACAAATTGACAAAATCTCTAGTAAGAGAAACGTCAAAGTCTTTAAGAGAAAGATGACCCGAAATAAGCCCTTAGTAAAGGATACTTACTTTCAAATGCACGGTCAGCTAAGTAGTAAAGACCCTAGTAAGGGATCACTACTTCCTGACGAGTGTTGCTCCCTTAAGGAAGCCGGCTAAGACATGGTTTGAACATGTATCTAAAACTCGTCCTTAGCAATTTCAGCAGGCGTGGCCAACGTTGGCCGCTCTCCTTCTTGGACTATGGCTCATCCATCATGTACGATTGAGCAAAGCCCAAGAAGGGGGGGATGAGACAAGCCTATAGGACGAGCTAAGGGAAACGGTCGTCCAAAAACCAGGACGAACTAGGCAAGAAATGCCCTTGTGATGGTTCGATACTGCAGGTTGAGTGTTACCAACTTGAGAAAAACGGCTAAAACGTGGCTCGTCCACAAAACCAATATGTATTGGCCGCTTTCCTCCTTGGAGCAAGACTCGTCTGAATGAGAAGACCGTCCAAAGTTCCAGGACGAATCTCACTAAGTACTTGGCTACTTTATGGAAAGATTCACGATCGTCCAAGGACAAGGATGGCAATCTTCCTCTATATTTATTTTGCGAACCGTCCAAAGTTCCAGGACGAGTCTCGTTTTGTACTTGGCTACATTTTGGAAAGATTCTCAACCGTCCAAGGGCAAGGATCAGGGTTGACAAGCTTACTTTACTTATATTTTATAGACCGTCCAAAAGTCCAGGACGAGTCTCTTTTTCTACTTGGATGCATTTTGGAAAGATTTACGATCGTCTACAGACAAGGACGTTGCTCTTTCCTTAAACATGTGTGTAGATCGTCCAACATTCAGGACGAGGCTCATTTTATACTTAGTCAAAATTGGAATGCAAGAAAAGAAAGGACAAGCAATTGGCAAAAAGTCTTTTCATTTATACTTGGCAAAAATTTACAGCTTAAGACTAGAAGAGACAAAGCTACGACGGCAAACAAGCCAAGAAACTTAGGAAAATAAACCTAAAACTAGGCATCATCTTCAGTGCGAGTTTCTTGGTCGCCTTCAGGGGCTTCTTCCTCGACCACAGCCTCGTCGTCCGAGTCTAAGAATTTCGGAGGCTCCTTGGCACAAACCATGGCACGATGAACGTTCTGTTGAAATTCCAGACGGCGAACGAAGCTGGGAACCTCGCTAGGCTCAGCCAACATCCCGAAAGCTTTGACGGCCCAGTCTTTGGATATCTCGATGACTTGAGCCAAGCCTTCTTTGGCGTCGTCAAAGGCCTGGGCTGCTTCCGTCTGCAGACGGGCATTTTTCGCCCTTAGGAGGATATTCTCCCTTCTCAGTTGGACAGCGGCTGGAAGAGCAGCATCCCTTTCACCCTTCAACTCAGCGGAGACGACATCTACGACCATCTTCAAGCGGTCTTGCTCCTTGTATAGCTGGTTGATAGTAACAAGATAATTCTTATTTTCGGATTCCAGGAGTGCTGATCTCTTCTCCAAGGCCTCCAGGGATTGACGATGGAGGGTATTATCCATCTCAATGTCATGGATGGCCTTGTCGCCTGCCGTCGTAGCAAGGTGGACGAGTTGCTTGTTCTCCTTTCTAAGCTCCCTCGCCTACTCTTCAGTCAGCATGCTGCGAGCAAAAAGCTGGAACAATGAAAACAAAACAAGTCATTAGACGAGTTATAAAAAAGAGAAATTTTGTACAAGTATAAAACAAAAGCGGCAGCAAGTTATACCTCAGCAGCAAGTTGAGACATGTAGCCCACATGCCCGGCTGATGCTCCCCTTAATCCATTAATATAGGATTCAGGGTACCATTTGAAGAGCTCCTGCTTAAGCCGATCTCTTTCTGGTTTGGACATTTTGGCAAAGGCAGCAAAAGACTCCTCGTCCGAATCTATGGTAGGAGTAGCTGAGGGTAAAGCTGGTCCTTTGTCCTTATCTGAAAGAAGGGGGGAGTCAGTTATCTTGATTGGAAAGACAATGGCTTGTCTATTGGACGGACTCATGGACCGTCCGTCGACCCGCACCGTCCTAACTATGTTTGGATAATACGACTCACCAGACGAGATGGAGGCCGTCCTAGCAGCTAGTGGCATCTGCGAAACCAGCTTCGCTACTGAGCCGTTGAAGCCCGGGTAGTTCTCAGTAGTCGTCCCAGGCTCCGGAATAACCAAAGCCTAGGCCGACTCTGGCCTGATTTCTGCAGAGTCCGCAGGCAGAGCGTCCACCTGACCAGCAGGATTAGAACTCTTCTCCCCATCGGCAGAGACAACAGTGGAAGGCTCCTCTTTCAGGACTTTGTCCTTCGGAGGAGGCATGGTCTTATCTCCAACTCCACCAGCCGGAGTAGTCTTCTCCGTCTTCTTCCGGGTAAAACCCTTGACATTTTTTTGGCCGGAGGTTGGTCTGCAGTGGTGGTAGGCCTCTTCTTCGACGAGGAGGACTTACCAGGAGGACGTTTGTTGGTAGGGGCATTTTTCTGCAAGAAATGAACAAGTTACAATAATGGTCGTCCAAAGAGCAAAAGCTATGAACTATTCATAAGGCTTCAGACGAGAATCACCCAAAGAAGGAAGGCGTCCTAGAATGGACACCCCCTTTCCTAAGGGAACCTCGTCCAAAGAAATTTCCGCACACATGAAGGTGATGCAAAGAAGGAAGCCGTCCAAAAGTGGACGGACTAAAGAGACTTCCGTCTAAGGACAGGAAATCAGCTCTTCGTCCAGTATTGGAATTCAAAGTTCCTCAGACGAGAAGGGCCCAAAGAAGGTGGCCGTCCAAGCATGGACGTCTTCCTTCTTCGGGTGATTCTCGTCCAAAAAATGGAAACCGACTTGGACGAGCCCAAATGGTACTCGACCAAAGCCGATCAGCCTCTCAGACGGGAAGGGCCCAAAGAAGGTGGCTGTCCAAGCATGGACGCTTTCCTTCTTCGGGTGATTCTCGTCCAAAGACTGATAACAAACTTGGACGAACCCAAATGGTACTCGTCCAAAGCCGTTCAACATCTCAGACGAGACTAGCCCAAAGAAGGTGGACGTCCAGGCTTTGACTCTCGTCCAAGGGTTGTAAGTAAATCCTTGACGAGGCCGAATGATCCTCGTCCAAAATATATATATATATATATATTACCAGTGTTTCAGCCCTTTTCTCAGCACTGCTCTTGGCGTACTCCTTCCATAAGTTGTCTGTGAATTTCGACATGCTTATATCCCCCGTCCAAGAGTGCTTGAGACGTGTTCTGGCCGAGTCTGCAAAAAAGAGAAGAAAGAGGGTTAGTCCAATATGGACTATGGACGAAGCATTTTACTTGGGAATTTGAATGTATACCTCTATCTTCGGCCAACCGCAAGCCAGCGGCGACCAAGAAGTCGTCACTGTAAAACATTTCCTTAAAGGGTATCCACTTAGCACGTCCCTTAAAGGATGACCGGCCTGGCCTGAAGTACTCCTTTATTTTGAAGTACTCCACTACCTCCTCGTCATAATGGTCCTCCAACTCCAGCCAAGACTGCTTTCGTCCGGTATTTGTGACGGCTCGGTTATAGAAACGGAAGCCCTCCGTGGCAGAGTCGTTGGCCGCCCTTAGGTAGATGAAGTCGGCCTTCCATTCATGCATCTTTGACGGCTTGCCCCAGGCAGTTAGAAAGTCAGGGCGGTTGCAGATACTGAGCCATGTTCCATCCACGGCACCAGGAAACCTTTGCCGCATAATGAATATGGGTGAAGGCTTGGATAGAGAGGGCCAGGCCGCGCAACTCGCAGACGGCTATAAACGTTAGGACATTGTGCCAGGCATTTGGAGCCAGTTGGTTGTGGCCGATGTTGTAATAGCTAAGCATTTGTTCTATAAAGTCAGGGAGGGGGAACCTTAATCCCACGTCCAAGGCCAGCTTGTAGACGGCGAAGTGATTTTTAGGAGCGCTCAAAATGGTAGCCTCCTTATTAGGGATGACGAAAGAAAAGCCCGGTATGGGCATGAAATTGGACAGATAACTAGGGTCCGGTCCTATTTTTTCTAACCATTTGCGATTGACCAAAATAAATGTGGGGTCAGAAAGGGGACCTAGGCGTCTTCTAATCTCAGACGAAGTAGTGAAGGCTTCGTCTGACTCATCGGCAGCGCCAAAATCACTGTCGTTATTGTCCTCGCCAGTTTCCTCCATCTCGGTGTCCCGGCCAGAAGGACTAGCTTCAGGATTTATTTGGGAGCCCTCAAAGCTGCGGCTAGGGGAAAGAGGGCCGTCCAAAGGCCCAACACTTTGGACCTCTCTCGTCTCATCTGGAACTCGTCCAGTAGATTCCTCCATATCTAAACTATTTGATGGGATTATTACCTGTTGTCTTAGACGGGCCGTTTGCTTGACGCGCGCCAGATTACCCTGCACAGGTAAAGACTGGGTCTCTGACTTTTCGGCCAAAACCACAAAAAAAAATATACTCGGCCCGAAGAGGCCCAACTCTAGAATGTGCCGAAGAAGAAACACTCTCGGTTCTAGGGTCAAGACAAGCTCTTGTTCGGCTAGGATTATTTGACGAAGAAGATTCCATTTTATTGATTTTCTAAGAGAAAAATAAAGAATAAAAGAAAGAATAAAAGAAAGAATAAAGAACAAAGAAAAGATACCTGCTGAAACGCCTGGACGATTTGGTGAAGAAGGCTGAGGCTGGACGATCACTCTCTCTCTCTAGAAAAATTTGCATAGCTTCTCTCTCTAGAAAAATTCTCTCAAGGTGTGAAATGATTTAATGTGCTCACACCAAGGGTATATATAGGGGGGTAAGAAACCCGTTGAGCTGGTAAAGGATGACTGAAAAAAGGTGTAAAACGATCGATCATGACAGGTAAAACCCAGGAAATGGCGCGTCGCTGCCTACATTTTTGAATTTGAATAAACTACCTTGAGTAAAAGGGTATTAACTGTCAGATAGGCCAACAGTGAAAACCCTTTTAGGGGTAAATGTTGTAGCCTAAAAATCTACGGCTCCTTTAAAGACACTTGGGCTCATCAGAGCCGTACATGTGTCCTCACCTAATAAATAAAGAAAAAAGATTTAAACCTTGGGTTATATTCAGTTGGGGGAAAAAGGCTTACTTTCCTGGCCCAAAAGATAGTCAGAGCCCAGCCCCTTGTAGGTGGCTGCAAGTGAGTGGTTGATAACCTCTTACTTATCATGGCCTGCCACGTGTCAGGATCTGATTGCTTAGCCAATCAGAGGCCACTATTCTAGGGTAATTTTTAAGGTTAGCTGTCATCTTGCAATCAATATAAATACCCCTGAAATCAGGAGAAAGATCATTCAATGCAAACAGTGCAAAGTTACTCTGTAAAAATACTCTATCACTTTCTCTCTCTAGATCTACTTTTTTCTTTACAACTCCTGATATCTGACTTAAGTTTCGGAGGGGGAACCACCACCCAAACCTCCAGGGTGGGTCCCTTTTTGCAGGTTCGGGAACGAAGCTCAGGCTTGGACTAAGTTGATTCAGACATTGTTGCACAAGTCTCCAAGTGAAGAACATCTAAGAGATACTAGTTTACTTGCTAGACAAGAAAGCTCAGCCTATAGCTTACTTGTTGGACAAGCAGAGGACTAAACAATTATTATTATTATTATTATTATTATTATTATTATTATTATTATTATTATTATTATTATTTTTACATCATTGTTTATTATTTTTATGAAATTGTTGTTGGTGGTGTAGATGATAATAATAATAATAATAATAATGACAATAATAATGACAATAATAGCAATAAAATTATTAACAAAAAATATAATACTAATATACTATAATTAACCAAAATAATAATAATAATAATAATAATAATGATAATAATAATAACAATAATAATAATAATAATAATAATAATAATAATACCAATAACAATTACAATAACAATATAATAATATTAATAATAATAATAATAATAATAATAATAATAATAATAATAATAATAAACGTAATAAAAAATGACAATAGAAATATAAAAAAAAAATTATTGTTATTGTAATTATAATATTAATAATAATAACAATATTAATAGTAATTTTGAAATAAACAAAAATAATAATTAAAACATTAGATAAGATTGAACTGAAACGAACTGAATAGAAATTAACTGAACTGAACTAAAATTAACTGTACTGTACTGAACTGAAATTAACTGAAAATAAGTCCGAAAGATCAGGGCCTTAATGGAATGAAGTCATGTTTCTTTAACATGTGATATTTTTCCGTCAAAATTAACAAATCCATTATAACAAAACCAAAGACATGAATGTTTTGATTTATTGGCAGGGCCAAGACAAAGTTTTCTTATGAACATTATACATGCAGATAACTGATAAGGTTATATTATATGGATATTTTGAATAAAGCTAGAATACGTTTTCACACCATGATAAACATCTAAGTTAATATTTAGAGTAAGTGCTATTCAATTAAATTTGACTTTGACATACATGTATGTGATGAAACTTATAGTAATTAATAGTATCTTGAAATTATTAAAATTATCTAAATTAATTTTATTAGAAATTTATCAAAATTATAAATGTTTTAAAAATATCGCAATAGTTTGACTGATACGTTTTCCAACGTGCAATTTGAGTATATTACATAGTAGAAGTTATAAAAAGTTTTCCAACGTGCAATTTGAGTATATTACATAATAATGTCTCTTTTATATAAATACATATAAAAAAAAGAGATTATAGATGTGCAAAATACAAAAGAGACATTGGATGTACAAACATAGAATAGGGCCCTGTTCTTTTGCACTTATTTTCTTTTTTTTTTATAATTTGTTTTATTTATTACTTTGAAATCAGCTGCAATACAAAGTAATTATCTCCAGCATCCGTTTAGATAAAGCAGCAACAGGTCCTAATTATCAAAATGGATCTAATGGGAGTTACAACCATGCTACAAATTCATTCATCCTAGAGAGACCTTGTTTAGCAAGCGAATCCGCCACAACATTTGACTCCTGACTTTTGTAGGCGATTTCAATTCCAATACCCTTGCCATTGCATTTCGGATGAAGTTAATGATGAAGATTAGATTCCAAGGCCCACTATTCTCACCATTACACCATTGAACCGCATTGAGAGAGTCCGATTCCACCACGATTTTTGAATACTTGGATCTTTTATCCTTTACCAATCCTGTTCTTTTTGGACTTATTTTCAGTTCAGTTCAGTTTCAGTTCGATTCAATTCAGTTCAGTTACTCTCAGCATTTCAATTTCTCCCAGTTCATTTCAGTTACTCTTGGCATTTCGGTTCCTCCCAGTTCAGTTCAGTTCAGTTTCTCTCAGTCCAAAAGATATGTGCCTAGATTGTAGACGTGCAAACTTAGTTTTGGAATGTATAAATGAAATTATGAATGTACAAACATAATATCTGCTTGTGCAAAACACAATATACAAAATAGATCATAGATCTACAAACATGTGTTTTTTGGATGTCCAAATATAATTCTTAGATGTATATACATAAATTTTGGATGTACAAAAATAGTGTATAAATATATATATTCTTTGACAATTGTTAGGTAAATTTTTTTTTAAAATAAAAGAAAAAGAAAAAGAAAAATTGAAAAGCTATCCACCACCAAACTGTTCCATATCTAGCCGGATTCCATCCATGTCCTCTTAAATCTTACACTCTTACCTTATGCCTAAAGGGGGATGATAAACCACTAACGGATAGTAGATTGTCAATCTACTATCCAGGGCATAATTGTAATTTTTGGGTGGGGAATGGGTTAGGACAATAGTACAAAAAAAGCAAAAAGAAAATACAATTTTCTCATTCCTCTCCCCTCTGTACTGCTACTTGAAAGTGACAAGTAAATTCCCAAAAAAAAAAAAAAAAGAAGGAAGTGACAAGTAATATATTTCACGCAGCCCTCCTATTTTCTCACTCCTCTCTAAATTTTTTTCAGTCACTACTAATGGAATTCTTGAAGGGTTTTTTTTTTTTTTTTGAAAGGGAAAAAAAAAAACCCTTGAAGAATTCTTGAAGGGTTTCTAATGAAAGAACTTTTTGTAAAGCTATTACAAAAATTTAGGAGAGATGAAGAGCAAAGCAGGCGAAGGAGAATGGGTAGACTGAACTCTGAAGTAATGAAATTGTTTAAGTTGGATGAAAATTTGGGGCGAATAATAATTTGTATTGCATTATAGAAATTGAGTTATGGTCTTATGGAGGACAACTTCAAGCTTTCAATGAAAGAAGAAAAAAAAAAAGGTTGTGGTTGCATCGTGGTGGTTTGGTCAACTGGTATTGGGGGGATTAATTTATATTGCAATACAAACTAATTTGCTAGATACTATTTGCCAAATAATATTAGTGGGAACTGGGAAGTCAAAATAGTCTATTAAATAGAAATATATATATATGTATTATATTTTATAACAAGAACAACACTTTATGAGACAAAAACAGAGGTTTCAATATACTCGACTAACATTGCCACTTGCCATGTAGTACTAAATATTAGATTAACTAGATTTTGCTTAACCCCATACATTACACCTAATGCTCAAATGTCAGAGTAATTATTAATTATATATAGTATGTTATTCTTATAACTATTTTTATATATATTTAAATAAATAAAAAAGAATACATTATTCCAGTTTCTTTTGTTGTTGTACTATTTTTTATTGGAAAATTTCAATATATTGTTCCTATTTTGAATCTTTTTACACATAGTTTAATTTTATGACTAAAATTATTCATTGATTTTAAGATGTAATAAATGTGTTCACTATTGAATAGTTGCTTTTACTCTTTTACTCCTCAAGCTTTTATCTTATTGGTTACTAGACATAGATTAACTCAAAGGGCCGGTGTGGAATCTTTATTTTTAATTAATTTAATTATAGTAGTGGAATCCTGCACATTTTTTAAGTTGTTTTGGTTTTTTCCCCGATCCCAAGTAGAAACATCAAAATACAACAAAAGAAGTACTCATTTAACAAATATAATTTCATAAGTTGTGCAGCTATATTGTAATTGGATCTTCTAAACATATGTTGAGCATTTTTTAATGGTATAAAAATATAGGAAAAATTGACAACAGAGGTCTCAACTTTGGGTGATAATTTTTTAAAGGTTTGAACTTTTGATTAACCTGTGTAGGTCCCAACTTTAGGGGGTCTTAACTTTTAGCGGGCCTTCGTGACTTGAAACTGGCTTAATAGGTCATCACTTGTAAAACTTGGGTCACACCAAAAGGGTTAATTGAGGAAGGGATGTAGGAACTAGGTGAGATTTTTAAAAAAATCGTCAGTTTTAAGTCACCGAGGCCCGCTAAAAGTCAAGACCCCCTAAAGTTGGGACCTACACAGGTTAATCAATAGTTCAGACCTTTTAAAAATTATCACCCAAAGTTGAGACCTCTGCTGTCAATTTTTCCAAAAATATAATATTCCGAACTATGTAGCAAAAGTAATCAATTTACATTGTATAAAAATTTAGGTTGTATAATAAAAATCAAAAATCTTATATTCCCTTATCCAAAACTCGTATTTATACATTACTCTATTTTTCAAGAAAAAATTAAATTAATGGCATGATATTCATAGATTGCGCGCTCTACACACTCTCAAAATCTTGAGTAGCTCTCTATACTCTCAAAAAGTTCTTATTTAAAATATATAATAATTTAGATTATATATAGATCTCGAAAATGCTGCACAAAAATAGGGTTTCAATATACAAAAGCAATTGTTGATTGGGACTGAATATGATAATGATGGACAAAAACAAGGAGAACCTAAGCACGAACAGTGGTTTAAGATCACGTGCCCAATGCATCTCATCTCCAAAAAATTATAGTATACCAAAACAATTTTTTTTAATGTTGCCCTGTATATATACTACCTCCGTTCCTAAATAATTGTTTTTCACGCATGTCGATGCACTACTTTGAGCCTTTATATCTCTCATTTTGTATTTGTAAAAAATATAAAAAGTCATATTCTAAAAGTACATATCGAGACGAATCAAACAAGACCCCACATGACTATATTTTCTCTTAACCATAAATCACAATAGTCAAATGGAAATTTGTGAATAGTGTCAAAAGTGAAAGTGTAACTATTAAAAAAGAACGGAGGTAGTAGTACATAATTTACTTTGAATAAACATTGCGAATAAACATACAATTTAATAAGATCATGTACCCATTGTATTTGTATCAACTTAAGTTATTTGTTTTCTGGAATATAATAAGTGCATCCATATCAACCTAAGTTATGATATATTTAAGTTAAAATATACTTATAAATTTAAGATTTACCTACAATTCTACAGAATAATTTTTGAAGACAAGTTACTTATAAAAGTTGTTCTTGTGTAAGAGAACGGATGGAAAAGATGTAGTTACAGTTGTTGTTAATTATTTTCAGGGGTAATGTTCTAAATATAATAATCAAGTTAATGTTTATATAAGAACAACTACTGTTCTAGTCTACATATACTGAGTTTTTGTATTCCAATGCCATGTATGTACTATTATTCCGTATGTTTAATGTCGTATTTTTATATAGATTTTAGGTGCATTTAGGTTGCATTATAGGAGCATTTAGATGCATTGTAGTTCATAATTGCATACTATTACTTAATCTGCGAAACATTACTCCTTTTGTGTGTTTTTGGTATTCTTTGATTAATTTCAGGTATTGGAAACATACTTGGAGTATTATTGGACAAGCTCGAGTACTTGGGAGCAATTGGAAGCAAGCTACATTGATAAGGATCGTTATTTGGAGCTATTTGAACATATTTGAGTGCAATTTGGAGCTAAATTGGAGTTGGAATTTAATGAAAGATTCGTGGAAATTGAGTCATGTTCACTGTTTTATCCATAACTTTTGACTCGATGATTATAATGGGTTGATTCTAGCGGCATTGGAAAGTAGGCTTGAAGATCTTTCCAAGGATAGGTTGCGCAGCTCAAGGCGAGTTGTATTATGAGAGATATGGGCTTTGCAAATTGGCCCAGTTTGCCAGGAACTTCTTACGCCCACGCGATTTTGATAATTTCGGCCATTTAATGATTTATTTGGTTTCCTTATCTTGTAATTTAGTGTTCAATCACATGTAATGGGTGTCTCAATTGCAAGTGTGAGTATTTACATTTACATTTGGTTGTTGCAAATTAGAGCAACTCAATGGTGCAAAAGAAGGACTTGCAATTTTGCAAAATACTTAGCTAGTTGCTTAACCATTAGAGCATAAAATGGAGTTTTGCTTTGCTAAGCAAATTAGCTCTATAGAGGAAATTGGCTTAGCCAAAATATTGTATCCCACACAACAAATAGTTTGTCACTAAGTCATAATTTATATCTATAAGATAAAAGAAAATGTGATTGTGGGACTTATTTAAGCAACAAAATACTGTAGCTAAACCACTACAGGGAAGTTGGCTAAAGATATAACTGGCTAAGGACGATGATGTGGCATCTTTTAGCCAAGTATCATTTTAGCTAACCATTGAAGTTGCAAATTCGTGTGTTTCTCAATTTTACTGCTAACCATTGAAGTTGCAAATTCGTGTATTTCTCAATTTTACTGCTTTAGCTCATTTTACTTTTCTTCCTTGACTTCAAATTTCTAATGTAGATGAATTTATGACCTTCTAAGCACAACCGTTGTTCTAGTCTATATATACCGAGTTTTGTATTCCAATGCCATGTATGTACTATTATTCCTTCTGTTCAATCACATGTAATGGATGTCTCAGTTGCAAGTGTGAGTATTTACATTTGGTTGTTGCAAATTAGTGTGTTTATCTTTTTACCACTTTAGGTCCTTTTACTTTTCTTCCTTGGCTTTAAATTTCTTATGTAGATAAATTTATGGCCTTCTATATGAATCATTGTTTATGTAAGCATAACAACAGTTCTAGTCTACATATACTCATTTTTTGTATTCCAATGCCATGTATGTACTATTATTCCTTTTGTTTAATCACATGTAATGGTTGTCTCAATTGCAAGTGTGAATATTTAAAGTCGGTTGTTGCAAATTAGTGTGTGTCTATTTTTACTGCTTTAGGTCCTTTTACTTTTCTTCCTTGGCTTTAAATTTCTTATGTAGATAAATTTATGGCCTTCTATATAAACCACTGTTTATGTAAGCATAACAGTAGTTCTAGTCTACATATACTCATTTTTTGTATTCCAATGCCATGTATGTACTATTATTCCTTTTGTTTAATCACATGTAATGGTTGTCTCAATTGCAAGTGTGAATATTTAAAGTCGGTTGTTGCAAATTAGTGTGTGTCTATTTTTACTACTTTAGGTCCTTTTACTTTTCTTCCTTGACTTTAAATTTGGTTGTTTCAAATTTAAGTGTTTGTATTTTTACTGATGTTGTAGGTCATTTTGCTTTTCTTTCTTGACTTTAAATTTATGACCCTCTATATAAACCATTGTTTATGTAAGCACAACTGCAATTATAGTCTACATATACTCAATTTTTGTATTCCAATGCTATGTGAGGACTATTATTGAGTATGTTTGTTAATGCAACTCTTAAAACGACTATTGATTACATATTTCGAAGCCATGTTCATACTAATAACAATTCATACTAATAACAATACGTTTATGTAATACACAATACAATAACAAAACATATTTGGTAATACATGAAACAACCACAAAGGTCCTAAATGCAGATATTAAAGGTTGCGCTTTTGGTTTAGCATACTTTACTTGACAACATAATGGTAAACAACTAAAGCCATCAAACCGATAGTAGCGATAGATTTGACGTTGTTCTTTGTGTTCATTTTCAATAAGCATATGTTGAGACGATGGATCTCTTCCTTCAACAACCCAAATTTCCTTTTCATGACTGCGATTTTTGCTTTATACTCATATTGTTCTTCTTCGTTATCTGCGGAAACTTGGTAATCGTCATCCCATCTGAAGAACCTGCAATCGCTGTCCTGAATTTTGTGTTAAACCAAAAAAATGGAATCATTAATGTAGAAGGAAAATGCAGACATTATTACATTTCGGCAAAGGAATTTTTGACTTACAGGCCACATTGGGCAGCCATATGAAATTTTCGGTCGTAATTAGTCCCATTTTCAGTTTTCCGGATTACTGCTACAAGGTTATGATTGCACTGTATTGCAAATCTATTGGTTGCTCCGCCGCAACGGGACCCACATGAGGCAGAGCGGCGGTCCTTTCTTTGCGCATCCTTCCAATGAGTTTTTCGCTTTTTAGGGTTCAATGAATTGATGGACACATGTAAATGGGAGAATCATATGATTTCATTTATATTGTGCTTTAATAAAACCTAATATGGCTTTTCACATAATCAGACGACCGTTTTAGGATGTACATAATAAATACAACTGATGAGACACGTTTTTGTTTTTAGACCCACTCAGAACGTTAACTAACACACTAAATGTACCTTCAAACTGTGGTTTTTATGTACACCATAACTCAGAAGACAATGAATTTGGGTCATCGTGTTTATATGATAGTCAATAAAAACCAAACTGTACAGGTCATCATTGTTGTTAAATTCACAATCCGGATGTTGCGATCCTACGATCAGCATTTGCTAATGAAATAAGTCATTTGTAATATGTGTTAATTTTTAACATGCGGTTTCCACCATATTGTAGCATTGTTATCTCTATTTTACTGAACTGTAGGATTTTACTACAATCGAATCCTACCAACCCCTTCCCTACGATCCTCTTCACTTTACTTTACCCCCATCTTTGTATTAACAAATAATAATGTGATGGTCGTCCACGTTTAAGCATTACAGTTGCATTTTTGTAATTGCAAGAACGTTGTTAATAATGGTATGTACATGGTGTTTTTATTGACACAAATACTGGTTTACCTTCGGTCGTACATGGTGTTTTACTAAAGTAACACATTTTCATTAACACAAACAGAGGTTTATCTGCGTTAAATAGTGGTGCAATCAACAATATTATAATTGCATCAGAGTAGTAATAATAGTATGTACATGATGTTTTACTATAGTAACACACTTTTTTTTTTACAAAGAAGTATTACAATTGCACGAAAGTAGTATGTAGATAGTTATTTGTTAGACAATAACACGTGTTGCTTGACACAAACAACGGTTTGTCATCAATAAATAGTTGTTCTCAGCAGGTATGCTATCTTAAATATTTGGTGAAAGTGGATCAGGTAAGACTCAAATCTGCTTGCAATTGGTTGTTATGTGTCAATTACCACCAAACATGGGAGGTGTTTTCGGTTCATCTATTTACATACATAGCAACAATGTTTTCCCAGCTAGACGTCTTAACCAATAAGTTGAAGCAGCCAAATCCAAATTGCAGGGATCGAGGGAGTACTTATCCATGGACAACTTTATGGTTAAACGTGTTGATAATTCTAATGAGCTTCTAGCTACTATTGATTCCTCCCGTATTCTATGCAACGAAACGGCCTCTGGTAGCAACAACGTCCGCATGATTATAGTTGACGAACCAAATTATTAGTAAAATTTTAACCCTTAACTTAGGGCCTGTTCTCCCAAACTTGTTTTCAGTTCAGTTCAGTTCAATTCAGTTCAGTTCCTAAATGATAATCATTACTATTAATTAGTTATAATTTAATTCAATTCAATTCAGTTCAATTCAGTTCAGTTCAGCTCAGTTCAGTTGTTTTATGCCGAAGAAAACAGACCCTTAATAGTTCAAGTTCTACATTTCATGTACTATATCACCTTTTCAAATTAATGTAATATTACTGAAAGAGTTTTATTACTTAAAGTAATTAAATATTAACTTCTTATTTTATGATTTCTTCTTCATATTTGGTGTCATCAATTACTTTGCGAAATGTACTTGTATTTAGTTAAACTTACTTTCATCCATGAAAAGTGGGCCATAATTACCAATGAAATACAACCAACCTTCGGGCAAAAATTACCAGACGCATGAAATGAAACCTTTGGGCATACAACATTAATTAACAAAACATCTCAAAAGTCAACATCTAATAAATATAGTCAAGTTAACAGAATAAATGTTGGAATTTACCTATGTTCTCTTCGGCATAAAACAACTGAACTGAACTGATTGAACTGAACTGAACTGAATTAAATTATAACTAATTAATAGTAATGATTATCATTTAGCAACTGAACTGAATTAAATTATAACTAATTAATAGTAATGATTATCATTTAGGAACTGAACTGAACTGAACTAAACTGAACGGAATTGAACTTAATTGAACTGAACTGAACTGAAAATAAGTTGGGGAGAATAGACCCTTAATTAGTTATAATTTAATTCAGTTCAGTTCAGTTCAGTTGTTTTATGCCGAAAAGAACAAGACATTAGTGTTTTTTGAATATCTATTGTAAAAAGGAAAAAAATGGGGTGATTTACATACAATTCTACCTAAAAAAAAGATGAAAGTTTTGGCTGAGGAAATTGAGTAGGTTACTTTGGCTTGTTTAATGACCTATTTTACCTGCATTCTCCTGTTTATATTATTCCAATTAAGTTACCCATCTCCCATTAATTCATATGCTACAGAACTCACCAACCATCTCCCATTTTCCACTTTTCCTTTACCCAAATTTTGTGGAATAAGGCCCTGTTCTTTTGAACTTATTTTGGCTGAATTGAACTGAACTTACTTTATTTTTGCTGAACTGAACTTATTTTTGCTATATAATAATAATAAATAATAAATAAGAATAATAATAAAAAATAAATAATAAATAATAATAATAATAATAATAATAATAAATAATAATAAATAATAATAATAATAAATAATAAATAATAAATAATAATAATAAATAATAATAATAAATAATAATAATAATAATAATAATAATAATAATAATAATAATAATAATAATAATAATAAATACTCCCTCTGTCCCAGAATATTCTTTACACTTTCCTTTTTCATCTGTCCCAGAATACTCTTTAAACTTCTATTTTTGGATATGACCCACTATTATTTTAATTCTTCTACCTTCTAACCATTGGCCCACACTCTCTCTCCTCCAAATAAATAATACTACTCTTACTACCTACTAACACCTATCACATCTACTTTTTCAATAAATAACAATTGATAACCAGACAACAACTTATCATCTAAAACTACGTGCCCTGATAAGTATCAAGCGTATTATGGGACGGAGGAGTGATAAATAATAAATAATAATAAAAAATAATGATAAATAATAAATAATAATAATAATAATAATAATAATAATAATAATAAATAATATTATAATAATAAATAATAAATAATAATAATAATAATAATAATAAATAATAAATAATAATAATAATAAATAATAAATAATAAATAATAAATAATAATAATATTAATAATAATAAATAATAATAACAATAATAATAATAAAGACTAAATAATATATAATAATAATAATAATAATAAATAATAAATAATAAATAATAAATAATAAATAATAAATAATAAATAATAAATAATAAATAATAAATAATAAATAATAAATAATAAATAATAAATAATAAATAATAAATAATAAATAATAAATAATAAATAATAAATAATAAATAATAAATAATAAATAATAAATAATAAATAATAAATAATAAATAATAAATAATAAATAATAAATAATAAATAATAAATAATAAATAATAAATAATAAATAATAAATAATAAATAATAAATAATAAATAATAAATAATAAATAATAAATAATAAATAATAAATAATAAATAATAAATAATAAATAATAAATAATAAATAATAAATAATAAATAATAAATAATAAATAATAAATAATAAATAATAAATAATAAATAATAAATAATAAATAATAATAAATAAATAATAATAATAATAAATAATCAATAATAATTATAATTATAATTATAATTATAATAAATAATAAATAATAAATAATAGTAAATGATAATAATAAATAATAATAATAAATAATAATTATAATTATAAATAATAAATAATAAATAATCAATAATAATTATAATTATAATTATAATAAATAATAAATAATAAATAATAGTAAATTATAATAATAAATAATAATAAATAATAATAATAATTATAAATAATAAATAATAAATAATAGTAAATGATAATAATAAATAATAATAATAAATAATAATAATAATAATTATTATAAATAATAAATAATAAATAATAAATAATAATTACTAAGGCCCTGTTCTTTTCAACTTATTTTGACTGAAATTAAATTAAATTAAATTAAATTAACTGAAATTAACTGAACTAAACTGAAATTAAATTAACTTAACTTAAATTAAATTAACTGAACTGAAATTAAATTAAATTAACTGAAATTAAATTAGCTGAACTGAAACTAAATTAACTGAACTGAAATTAAATTAAATTAACTGAAATTAACTGAAATGAGAGAAACTGAACTGAATTGTATATTTAATTTTCTAAAATAATAATTATCGATAATAATAATCAATAAGTATTAACATAATATTATCTATACTTATTATTATTATTATTATTATTATTATTATTATTATTATTATTGTTATTATTATTATTATTATTATTATTATTATTATTATTATTATTATTATTGTTTTATCCACTTGTTCAACAAGTAAGCTGTAGGCTTAGCTTCCTTGTCGAGCACGTAAAGTAGTATCTTGAGTGTTCTTCAGTTGGAGACTTGTGCAACGATGTCTGAATCCTCTTAGTCCTTGGTCTTGGCTCGCTCCCGAACCCGCACAAAGGGACCCACCCCGGAGGTTTGGGTGGTGGTTCCCCCTCCGATGCTTAAGTCGGTTATCGGGAGTAGTGAGAGAAAGTAGAGATAGAAAGAGAAAGTGAGAGAGAATTTTATCGGAGTAACTTTGCCTTGTTTGCATTGAATGTGTTTTCTCCCCGATTTCGGGGGTATTTATAGTGATAGCAAGTTGACTGACTAACCTTAAAAACCGACCTACAATAGTGGCCTCCGATTGGGCGAGGAATCGAGATCATGACACGTGGCGGACCATGACCGGGGATGTCTATTAACCACTCTCCTTCGGCCATTTGGCCTGCTTGGGCTCGACTATTGGGCAGAAATTCAATCCATTTACCCAACCGAGTATAGCCCGGAGATTAAGCCTTATTTTTATTTTAAATAGGATGACACGTGTACGGCTCTGATGAGCCCATGTGTCGCTAAGGGAGCCGTAGATATTAGGCTACAACATTTGCCCCTAAAAGGGCTTTCACTGTTGGCCCATCTCGACGGTTAATGCCCTTTTACCCAAGGTAGCTTTTTTTGGCCCGTCCGACGGTTACGGCCCGTTATACAGAAGGTAGTGTATTCAAAATGAAGGAAATGACGCGCCCTTTCTTGTGTTATACCGGTCATATTAGACCGTGGGACTCCCTTTTCGGTCATTCTTGACCGGCTGCGAAGGTTTCTTATTCCTCTATAAATATCCTTGGTGTGAAAACATTCAATCATTTAACACCTCGAACAAATTTTTCTAGAGAGAGAGGCTCGCAATTTTCTAGAGAGAGAGAGAGATCGTCCGACTTCAGCATCCTTCACCGAATTTCCCAGGACGTTCTTAGCGGGTATCGTTTCTTTGATCCTTTTATTCTTCTTTATTCTTTATTTTTTCTTAGAAAATCAATAAAATGGAATCATCTTCGTCAAATAATCCTAGCCGACCAAGAGCTTGTCTTGACCCTAGAACCGATACTTCTTTTTCGGCACATTCTAGAGTTGGGCCTCTTCTGGCCGAGTACATATTTTTTCATAGTTTTGGCCGAGAAAGTCAGACGACCCAGTCTTTACCTGTGCAGGGTAATCTGGCGCGCGTCAAGCAAACGGCCCGTCTAAGACGAAAAGCAATAATTCCATCAAACAGCTCGGATATGGAGGAATCGACTGGACGAGTGCCAGATGAGGCAAGAGAGGTCCAGAGTGCTCAGTCTTTGGACAGGCCTCCGTTTGACCATGATGCAGAGACTTCAGAAATAAAAACTGAGACCAGTACTTCTGGCCGGGACGCCGATACGGAGGAGATCGGCGAAGGTAATAATGGTAGCGATCCTGAGGCTGCCGAAGAATCAGACGAGGCCTCTACCACCTCGTCAGAGATTAGAAAACGTTTAGGTCCCCTTTCCGATCCTGGCTTCATTTTAGTTTACCGTAAGTGGTTAGAGAAACTAGGACCAGACCCTAATTTCTTGTCGTCTTTCATGCCCATGCCGGGCTTCTCCTTTGTCATTCCTAATAACGACGCGACGATCCTGAGTGCTCCCAGGAGCCATTTCGCCGTCTATAAACTGGCCTTAGATGCTGGATTGAGGTTTCCCCTTCACGACTTCGTAGAACAAGTGCTGCAGCACTACCACATCGGTCATAACCAGCTGGCACCAAACACTTGGCACAACATCCTGACGTTTATTGCCGTCTGCGAGCTACGCGGCCTAGCCCTTTCCCTTCAAGCCTTTACCCATATCCATTATGCGTCCAAGGTACCTGGGGCTATGGATGGAGCATGGCTCAGCATCAGCAACCGTCCAGGCTTCATGACAGCTTGGGGGAAATCGTCAAAGATGCACGATTGGAAAGCCGATTTTATCTTTTTACGGGCGTCCAGCGACTATGTCACAGAGAGCAACAGATATTATAATAGATCCGTCACTAATACCGGACGGAAGCGGTCTTGGCTGGAGCTGGAGGACGAATTTGACGAGGAGGTGGTGGAGTACTTCAGAGTGAAGGAGTACTCCAGACCCGGCCAGCGATCTTTTAAGGGACCGTCTAACTGGATACCCTTTAAGGAAATGTTTTACCAAGACGACTTCTTGGTCGCTGCCGGCTTGCGGTTGGCTGAGGATAAAGGTATATTTAAAATCATCCAAGTAAAACTCTTCGTCCATAACTCATATGACGAACACATATTTTTTCTGTTGTATTTTCAGACTCGGCCAGACAACGCCTCAAACCATCTTGGACGGGGGAAATCAGCATGTCCCAATTTACAGATAATTTGTGGAAGGAGTATGCAAAGAGCAGCGCCGAAAAAAGGGCGGAAACATTGGTAACCATATTTTTTTTTTTTTTTTTTTTTGACGAGGACCATATGAGCTCGTCCGGAATTGGCATCCAATTCTTGGACGTGGGTCACCCCAGGAAGGAGAGCGTCCAGACTTGGACGGTCACCTCCTTGGGCCCACGCTCGTCCAAGAATTGGTGTCCAATTCTTGGACGAGAGTTACCCAAAGAAGGAGAACGTCCAGTCTTGGACGGTCACCTCTTTTGGACCATGCTCGTCCAAGAATTGGTATCCAATTTTTGGACGAGGGTTACCCGAAGAAGGAGAACGTCCAGACTTGGACGGTCACCTTCTTGGTGTCTTGCTCGTCCAAGAATTGGTGTCCAATTCTTGGACGAGAGTCACCCAAAGAAGGAGGTCGTCCCGGACTTGGGACGGTCACCTTCTTGGGGTCATGCTCGTCTAGGAGACAGTGTCCAATTTTTGGACGAGAGTCACCCAAAGAAGGAGGACGTCCAGACTTGGACGTTCACCTTCTTGGGGCCATGCTCGTCCAACAAATAGTGTCCAATTTTTGGACGAGAGTCACCCCAAAGAAGGAGGACGTCCAGACTTGGACGTTCACCTTCTTGGGGCCATGCTCGTCGAAGAGTTGGTGTCCAATTCTTGGACGAGAGCCACAAAAAAGGAGGACGTCCAGACTTGGACGTTCACCTTCTTGGGGCCATGCTCGTCCAAGAGTTTTGCACCAAATCTTGAACGAAGGTCAGCCAAGGAAAGAGATCGTCCAGACTTGGACGGTCACCTCTTAGGGACCGTTCTCGTCTGGATTTTTGCATCCAATTTTGGGGCGAGGGTCAGCCATAGAAGAACGTCCATACTTGGACGATCACCTTCTTGGGGCCATACTCGTCTGGATTTTTGCAATAGTAGCTATTTTTTATTTATGACGATCAATCTGATGCCTTTTCTTTTTGCAGAAAAATGCTCCTACAAACAAACTTCCACCTAGGAAGTCGTCTTCGTACAAGAAGAGGCCCACTACAGCCGCTGACCAGCCTTCAGCGAAGAAGCCTAAGGGCTTTACAAGGAAGAGGGCGGATAAGGCGGCCTCTGCTGCTGAGAGTGGGGAGAAGAGAATGCCTCCCCCACAAGCCAAGGCTCTTAAGAAGGAGCCTTCGACTGCCGGATCGGCCGAGGAGGAAAGGGATGCACACGCAGCTGTGCCGCTCTGCGTTTTGCCGGCCGATTCTGCCGAGGTCAACCCAGGGTCTGCCTTGGCTTTAGTTGCGCCGGATCTGATGCTGCTGCCGAGAGCTATCCAGGGTTCAGCGGCTCGGTGGCAAAGCTGGTGACACAGATGCCTCTAGCTGTTAGGACGACATCAATTTCGTCTGGTGAGTCGTATTACCCCAACATAGTTAGGATGATGCGGGTCGGTGGACGGTCCATGAGTCCGTCCAATAGACAAGCCATCGTCTACCCTATCAAGATAACTGACTCTCCCCCTCTTTCAGATAAGGGCAAAGGCCCTGCTATTCCCCCAACTCCTCCCACTGCTGACTCGGACGAGGAGTCCTCTCCTGCCTTCGCCAAAATGTCAAGGCTAGAGAAAGAGCGGTGCCGAGCAGAGCTCTTCAAATGCTTCCCCGAATCCTACATCAAGGGATTAAGGGGAGCGTCCGCCGGGCATGTGGGCTACATGTCTCGACTTCTTTGCCGAGGTAGTGCTTTATGATCGCCTTGTTTTATACTTGTATAAATTTTCACTTTGCAAATCGTCTAATAACTTGACTTGTTTTCCTTGCCCCGGCCTTTCGGATCGCAAGCATGCTAACTGAAGATTGGGCGAGGGAGCTTAGAAAGGAAAATAAGCACCTCGTCCACCAAGCTACAACGGCAGGGGACAAAGCCATTCACGACATCGAGATGGCTAACACCCTTCATCGCCAGTCGCTGGAGGCCTTGGAGAAGAGATCGGCACTCCTGGAGTCTGAGAACAAGAATCACCTTGTTAAAATCAACCAGCTATATTCCGAGCAGGATCGTCTAAGGATGATCATAGACGCTCTCTCTGCTGAGTTGAAAGGCGAAAGGGATGTCGCTCTTATTGCTGCCGCTGAGCTAAGGAGAGAGAACATGCACCTAAGGGCAAAGACTGCCCGTCTGGAAAGGGAGGCGGCCAAGTCCTTCAACGATGCCAAAGAAGGGTTGAAACAAGTCGTCAATACGACCAAGGACTGGGCCGTCAAAGCCTTTGGGATGCTGGCTGAGGAAGCTGAGGTCCCCAGCTTCGTTCGTCGTCTGGAGTATCAAGAGAGCGTTCATCGGCCTATGGTATGCGCCGAGGAACCTCCGGAGTTTGAAGAGTCAGACGACGAGGCTGCTGCTGAGGTGGAGACCCCTAAAGACGACCAAGAAACCCGTTCTGAAGACGAAGCCTAAGCTTAGGTTTATTTTCATGTTTCTTAGCTTGCTCGCTGCTGTATCTTTAACTCTTCAGCTCCTACTTTGTAATTCCTTACAAATTATATATGAAAGAGTATTTTTGCCAATTTACTGCCTTTTATCTTTCTGAATTCTAATTTTGACTAAGTATAATATCACCTTCGTCCTGAAAAATCGGACGATCTGTTTTTCCTGAAGAGTACAAAATTCTGTCCGAAGCAAAAATGTGAGTCGTCCTGATATTATTGGACGGTCTACAATATTTAGAGTAAAAATGTGAGTCGTCCTAAGTACCAAAAGAGGCTCGTCTGGGATTGCCATCCTAGGATTGAATGATTTCTATCTTCGTTTAGGATTGAACGATTACCAATTTTGGACGAGGGTCACCCACTGAAGGAGAACGTCCATACTTGGACGATCACCTTCTTGGGGCCATCTTCGTCTGGAATTGGCTTCCAATTTTTGGACGAGGGTCACCCAATGAAGGAGAACGTCCATACTTGGACGGTCACCTTCTTGGGGCCATCTTCGTCTGGAATTGGCCTCCAATTTTTGGACGAGGGTCACCCAATGAAGGAGAACGTCCATACTTGGACGGTCACCTTCTTGGGGACATCTTCGTCTGGAATTGGCTTACAATTTTTTAGACGAGGGTCACCCAATGAAGGAGAACGTCCATACTTGGACGGTCACCTTCTTGGGGCCATCTTCGGCTGAAATTGGCCTCCAATTTTTGGACGAGGGTCACCCAATGAAGGAGAACGTCCATACTTGGACGGTCACCTTCTTGGGGCCACCTTCGTCTGGGGCCATCCTGGTTTCTGGACGACCTACTCTCCTTAGCTCGTCCTATAGGCTTCTATTATCCCCCCGCTCTTGGGCTTAGCTCAATCGTATATTGAAGTGGAGCTGAAGTCCAAGAGGGAGAGCGGCCAGCCTTGGCTGAGCCTGCTGAAGTTGATGGGCGAGCGTGAGATACATGTTTTAGCCGTCTTCCTTGAGGGAGCAACACTCGTCATTAAGTAGTGATCCTTTACTAGGGTCTGGACTACCTAGCTGTCCGTATTTTTGAAAGTAAGTATCCTTTACTAAGGGCTTATTTCAGGCCAGCTTTCTCTCAGAAACTTTGACGTTACTCTTACTAGAGGTTTTGTCAATTTGACGGCCATATATGCATTATATATTTGGCCGGTCTCTTTGAGGGAGTGATGTTTGGCGTAAATGCGAGCAATTCTGACGCTTTGCTATTGTTTGTATTTTTGTCCAGGTTATTTTCACTTTTAAACGGGTAACTGATTTAATGCCCCAAAGTGAAGTAACTTGGTGAAAATAAACAGTAAGATAAGATAGTAGGAATTGTATTATATGGATTTTGCTTGGCTGAAAGCCAAGATGCATGTATACAATTCTTTTCTTACTAATATGTGCCGTGGCACTTTGGAGTAACTACAAATTACCCTACTTATATCTGACGAAGATCTGAGCTAGACGTGGTACTTCTTTAAGTTGTCTGAATTCCAGGTACGCTGAATAGATCTTCCATCTAGACCTTGCAGACGAAAAGTCCCACTGTGTATTTCCTGGACAATCAGATAAGGTCCTTCCCAATTTGGTGTAAGTTTTCCCAACTCTTTAGCTCGTCCAACTGCTTCCATCTTTCTTAGAACAAGATCCCCCACCTTAAGCGGTCGTCTAACAACTCTTTTGTTAAACTCCCGAGCCATACGCAGTTTGTACAATTGCATTCTTAGCAAGGCATTGCCCCTGACTTCTGGGACTTGGTCCAAGGCTGTACGCAATGCGGCCCAGTTGGCTTCCTCTGTGTATAATATGACTCGTAGGGTGGGCTCCTCGATCTCAATGGGCAAGACGGCTTCAGTACCATAAACTAGCATGAAAGGCGTCTCGCCTGTAGAATTCTTAGCAGTTGTTCTAATGGACCATAACACCAATTGCAGTTCTTCAACCCATTGCCCTTTGGCGTTGTCCAGCTTCTTCTTGATTCCATTTGATAGAATCTTGTTGAAGGACTCGACTTGCCCATTAGCTTGTGGGTGGGCGACTGCTGCAAAGTGAGCTTTGATTTCTCTTTTCGCTGACCATTCTTTCGGCTTAGGCGTTTCGAACTGTGGACCATTGTCAAAGACGATTGACTGAGGCATGCCAAATCGAGTTATAATGTACTTCCAGATGAAGCCCTTGACGTCGTTTGTTGTTATTCCTCGCATGGCTTCAGCTTCTATCCATTTAGTGAAATAGTCCACTGCTACAATCACAAACTTCTTTTGCCCAGCGGCCACAGGGAAAGGTCCTAGGATATCCATGCCCCATTTGGCAAAAAGCGAGAGGGAACAAGATGGGGGTCAAATAGTTGGACGGCTTCTGATGCACATTTCCATGCTTCTGACAACTGTCACACTTCTTTGCATAGACTAAAGCATCCTCCTTTAAGGTAGGCCAGTAGTACCCCGTCCTTAAAGCCTTCTCGCCTAAGGCTCTTCCCCCAATGTGAGAGGCACAAGCTCCTTCATGGAGTTCTTTCAGGACTTCCAGACCATCTTATCTGGTGACGCACTTGAGTAGAGGCCGGTTGAACGACTTCTTGTAAAGTGTCTCGTCCCATAGTTCAAACCACTTGTCTCTGGCCTTCACATACTTGGCCTCTACAGGATCCGAAGGCAATCGCCCTGTCTTCTTGTATTCTATGATCGGCTCCATCCAGACATTCCCTCGGCTGAGAAACATAACCTCCTCTTGGTCGATGCTCTTTTTGGGTTTGACTTCCCAAAAGACTGTTCTTGGTACATCACCCTCGGCCGAGCTGGCCAATTTCGAGAGAGCATCGGCTTGATTATTTTCTGACCTTGGTATTTGGTCGAGGACAAATCGTTTTAATGGCTCAATCTCATCCTTGATTAGTCGCATATATTTGCCCATTGATGCTTCTTTGCATTCAAAATCTCCGTTGACCTGGCTGACAACTAGGAGAGAGTCCGATTTTGCCTCAATCTCTACATCTCCAGCCGCCTTGCACATTTTGATTCCCGCCAAGAGTGCTTCATATTCAGCTTCGTTATTGGACGCTTTGAATTGGAATCTTAATGCATATTCAAATTTGTCCCCTTCAGGGGATTGACAAATGATTCCTGCCCCACTCCCATTGACTGTGGACGATCCATCAACCATGAGCGTCCAATGCTTCCTTCCTTCAGCTGGATCAGATATTTGCTTTATGGTTGGCCGAGTAAGCTCAACTATAAAATCAGCCAAGGCTTGTCCCTTAATGGCCTTCCTTGGTTCAAATGATATGTCAAACATGTTGAGCTCAACCGCCCATTTTAACATTCGCCCAGGCAGCCTTCCATCTTCGCGAGAACTTGCTTCAAAGGTTGATCAGTATAGACGAGTATTCTGTGTGCCAAAAAATAGGGCCTTAGCTTTCTGCTGGCCATGACGAGGGCCAATCCAAACTTCTCAACAGGAGTATACCGGTTTTCTGCGTCCTTGAGCACGTGACTCACGAAGTATATTGGGATCTGGACGGATTCTCTTTCAGCCAACAGGACGGCACTCACAGCTTGAGTGGACACAGCCAAGTATACAAACAATTTTTCCCCCTCTCAGGGACCCGACCAACCTAGGCAATTTGTTGAAGATGATCTTTGACATCTTTGAAGGGCTTTCTCCGCCTCTGCTGTCCATTCAAACTTGGCTTTTTTCTTGATCGTGGCAAAGAAGTGATGGCACTTGTCGCCCGACTTAGACAAAAATCGTCCAAGGGCGCCCAAGCAACTCCGTCGCCCGTTGTACCTCTTTTACCTTCGAAGGAGACTTCATGTCTAGAACAGCTTGAATCTTTTCAGGGTTGGCTTCTATTCCCCTCTGATCCACCAAGAAACCTAAAAACTTGCCTGACAAAACCCCAAAGACACATTTGCTGGGATTCAGCTTCAACTTGTATTTCCTGAGAGTTTCAAAAGTTTCTCTCAAATCATCTACATGACTTTCTTCTTGACGGCTCTTGACTATCATATCGTCAATATATGCCTCCATATTTCGTCCTAACTGCGGCTGAAAAACATTATTGATCAACCTCTGAAAAGTGGCCGGGGCATTACGTAGGCCGAATGGCATCCTCAACCACCCATACAGCCCTTTTTCAGTAATGAAGGACGTTTTGTCCTGATCCTCTGGCCACATTGGGATTTGATGAAACCCCGAATATGCGTCCATGAAGCTCAGCAAAGCATGGCCAGCCGTGGAGTCTACTAGACGATCCAACTTAGGCAAAGGGAAACTGTCCTTAGGACATGCCTTGTTGAGGTCCGTGTAGTCCACACACATTCTCCAGCTGCCATTGGGCTTTGGCACCATAACCACATTTGCTATCCAGTCTGGATAATAGGTTGCTTTGATGAACTTGGATTCCAACAGCTTCTGAACTTCTTGGTCGACCGCCTGGTTTCTAGCCGGTCCCAAATGTCGCTTCTTCTGGCGAACCGGTTTCAAATTGGGATCAACATTCAAACGGTGGACGGCTACTTCCGGATCAATTCCCGGCATTTCCTCGACGCAATAGGCAAACACATCTTGAAACTCTTTCAACAAGTGGACTAGACGACCCTTCAAACCGGGGCGAGCGAAGATCCAACTTTGAGGGTCCTTTTCGGACGAGCTTCATCCAGACATACTTCTTCAGGGGCTTCCACTGGCTCTGGACGTTCCACTGCTAGCCCCATGATGGCCATAACTTCTTCAGACGAGGAGGGTTCTTCCTTGATGATTTCATATTTCCTCTTCTTGTTGGGGAGATGTTCAGACGCCTTCCTTGAGGGAGCAAGAAGCGTCTGAGGGCTTTCAATGGTCAGCTTTAATCCAGACGTTTTCCTCTCGCTAGCCATCTTCGTCTGATCTTTCTCCATTCCAGACTTTCTCCTTTCGCAAGCAACCTTCGTCTGATCCTTTTCTATTCCAGACGTTTTCCTTTCGCTAGCAACCTTCGTCTGATCTTTCTCTATTCCAGACGTTTTCCTTCCGCCAGCAACTTGCGTCTGGTCTTGCTTGTCAGCCTTCCATGATGATGGTTTCAGAGTAGTTAGGTAACATTCCCTAGCCGCTTGCTGGTCTCCATACAAGGAGCCAATCTTGCCGTCATCACACTCATACTTCATCAACATCAGGTGAGTTACTATTACTGCTTTGACATGATTCAGAGTTGGTCGTCCAAGAATGACATTGTAAGCTGTCAAATCTCGGACCACCAAGAACTTGATAAACAGAGTTCTTGAGGCTTCCTTCTCACCAACTCGGACAGGCAACGTCACCGTTCCCATGGGGTGGATGACTCCTCCCCCAAACCCTATGATGGGATGGTGGACGGGAACCAAGTTCCTTTCGTCAAACCTCAACCTGGACAAACAATCAGCACTAATGATGTCCGTCGAACTTCCGGTGTCGATCAGGATTCTTCTCACTCTCAAGTTTGCTATTTTCATTTCTACGACCAAGGGATCATCATGGGGAGTCCTCAACCTGCCCCGATCTTGCTCATTAACTACCACCCTTGGGAAGGGCTCAGCCTTCGTCTGATCAGCTAATAAAACTTGGCCGAGCTCCCTAAGGTAGTTTTTGTGCCCTCTATTAGTTGGTCCCCCAGCAGCAAAACCGCCTGAGATTACGAGAACAACATCTTCGTCTGTGCTTGCACTCTCTTTCTTCTTGTTATGCCAATCATCTTTCCTTGGAAACTTCCTTCCCCCTTGCGGCATATAGGAATTCATCTTTCCTTTTCGGGCTAACTCTTCCAAAGCTCTCTTGAGGTGCTTACATTCATTAGTCTCATGACCACAATCCTTGTGGAAGTGACAATACTTGCTCTTATCCCTATTTCTATAAGGGGTTTTCATCTCAGCTGGGGCCTTCAACTCATATTGATCCTTGATCTCCATGAGAATGGAGTATTGGTCTTTGTTAAACTCAATAGGATTGGATGAGGATGGCTCGGCCTCCTTTCTCTTGCTTCTTCTGGACGAAGTGGTGGTTGCGGCTATAGCCCAGGTCTCGGCCTTTTTGGGGTTGCTCTTCTTTGGGCCGAGCAACCTCTTGAGCTTCTTAGACTCGGGATGTTTTGCTTCAGCACACACTTCGGTAGCGTGGATAAACGCTTCCGCTTCTCTTAAAGCCTCAGCAAGAGTGGAGATTTTCTTCTTAACAAGATCAAACTTGAAACTTCCTGGCCTTAGACCCCTGATGAAGGCGTCAAAGGCTACTCCAGCATTAAGATCTTGGATCTGAAGTGCTTCTAGGTTAAATCTCTTAACAAAACTTCTAAGAGCCTCCTTAGGTCCCTGGACGACCTTGCCTAGGTGCATGCTTGTCTTTTGCTCTTGCTTGTTGGCAACAAAGTGACTAGTGAATAAGAAACTGAGTTCAGTAAAATTGTTGACTGAATTAGGGGGAAGATTATTGAACCACTTCTGAGCTACTCCCTTCAAGGTAGCTGGGAAATTCTTACACTAAGTAGCATCGTCCACTCCTTGGACGTACATCTGATGTTTGTAAGCAGACAGGTGATCATCACGATCAGTTGTTCCATCAAAAGGCTCAATGGTTGGGAGTTTTACCTTTGGGAAGGGGGGCGCCTCCTTGATCCTGGCCGAGAATGGGGTAGGCCAGTTGATCCGGAGGGCTCCCAGCTGTCCCTCAATGGGGATGAACTCCTGGCGATACTCTTTCATTACGGGATTGGATGAAGTGTTGGCTGGTATTGGACGCCTGTAAACCATGGGCTGAGCCACGGTCTTCTCCTGTCGCGGATGGACAAGAGAGTGGCTTAAACTTCGGCCTTCCCCTCTGGACGACAACCTCAAAGGAGGATCTCTCAGGTGTGGGGTAGATCTTGTAGCTAATCGTTGCAAAGCCGCAGCCCTCTTTGCCTCTAAATACTCCCTGGCATCGGTTTCCATTCTGTGCCCACTAGGATGGACATGGTCCTGGGTCCTCACCACCAGGTTCCAGTCCATCTTTCTTCTCTGATCGGTATCTTCTCGGTTGCTTTCCTCTCTCTCGTCCTTCTAGAGGGTTCTCGACGAACAGTCGACTAGGACCCGGACGATCTACTTGGGAACGTCCTCTAGGACGAGGTGGATTGTTAGCAGGCGCTCCGGGTTGTGATGAAAAAACAGCATATTGCTTTTAATGCGTTCTGCACGACCGCCGCCATCTTAGTCCGAAAGTCATTCAGCACATTCTCCAGGTGGGCGGCGATCCTTTGGACGATCCAGATTCACTTGGATGACCAGGTTCTTGGCTTGGTCCAGGGAATATTGACAATGGACGGGGGTCTATCTCTTCCTCGAGGTGGTCTTTCATGCTCCACCGTATCTTCGACATTAACTTGAAGGCTTCGATTTCTGGCAATGTTGGATGATTGACAATCAGTCATCGTTGCGTCTCCCCACAGACGGCGCCAAATGTTTTATCCACTTGTTCAACAAGTAAGCTGTAGGCTTAGCTTCCTTGTCGAGCACGTAAAGTAGTATCTTGAGTGTTCTTCAGTTGGAGACTTGTGCAACGATGTCTGAATCCTCTTAGTCCTTGGTCTTGGCTCTGCTCCCGAACCTGCACAAAGGGACCCACCCTGGAGGTTTGGGTGGTGGTTCCCCCTCCGATGCTTAAGTCAGTTATCAGGAGTAGTGAGAGAAAGTAGAGATAGAAAGAGAAAGTGAGAGAGAATTTTATCGTAGTAACTTTGCCTTGTTTGCATTGAATGTGTTTTTTCCCGATTTCGGGGGTATTTATAGTG